>WBMW01002035.1:1253999-1339941 GCA_013396635.1 Penelope pileata
TTTGTTTATCTTTTCTCGGAGCAAAAGTTTTTCCCTTTTTTTGAAATCCTTCAATCCGCCTTTCTTTTGCATAACCGTAGGTGCAGCACTCCTGCACACACACACACATGCAGCCAAGAAATAAACAGCTGCTCTGTGCCTCCCCCCCATCCCAATGCAGGGGAACAGTGATCCCCCCTGTGCCACCCTCCAGAACCCCCCAGCCGGGGTAAGCCCATCAGCGCCCACAATGCCCTTTTCCGAGTGGGTTGGGAGATTTACGGTGCAAGAAAGAACTTGATAGGCGATCTGCCTGCCTGCTTTGTTTGATTCTCCCTTCAGCAGTCAAATAAGGTGCAAAGAACTGGCAAAACGGGGCGATCCGGAGCCGGCGGGAGCAGGGTGCAGACAGTGCTGCCCGTGCACGGCGCTGGGGGGGCCCCGCTGCCGGATCTGGGGGTGGGAAGATGGGGAAAGAGGGGGATCTCTTCCTCCTTCCCCCATTTTTTCCCAGCGCAGGGTGTTGGCAGCACCCCCAAAGAGGTGTCGCAGCCATAGAGGAAGCTATGCAGCACCCCAGAACCTGGCGATGGGGCTCAGCGGGTTGGTGCCTCACCGAGTTCTGCTCTATTTATTTATTTGCTTGACCCCCCCATACGCACAGGGCTGGATTCCCACTTGTGCCACCTTCACACCAACAGCTTCACCCAGGTCTCACCATCAAACACTTTTGGGTGGTGCCCCCATGGGGGCTCGGTGCAGCAAGCCAGGTCCTGCCTGGGGAGCAGGACGGGGCTCACCCCATGCCCTTGCTGGTGGATGCTCACCGGTACTCTCCCATCGTGTGTGACCCCATGTCCCGGGGTGCCTGAGCCTCCCAGCTGGGGCTCTGCCCAGTTTTCTTTGCTCTCCCCCACGTCCTCTGGCTCACTGTGGCTGTCCCAGGTTGCAGCTCGTTTCAGCCGTTCTGCCTGACACGCGCTGCTGCCGCCACACATTGGGATTCACTGCCCTTGGTCCACCCGGGCAAGGCAGGGGGTTCCCCAGAGGGATCCAGCCCTGCTGGAGGAGTATGGGGTCGGCTGATGGACGGCTTCTGTCTCAGCAGCAGGGAGGGATGTGGGCGCAGCATTAAGCTGGAATTGAGAAAGGGGGATAAGGGGCAGCTGAAATAACACCTCCTGAGTGCCCTGACCAGGGCACGGGGCTGGGAGGACGCTGGCAGGACAGGGAAGCCAGGAGGGCTTCCAACATAAACCTGGAAATCTTTTGGCTTCCCCGTTTTGCTGCTCGCTGGGCTGGCCTTGTACCCGGAACAGGGCTTTGAACCTAGATGAGATGGACACTTTGGTTGTTTTTTTCCTCAGAAATTGCCTTCCCAACATTCTAGGCCCTGGGAATAGGGGGATATAGGGGTGACTTTGAGTTTCCTTCTTTGTGGCCTATGCGGATGTGTGAAAACCTAGTGCAGCCCTAAGAGCTTCCTGACCCAGGGCTGTGGGCTCTGCACCAACCTGCTGTCCCCAGAGCGCTGGGCACGGTGACAGTGAGCTCTGCAGTCTGCCTCCAACTCATGCCATGAATTTCCCAAAGCTGTGGCAGGGCCATGCATCCCCCCAGCTCCCCGGGGGTTGGCATTAGTGGCACAGCAAGAAAAATCCCAAAGACAAAGGGGTCTGGTGCAGCTGAATGTAAATGTGGAATAAGGAGAGTGTGGAAGCTGGGGACCCAAAGAGCAGTTGGGGTCTCAGGACCCAAAGAGGAATTGAATGGGGCTGGGGAGTGAGGTGGGGATGTGGGGAAGGGCTTTGGGGCAGGGGGGGGATGCTCTGATGCAGCTGTGATGGGGCAGGTGAGGAGCTTTGTCCTGGCTGTCCTGCGGCACTGAGCACACTTCCAAGGGGAGAGCCCCTAAATGCCTTTAAAAAGCTTTGCAGCCTGCACTTGGCAACAGCTGGGATTAAAATAAGAGCTCCCATCACTGGGATATTTATTCCCCTGTCTTGTCCGTGAGCTCTCAGAATAACAGGGCGTTCGATTGTAGCCTCGAGATTGCTTTGCACTCAAGTGCAGCCTGGCTGAGTAAATCACTGCTTCACCAGCTGAAATTCCTGCAGCGAGGGGGAGAATTGAATTATGTCCAACTGCAAAACCAGATGCCATCCCCTTGATGAAGTCATAGGGCTCTGACTGCGGAGAACAAGCTGGCTCCTACCCCGAGCAGCTCTGTGCATCGTCCCAGCCGTGCTGTGCGGATGGAGGACAGCAGATCCCCGGGGTGCCAAGTCCGGCTGTGCTGTGTGAGCGCCCAGAGCTGCACGCTGAGTTCCCAGCGAGCAGAGCTAGCCCAGTGTATGAGCCCAACGTATTTTCTCCTCCCTCGGTTTCCTCTCCTTCCTGGACAGCTGTTGTCTCTGGTCCCCAAAGCCCTAACAACGATTCACAGCCATTTGGTTTGCTGACAAGCCACCTTTCCTTCTCGCAGCATGACACGCCCCAGCCCGGCCATTGCATGATGAGGATGTGTGGCCAGGATGGGCCCTGGCTCTGGGCTCTGCAGCCATGGGGGTGGCAGAGTGCGGGGCTGGGAGGCTGAGGCTGGGTGGTTGTCAGTTACTCTTTACTGCACGGGCACTTTGGTGCATCCCCAAGTGTGGCCCCAGCACCGCTTGGGTGCCCACCTGGGCTTTGGGTCGGGTGCCACGGCACCCCACGCCCTGCGCACATCAACGCCTCCGATCGAGCTGCCGCAATTTTTTTGGCAGGTGTTTAATTGTATAAATTTGCCTCATCCAGATTTATGTGCTCCGGGCTTTTCTCCATCTCCTCATTTTGTGTCTCATTTACCTCTGTGTTTGAAGGGTTGAAATTTCACAAGAGCACAGAGGGGATGATTATTCCTAGAGGGAATCCACACCTGTAAGCATCGGGCGCTTCCCTGGCAGCTCTGCTGCGGCCCGGGCGAGGAGGAGGAGGGCGAGGGACCCGCTGCCACACCTGGGGGGCCTGCGGGCGCTGGTGGGTGGCAGCTGTGCCTTCAAAGGCACCCTGGGAAAACAGCTCGAGTGCGGTGGAAACCTGAAGCAGCCAGCTGCAGGGCTGCCAGCCCCGGGTGGCTGGGGCTGGTGCTGGAGGGGTGGCCGAGGGCTCCTTGTGCAGTGTGCAGGCACCTGTGTCACTTGGAGGACAGGTGGGGGTGGAGAAGCTGAGGGTGATGTTTTGTGTAGGGGTTGAGAGAGGAAAACCACGTTGCTCCCCACCAGGCTTAACTTGGGTGAATCCCTGCCCGGCCTCGGTGTCGTTATCTGTAAAATGGAGCGCTCCTCCACGCTGGTTCACACCAATGTTGTTGGTGTTGGGAGAGCAGCCATGAAAAACCCATGGTGCGACGTGGCAGGGAGCCGCTTCATCAGTGCCCTCCTGCCGATGAAGAACCAAAGGAGGCTGCTTCCCTCGTTCCTCTCCCTCCATCCACCAGCTCTCCATCTGCAGCTGTAGAGAAAAACCTCCAGCAGCAGCCACAGTTCCAGGCTGCTTCTTCAACCACTGTGGCAAAGGCACCGCTGATGCCCAAATCCCAGGATGAAGATGAAGAGCAAAGCGGGGACCAACCTGGGACTTGCTGCTGTGGCTGTGAGTGCTCCTTCTTCCTTCCAGCCCATCGGGTCTCAAGATTTGCTGAGGCTTCTTGGAGCAGCATCTTCAGCCGCTTGTGTCCCCGCAGCGAGCACCAAGGCTTGTGGCTGGTGCCTCTCCACTGATGGAGCTCTCCATCGGGGACCTGGGAGACAATGCCTCCATCCCTTCTAAGCCTGCTGCAGCAAGGTGACTCCGGGAGCCAGAAGAGCTGACTGAGTGACAGGAACAGTCGCGGGCTCCTTCCGCAGCACCCGACGGTTCGTGGCCAGGGAAGGCACTGACGCTGCTGTTTTCCTGCCCGTGCTTGCCCCGTGTCTGTGATGCTGGGAGAGGAGGGATGGGGGCCATGAACTCGGTGCTGAGGACAACGGGGAGTTGGCTGTGGCAGGTCCTCCAGATGCTTTAGTGCTTGAGAGGAGAAAACTCCGTCTGTGTTCTTCTTTTTGGCATTAGAAAAACAACAGAGAAAGCCCTTCCCCAGCATCCATTTAAACAAGACAACGTCTGGGCTAAAAGAGAGATGCTGCAGGTTCAGCCAGACTCAGCACGCCCTTCACCTGGATTTAAGGCATCTGCTGCTTTTGCCGGTGGGAGAGAGCACAAACTCCAGGGGGAGAGAGCACACAAACTCCAGCTCTGGCGTGGAAGGTGGCCCTGCTGAGCCACCCTCCCCACGCACGCCCTTGCAAAATACGAGCTCCAGCGCTTTAAGAGCCAGGTTTATTTTTCTCCTGCAGTTCCCTCCTCCCTCTCCTCCTCCCCCCACTTCAGTGCAACTGAAACCTGATCTAATCCCTTTGCACATGGGTAATTTATTGGTCTATTGGGCTTTTCTTGATGGCAAATTGCATTGTCTTTCTTCCTGGGTTGAGGCTTTGGAGCAGTTTGCTGCATTCCTGCAGCTCTTTTCTCAGGGCTGATCTTTCACACCCCCTCTGAGCACAGTCAAATCAGTTTTATTGGGCCTCTTTGTTATGCAAACGAGGCAATAATAACCAGGCTATTATTCGGCGAGATTGGGTCCGATTAGCAGTTCAAAGGAGGTCGCTGGCAGAGCCCGGTGCACCAGGTCGGGGCTGGACACGAGGGTGATGCCGCTGTCCCCATGGGTCCCACTTGGGACTCCTGAAGCCTTCAGGAACGGGACTCCTCCGCCACTTTTCGAGGAGCAATCTGATTTTTTTTTTTTTCTTAAACATTTTTCCCATCGTTCCTTCGTGAGCGATGTCCAGGCAGGAGCTGTGCAGCCCTTGAAGCCATTTAGCACCTCGCAGAGCCGTGCCTTTCCTATGGAGGTGTCAGCATAAATATGTTTATTTAGATTACTTAAATAAATATGTGTTTAGGAGCCTAACTCCGCGCGCTCAGATGTGAGGCCAAAGGTAATTACGTTTTACTGTGTCCTCCGAAAAAGCCTTTTACTGCATGTGTGAGGCTTGCACATCTACACTTCAATCCATGGCGTTGGAAAGAAGCGGGGTGATGTATTTGCATCACATGTGGGTGATGAAATACTTTCCAGCCCGTTAGTAACCAAGAGGATATTAAACAACATCTCTTAGCAGCAAACGCTTTAAAATTAACAGGTCTGGTTAACATGCACCCAAGAGTCTTAAAGGAATTGGCTTTTGCTTACTTAATTTCCAGTAATTCTCATTGCTGGAGAAATGACAGGAGAAGAGGTGGATTGTTGGGTTTGTGCTGGTTTTCTGATTTGTGTGAGTGAAACCCAGGTAACCCGACTCTGGCCAAAGGGAAAAGAGGGAGCACTGATAACGAGGAGGCTGTTAAAGTTTGGCTGTTCAAGTTGGATGTGTGCATGTAGTGAGCCTGAACGCTTACCTGGACAGCAGGCGGTACGGCGGTGAGGGCTGGTGGATGGCGAGGGTGGTGGGGAAGCAGATCCTGGAGTGCCCGGGCAAAGGAGAGGTGGAACTTGATGATCCTTGAGGTCCCTTCCAACCCAAGCCGCTCTAAAAGGCTGCGGGGAAGGGAGGCAGCAGCTGATTGCAGGGCTGGGCAAACACCTTCCAGTGGGAACTTAAAAGTGCAAAGCGTTTAGCTTATCTGGAGGATTGACAAGGGACTTGATTGCCGTGTGTAAATATCTTTGTGGGAAATGCGCTGGTTACTAACGGACCTTTTACTGCTTTGGAGAAAATCGCTGGTTCTTTTTATGTCCTTACAATGGAGTCAGATAAAATCCACTTAGAAGCAGGACCCACATTTGTAAAGGTGATAAACTCCTGAAGCAGGGGCAGCTTTTCAGGCCGTGGTCGCCTTGGGCTGCAGACCTCCTCCGGGGCAGTGCCCTCAAACAACCCCAGGCTGGGCGCTGGGTGGCTGTCCTTGAATGCTTTTTTCTAGGTTAAACCTTCCAACAGTGTCAACCTCCAGGTACTTTGTTCCTTGTTTGAATGGCACCAAGCCCCTGAAAGGAGGAGAGAGGAGGATGAGTGCCCAGGGGCTGAATGCTGGTGTCGTTGGTACCACCTGGTCCCCAGGACGAAGGTCTCTTTTCCATGGAGGATGGTGACAGTGTCACCCAGACACGAGGGTGTCACGCAGGTCCTGGAGAGCCTCGCTGGGATCCTGCTCGAGAGGGGTTTGTTTCTGTGCTAAGTCATCAGTGGCTGAAAAACAGATCCATTGCGAGGAGATGGAAAATAGATTATATGAAGCCGGATAAACAGCGCTCCCTGGCGCGGGTACAGATGGGCCCGCACGGCTGTGCCAAAGCTGCTGCCAGGGGACAGGGCACGGCACGGAGCTAGGCGTGTTCACTGCCCTCCATGGTGGCTTTGTGCTGTGTCCCCAGCATGGTGGCAGTGGCAGCCACGTGTCTCACCCAGCGCTGAGTCACGCAGGTGCCTGCACATTGAGCTGCGTGCACCGATGCCGGGAGCAAAGCCCCACTGAGCCCTGCCTGTGACCCCATGGCCATCCACCCCCAGTTCCCGCCATAGCAACATGAGGTGCATGCCCGCTTTGCACCCCAGGGCTTTGCCAAGCCACCAGCCCGCTGGGAGCCACGTCTGTGGGGCAGCAGGGCCGTGCCCCGCTCCGCACCGCCCCGCGGCACCTGGCTTGGAAACGTGGCCTTATATGGGGCCGTGCGCGAGGCAGCGAGCAGGGGACGGGTGCCAGCACCCGGGCGATAACATCTGAGAGAGGAACGCTCCCCCTTCAGGCCCAGGGAGGGAAGAGATGGGCTTCCCTGCCTTTGTGGTTATTATTATTATTATTTTTTTAACTCAGGACCTTATAAAGTCATGAGTGACCCTCGGTGGCATGGCAGTTGCGGGCTGCTCGGCACAGGGTTTGGCACGGGGCGTTGGGCTGGTTTGGAATGCTGCCTGCTGCAGCCCCGTGGCCTCAGCTTTCCCCGTGGTGACTCTGCACAGACCGTGGCTCCATGCCCCCTGCCAGGAGGGTCCTCATCTCTCAGCCAGGAGGAGAATGTTCCTCTCCTGCAGCTCCGTGTGTTGGCTGCAGCATCTCCTGAGCCAAGCGAATGGAGCATGCCCTTAAAGAGCAACAGGCTGTGGCCTTATTCCTGCTGAAAATCCCGAATTTCAACCCCCCGGACTGAAGCTGGGGGTCCCGAATGCCCAGGGGTGAGCCCTGCTGCCCCCAGGGCTGTGCCACCACATCTGTCTGCAGTGCCATTGGCTGCGTGCAGCCTCAGGGCACCCTCAGGCAGTGCGTTATGCATAACTACTGCCTGACGCCAAGGGCACGTGGGCTAGTGGTACTGCTCACGCTTCGGAATTCGTACCTCCCAGTGGGGATTGCTCCTCCAGCACCGTCCTTTCCTTCTCCGTGCTGGGGTACTGTGCAGCTATAGCATGTGGTAACCACCATGAGAATGGATGTCCTGCAGAGCCGAGGGCTCAGCGTCAGGGAGCCGGGCTGGTGCGTGCGTGGGCAGCAAGACATCCACAACAGGCATCCCTCAGCCAGGAGAAACGGGGAGCAGGGCACACTGCTGCGTGGCAGCGGGCAGCAATGGGCAGAGCATCCTTGGTGGAAATCAGAGCTCCTGGAACAGAGAAAGGAGGGACATGAAATAATGAATTCTTCTAAATGTCACTCACACGTGCAGAGGGCTTAGCAGAACTGTCAGCCCATGTCCTGCGTCGAAAGCTTGTGTGCAGGGCTCCTCCAGCCCAGGGTGAGGTACAGCAGGACGCAGGGCTTTCCCGAGTGCTTCTTGCAGGATGAAACAGCCCCTGGGTTCTCAGAGCTGTTGCTAGCATCTGTGCTTATTAAACATGAATTTTAAAACTGAGGAACCTGTCACCGTTTCCTATTTGCACTTCACTCTTCTTGGAAGCAGTGAGCAGACCGAGGGCCGCACCGCTGAGTGTTTTATGGCTCTGCTCTCCCTTTCTGCTTTTCCAGCACCGGCTCTGTTTAGGTTTCCAGCACTGCAGTGTTTAAAAGTAAAACATACTGTTTTCCCTGCAACAATGCTGGGTTTTGTAACTTTCTTTTTAAACAAATCTGAAATGATTTTGGCACGGCTGCGCTGCCAGCACCGAGACAGGAATATACGTGCACGCCCGCGCGAGGCACTGCAAAAACATCTGGAAACGGGGAGGGGGGGTTTCTCTCCTTGCTCCACTTCTGTGCCTGATCCCATCCCGTCTCCAACCCCTCTGAAGGGGTTTGGGTAAGAGCAGAGGAAGGGAACCCTGGTGGATTTGAGGTGGTGTAAGCCCAGCAGAGCTCCCGCTGGGCACGGCAGCGAGCAGTGGAGGCCCTGTGCACAGCTGCTTTCAGCTCTGCGCTGGGGCAAGCCACGCAGCCCTGGGGAGCAGGCACCAGGGAAGAAAAAAACCAAAACAACAAAAAAGCAAGATCCAAATTTCCTTTGCCTTCTTCCAGCTTGCCGAGCTCCGCTGCCTTCGGCTTCTCCGCGTGGGCAACGGCGAGCGGGGCGGCTGGCAGCCTGCACCCCGCCGCGCCGGTTTTTCTCCTCTGCGTCAGCCTCCTGCTCTCCCTGCATGGGCTGTGGCGGGGAACGGGCCTCCCGCCTCCTGCCCCGGGCTCCCCGAGCTGCCGGGGTGCAGCCGCAGCGCGGGGTGCTGCAGGAGAGCTGTGGGAGCTGCGGTGTCAGGGCCACGGCCGCTGTGCCGGGGATGGGTTTTCCCATGCTCACAGAGGAGGAATAGGAAGGAATGTGGATTTTTGCCGTGGTGGAGATAAGGCTGAACACGGAGTAATTTGCGCCACACAGTTTTCAGTGTCAAGCACTAAAAAGGCATAAAAAAGATCATTCCTTCTCCCACCACATTAATAACCCCATTGCATCTCCCACCACATTATGATCCTGCCTTCTGCCACTAATGAATAAGTCCCTTTCTTCCCCACCCCGCTTTCCCCCAGGAACATTCATCTGAAGACGGAATGTTCTTTCCCTTCTTGCCTTAAAGTGGGGCACACTCTGTTGGCTCCCTTGGCTTTGATGCATGAGAGCTGGGTCATGTGAGAGGGTCACGTCTGGTGAGCGAGGCCGCATCACGCGCCGCAGCCAACGTGATGGCTGTGGGCTGCGGGACTGGGACCCCAACCTGGCTGGGGAAGAGCTGGACCCAACGACAGGCATGGTGGGGGCCACGCAGCACTGACCTCTCTGTGTTTCCTTCCCATCCCACAGTGACGTCTCCATGCAAGATCCTCAAGTGCAACTCTGAGTTCTGGGCGGCCACGTCGGGCTCGCACCACCTGGGCGCGGAGGAAGCCCCCGAGTTCTGCACGGCGCTGCGCGCCTACGCGCACTGCACCCGCCGCACCGCCCGCACCTGCAGGGGGGACCTGGCCTACCACTCGGCCGTGCATGGCATAGACGATCTCATGGTGCAGCACAACTGCTCCAAGGATGGCCCCACGTCCCAGCCCCGCCTCCGGACATTGCCCCCCGGGGACAGCCAGGAGCGCTCCGACAGCCCCGAAATCTGCCACTATGAGAAGAGCTTTCACAAACACTCAGCAGCCCCCAACTACACCCACTGTGGGCTCTTCGGGGACCCCCACCTCAGGACTTTCACAGACACCTTCCAGACCTGCAAGGTGCAAGGGGCTTGGCCGCTCATAGACAATAACTACCTGAATGTCCAGGTCACCAACACGCCGGTGCTGCCCGGCTCCTCTGCCACCGCCACCAGCAAGGTGAGCCTTGGGCACAGCTCTTGAGCAAGGTGCAGGTGTTCTTGAGTGCCCTTTCTTCCCACCAGCTGTCTCTTCCACCATTTGCACATCTCCTTGGGTAGGAAATGAGGAGGTGAGAGTGGGTGGGAGCTCCAGCCCGCTGCCCAGGCCCATAGCTGTCTCTGTGGTCGTAGCCAACTCGAAGCAGTTTGTAGGACACCATCAGCTCTGGCAGTGCTTTCACAGCCCAAATAAACACCCCAGAGGAACAGAGCAAGCACCGAGCAAAGCCAAGTGCAAGTGTGCTGCGGTGACACAGCAGGACTTGTGTGACATGGCCTCAGCTTCAGGACAGACGTGGAGCTGATGCGCTGTCACGTTGCTTTGTGGCACACGTGCTCTAAAGCTAAGCGGCCCCTTGGGCTTTTGGAAGGTGTGCTGTCCCACTGTGGCTGGGAGATCTGCCTGTCTCTGAGCTAGGAGAGAGTGGAGAAGCATGAGATGTCCTGGTGTGCAGTTCCCAGGGTCACCACTTCTGGATGTGACCATTTCTGCCCGAGCTGAAGCTGGCGTTTTGGTTTTGACGTTGTCCCTAACAAAAATCCTCAGAGATAATTACTGGTGCTTACATCTCCGTACTTACCAACGTATGTTAAAAACTTGCTGAAGCCTTGCAGTTAAGTCTGGCCTCAGAGAGATGGTCCCTAAGGACACAGGGACCTTCGAGTTCTAGGCTGGATCCCAAGATCACCATCTTAATTGAGCCTTTTCACCCGTTATCTGCCTCACGGGCTTGTGGTGGCGAGAGATTAGTCATGAGATCTGCAGCATGAGCTATGGGGAGCATTACTGGGCCACTGAAAGGGGACCATGTGCTGTTGGAAAGGGAAGCCTCTTCCTCCAAGGGGCTCTTTGTGTTTCTGCTTGTCAGGCTCTGACCTACCCATACCCCTTCCAGCCAGAAATAGGGTCAGACCCAGAGGAGATCTATGGGATAGGTAGTGCTGCAAATGGTGCCTCAGGACATGGCTGAGGAAAGGACAACAGGGCTGCTGCGGGGCTGGGAGCATCTGGGTGCTCAGCGGAAGAGTGATAGGAGAGAGGGGCAGGGACAGCTTTGGGCTCCTGCTGGGAGCAGAGGTGCTGGGAGCCACCCCTATGCTCAGCCTAGGCCTCCATCTTCCCCTTTGTACCCTGCCCTTGTAAACATACTGAATGCACGTGGGTCCCTGTGGTTGAGGTGGGGTCCAGAAGAGAAGCCCCTGTTGGTCTACAAACAGCCAGGGAAGGGAGGAGGCCTGGTCTGTGGGACATGAATACCTTGGGAGCCAGAGAAGCTCCACCACCTACGGGAGCCAGGGCTCATCCCCCCTGCTGGCTGCCAGGCCCTGGAGGCAAGACAGTGCTGTGTGCACGGGCATGCCAGCACAGGCCTAGCGATCCTGCAGCCAGCCCCAGCTGCATGGGAGCTCTGTGTGGGGCCTGGAGATAACAGCACAGTGTGGTACGTTCAGTCTGGCCTGTGGGTCTTACCTTCATGCATGGTGTCCTCACTCTTGTGCTGAAGCAGGATGACCGTGTCTGAGTGTCTGAAAGTTGGGGCAACTTGTTAGGAGTATCTACCCATGAAGTGAAGGCCATGCTCCTACCTGGGTCAAGCAGGCAGCTCCTCCACCTCCCACACTGATCCTGGTAGCGGCTGTGTGCTCTTGGGTGGTCAGCTTGTAACCCTGTTCCTTTTTATCCTTCCCTTCGCACAGCTCACCATCATCTTCAAGAGCTTCCAGGAGTGTGTGGACCAGAAAGTGTACCAGGCAGAGATGGACGAGCTCCCGGCTGCCTTTGCTGATGGCTCCAAAAACGGTGGCGACAAGCACGGAGCCAACAGCCTGAAGATCACTGAGAAGGTGTCGGGCCAGCACATCGAGATCCAGGCCAAGTACATCGGTACCACCATCGTGGTGAGGCAGGTGGGCCGCTACCTCACCTTCGCCGTGCGCATGCCAGAGGAGGTGGTCAACGCAGTGGAGGACCGGGACAGTCAGGGCCTCTACCTGTGCCTCCGTGGTTGTCCGCTCAACCAACAGATTGACTTCCAGGCCTTCCGCTCGGCTCAGGCCGCTGAGGGCCGCGCTCGCAGGAAGGGGCCCAGCCTGCCGGCCCCCCCTGAGGCCTTCACTTACGAATCGGCCACAGCCAAGTGCAGGGAAAAGCTGCCCGTAGAGGACCTCTACTTCCAGTCCTGCGTCTTTGACCTCCTGACTACGGGAGATGTCAACTTCATGCTGGCTGCTTATTACGCCTTTGAGGACGTGAAGATGCTTCACTCCAACAAAGACAAACTGCACCTCTATGAAAGGACTCGGGACCTTGCTCCAGGCAATGCAGCTCCCTCGGGGCATCCCCAGCCTCTCCCTGCCCTCTGGGTAGCACTACTGTGTTTGAGTCAGTGTTGGTTGGGTTTGTTATAGAGTTCTGTTCCCTTGCACTGTGGGAAAAGGGGAGCAGGAGGGAATGAGGAACAAGATGGCAGCGCTGGACGAGGAGAGATTGGATAAGGGATCCAGTGGGGAGCACAAGGATCATCTTCAGATCTCAGCCCCTCTCTCCAGCACCTGGTCCTCCCCCTCCCCAGCTCTTGCCCAGGAGGAACGTGATGCTCCCAGGACCAGTTGGGAGATTTTGCTGGACTGCACCTCAAGTGGTCCTTCCTTACCTCCCGCCATCCTCATCCTTCTCTTCCCCATAGCATAGGTGCCGGGGAGCCCCCACCTCCTTGCGCCACCCCCCATGGTCCCAGAAATGCTTGTGGTGACTTGTGATGTTGGCGTGCATGAACGTGGCTTTGTGTTAGAGGGCTGCAAGCGTGACGGGGCTGGGCTCCGCTTCTTGGGGTGTGCTGCTTTGTGCAGCCCCATCGCTGCAGGAACCGATGCAAAGCAACAGGTTGGGGCCGAAATGGTGGGGTTGGCCACAGAGAGGAGCGAGGCCTCTTCATGGTGGAAGGAGGGTGTGATCCTCAAGCTTTGGCTTGTGTTCTCTGTGGTTCAAAGGGCATCTCCTATTTTAGCCACTTCATTTGGCTGATTCACTCTGTTTTATTCCTGGCTCCCTCGTCTCTGCCCGGGCCCCCTGAGGACTCTTTGATCGTGACAGGAGAAACCTGGCCAGTATTCACACGGTTTCTTTAACTTCTGCCTAGTGTTGGATGAGCTCCTTGTGCTGTTTGCTCCCCTAAAACTGGCAGCAGGGAGGCTGCTCAGTGGGAGACCCCATCTGCACCCTCCTCAAGCCCCGTGCCCCCTCACCTGCACGTGGATCAGCCAGGTCCCGGAGCAGGAGCATCCCTCTATTTGTTTGCTGCTAGGTCTCTGTTCGCTCTTCGTCCTGGGGCTGAACTTGCAATCCCATTGCAGACCTGTTGCACCTTAAGCCCTTCTGGGCTTGACTCTGGAATGGGGCAATGTTAGAAATGCAGCCAGGAGACAGGATGCAGCAGAGGACCCCCCCCTCCCCTCCCTGACTGCCCCCAAATATCTGTTCCCTGCCTCAAAACCATCGGTAATCTCCTTCCCCCACCACGTAGTGCTGCCCATCCCTGCCGTGGTTCACCTCATTGCTCACTGAACAAACAGCAAGACCACCTTTGGTCTGCATCTTGGAGACCTCCTTATGGATTTTCCCTCCTTTCCTCAGGGGGAATTTCCCAGAAATCAGCCCCAAAACACGTGTCACTCTTGGGGGAATGTCATGTTCAAGGGAGGTCTCTGGGCGTGACAAGACAAGCTAGCACCAAAAGAGGTGGGAATGGGCTACGTTTGGCAGCCTGAACTGGTGCCAAGAGGCAGCCTGGTGTAAATACTCAGCGTGACTATTCATTGTGTCCTAACAGCTCTAGAGCTCCATTTGTAAAGCAGCAGAGAAATGCAAAATTGTGTCAATGGATGTAATTTATATTGTCTCTTTAATATATAGAGCCCTGGCATTGATCTCATGTGACTGTACAGATGAAGAGATGTAATTGGTTTTTAAATGTTTAAGGAAAGAAAAGAAACAAAATGAAAAAAAAAAAAATGTGTTTACTACTTTGCTCCTTGCTTTGTTTGCTGGTGCCCCAGGTATTCTGTTTAGGCAGATTTTAAGATAAGGATATCACAGTTTGGTGGCACTGAGGAGACCAACCACTGGACTGCAGCACGGGACAGCTTGGCTTCCCCATGTACTAACTGCTCAGCCAGGCTCATTCGGACTTTTTGTTTCCTGTACTAAAGAAAGAGCCAAATTTTGTCTCCTCTAGATGGTCAAAAAGCAGATTTTGAAAGCCAAAATTTCTCAGTATGAGGAAACATCTGTTTCCTTGCTATGTTACCCCACAGACAACAGCGATGGTGCAAAGCCCCATGTCTCTGAAGACAGGGGGTCTTAGCTGGCCAAGCCACAACGTGCCAACAAGTGCATCCTTCCCATAAGACCTCCCTTTCCCACAAAGCAATCACCCTCCTGCACGTCTGCTGTTGTTCAGGGGTAGTTTCCAGCCAAGGAAAGTCTATCTGGCAGCCACATGGCTGAGCAGTCCATACCAGGTGAGCAGTCCAGTGGTGGTCAGCTGTTATAAGGTGGTTGGGGTATCCCTATTTT
Source organism: Penelope pileata (assembly GCA_013396635.1). Classification (NCBI taxonomy): domain Eukaryota; kingdom Metazoa; phylum Chordata; class Aves; order Galliformes; family Cracidae; genus Penelope; species Penelope pileata. Next base: position 1,268,409 of record WBMW01002035.1, read on the forward strand.
AGAAGCAAACAGTGAAGCACTTTATTTTGGTTGTGTTTGACCCAGTTCTGGTTAAAGGTGAAGTGTGGCCAAGAAAGACCCGATACTTGGAAACAAAAGAAATGTGTAGGTAAAGGAGGGGCCTTACGAGAAGGTCCCCCACCTCCTCCCTGCGTTCAGACCCACGGGAGTGTCACTGCGTGTATATACTGTAAATTATTTATTGAGAGAAATGCAAGTAAAGTTTGAGGTTTTTTTGACAATAAATTTGTGGGTCTCGTTTTGTTCCCAGTGTGCTTTATGGTGCTGTTTCACCACTTGGTGCTAATGCTGTCCCATTTCTGCATCCCCACTAAAGCAGCTTGCTTCAACCCACGGAGCCTTTCATAACTCTTCTCTGTCCTAAAATTCACCTGATTTTGCTCTCGGGTTTTATAACTTGGGTATAAATAGAAAGGGGGTGGTGGGGAACAAATACAAGCAATGAACCATCAGAACCTGCCTCAGTGGGTAAAGAAAAGAGCCAAGCAAGGATCCCCTGCTCACCCCCAGTGGATGGGTGCCCCAGTGGCCTTCCCTTCCTCATTTTTGGCCCCAAAGATAACCTAAACCGCATTTTTTTGGTTCATTTTCCTTTTTTGACAAGCTGAAGGACTCCTACCCCAACAGCAGAACCAGGAGGGACCTGGACAACGGCTGAAGACACATTGAGCATCTTTGTGCAAAGACATCCAGCACCAGAGACGCGCACAGAACAGAAGCACAGCCTTGCTCTCCAGCAGAGCCCTGAGCCGCTGGCAGGGGTTGGAAGGGGCACAGGAGGCACACAGCCCTTGCACCAGCTCACAGGAGCTCGGCTGGTGGGACAGTGACCCAGGTGGCCGGTGTGCTCCATCCCTCATGTGCGGCACCGAAGCCTCCCCATGAGGTGAGCAGCAGCAGAGGCCGAGGGATGGGGCAGTGGTGGCAGCAGTGACCCTGCCAAGGGCTCCTACTGCTCTCTGGGTGATGCTCTACGGCCTGCACGGCTGCGGCCCGTAGCCTCTGCAGCAGCTCTGCGTGGGGCTGGGGACGTTCTCAAAGCAGGGCCCACCAGCCCAGCTCCGGGCCCAGCCCGTGTTACTCCTCTCCCACCCCCAGCACGCCAGGAGCTGCTCAGCTCCCGCAGCCTCGGGCACAGTTTCCAGCCCCGTTTCAGCTCTGCCTGCCCACCCCGGGGCCTCGGCTGCTCCCAGCGCTCGGGGGCACCCCAGCTCCCGCCGGCCCCTCGCACCAGGCGTCTGCGAATCGCCACAGCCGCAGAACGCCGTTCACCCCAACACGGCTTTTTGCTGGGAACCGGCTGCCCTCTAGAGGGTCCGCTCTGCCATGGCATAAAGCAAAGCGGGGATTCTCGGCTCGCCGGCCCGAGGCAGGGCTGGGCCTGCTCCCCCCGCCCGGCACGGCCAAAGGACCTCGGTGGGACAGCGGGCCGAGCTCCTGCCCAGGCGATGCCGGCACAGCCCGGCCCTGGCCCTGCCCAGCACCCCGGCACGGCCGAGGGAATGCGTGAGGACTGGTACGGCCATGGTCTGTCTGCATGGGGGAGCTGCTGCGGGTCCCTCCCAACTCAGAACATTCTGTGACCGGACCCGCCCGAGGTTACACCACTCCAAGGGGCCATTTCCCCATCAGCTCACACAGATTTCAGGATTTCATTGTTAGCAGCACGCTGCTGATGTCCCCACCACACCAGTGCCAAACATGTGCCCACCATATCCTTACCTGCCCCACGCTCTGGCTCGCCAGGCGCACACTTCTCTGCCTTTCCCGTGGGTACCCCTGTGTAAGAGATGAGACAACGCTGAATTAAGACCCCCCACTGCCTCGGGTGGGCTCACAGCCCTGTGCTGGGGGCAGGGACACGGTTCCCAGCTCCCCACAGCCCCCACACCAGGGCCTCCCGCACCGCAGCTGACAGCCCGTCACTCTTTCCATTAGGAAACCCATTTTTCAGGGGCTCATAACTCAGCTGTGAAATTTCACTCCCGGCTGAAACTTGGCTCGGTTCAGCAGCAGAGAGGCTGGAAAGGGCTGAATGCCGTGGCTACAGGTGTGAAAAGCAAAAGCCCTTTTTACAATGAGCTCTTATAACTGGGGAGAAATGGCTTCAATCCCTGCACTGTGCCTTGCCGGGGGCCAGGGTACGTGTGGGCTCAGTGTGAATGGGTGAAGGGAAAAAAGAAAAGCGAAGCCATCGCCTTCCACCTGGGGAGGGGGGGTGGAGTGGAGAACTCCCCCGATGAACCAGGAACAGGGAAATTCTCCCAAGAAAGGGCCACAAAGAGGCTTACACACCCACAGAGATCCAGAGGAGCCGGAGGTTGGCTAAACATCACTACCATCCTGGATGGAAACCATTGAGGAAATGGCACGGCTTCTCTTGATCAGGTGGAAATTCCCATCCGAAGGGGTTTCCAAGTCTGGATCAGCCCTCTATTGCCGCAGACTGTGAAATTATGTAAAACAGCTGAGAACAACTTGGACATGCTTATTCCTGCACGATGAAAACACCCCTCCAGGTATGCCCAGGGCTTGCAGGGAAGGGTCCCTGTGACACCCCCCCAGTTTTCGGCACCTACCCCATCATAGCCAGTCTGGCGCAGTTCTGAAAACCTCAGGAACACTTTTTAATATACAAGAATCAAAAGTACAGCAGTTTTACAATGTAGGAAAATTTAATACATACTATATAAACAACATATTTACATCAGAAATCACTAGGACAGTGGCATTTTTTTCACAAATATAAATTAATATTAATTACTGTTCTTTTAGTCAACAGGTTTAAAAGACTTTTACAGTAAGAGTCCTTCTCTCCCTGGAGGGAGGTGGAGGTCGGGAGGAAATGAGTGAAAGCAGAAAAGTATTTGTGTGTGGATCACTTAAACTGTTTACGTGAGGGACCTCAGAGTGCTGTTAAGCATCCACCTTGGTTGGGCACCGCACCACCTGTCTGCAGCAGGTCTTGCTCTGCAGCAATTCCATCACCTGAACTCACAACTTTGTATCATTTCCAAAGGGGTCAGGCTGAAAAACTCTCTTAAAAAGACAAATGAACAAACGAACCAACAAATGAACAAATAAATGAACCAACAAACGGACAAACAAATGAACCAATGAACAAACGAATAAACCCAGCAAATTGCTACTTTTTCCTGCAAAGAGGCCGGAGGGAACCCCACAGCTGGCTCAGAAGGAAAAGCTGTACCAGATGCTGACACAGACACTGCAGTGACATTTATGGCTGTGGATCTGTCCCCTCCAATCCCATTCACACCCAAGTGACTATAGCTGGTTATGGTCCCTGTTTTGAGGGGAGAAAGTGTGCACGTGCACACTTGGGGAAGACTTTCCCTGCAAATCTCCAGCTTCATGAATGTCCAATCCAGTGAAGAACCATCCATTGTGAGCAGACAAAACCAGGTGACTGTTCAGTATCAGGCCAACGTGACACCGGGGACCACTCTTTGCCAACTATGGGCAAAGCTTCTGTTGTTGCATTGGTGTCAAGAAAGAAACCCCAAACCACTTTATGCATGGAACATGGGACGAGCAAAACCCCTCACATATGGGCACCAAAATGCCTCTTGTTGGGGTTCAAAGTTTTCCTGCACCAACTGTAACACTGGTCTGGCCAGTATTGTGTCTTGCTACGACTTGTATGGCACAAACTTTCCATCATGATAGCACCACTGTGTGAATGTGAATGAAAAGAGCAATCTCTTTGCCCCTGTGAGGTTTCTTCCATTTTTACACTTTAAAAGCTAATACCTCTGAAAAGAAAGGACCTCTTTGTTGAATACCACAGCAAGTGCAATCACAGCTTAGTGAGAAAGGCAGCAGTAACACGTTGCCTCAGCACCCCCGGCACCGCGCAGAGGGGAGACGCGGGGGTTAGTGTCGATTCGTGCGCGCCTTCCAAAGCGCTTGGAGCGGGGAGGCCAGCCCTCTACACCCCTCAGACTATCAGGGAAAGGACATCACAGCTTATTAAGGTCATATACTGGCATCTTAACAGAGCCCCAACTTCTGCCCCCCACCAAGAAGAGCAGCCTGGAACAGCCTGATCTTTAATACTGAACTCTGGGAGATGAAGCATCCCCAGACACCACGCTCTGGGCAGCCCGGCTGTTGGGAGAGCTTTGTTTGCAGGGATGCAGTTCTACTACCAAAGACCTAGAGCCTAAAAAGAAATCACCAACTTGACTTCTGGCCAGCAGCCTGTGTGGAAACACTCACCGCACGCTGGCTGGACACCGTTCTGCATTGTTTGCAATGACTCTCAACACTTGGAGGAATGTTTGCTCTGAAGCTCACTGAGCTGGGCTGCAAACCCCTCTTCTCTCTCTGCCATGCTGGGCTTCTAAGACATTTGATCCAGGAATTTTTAAGTACCAAGTCCTAAATTCCTCATTTTCTCCCTGCTCATTTAAGTGCTAAGTCCCCAGGCACATTTCCAACTTAGACTGCTGAATGGTGGCAGAAAGACGACAGGTGTGACCATGCCCCAGACAGAGGTCAGTCCACAGCATTGCCATTCAACTCCGTGCTACCATCCCTTGTAAAGGTTTGTGATCACCATTTTGTGCAGCACAGAGAAATGACTTGCCCAGTAATTGGAGTACTTCAGTGGCAGGGAGATTAGGAGCTTCAGGGTCCCCAGATGCCAAGAGCCATATTTTAGCCTTGCAGCTCCCTGCCAGCACCTGGATAATTCCTGGATATCCAAGCTGCCCATGTCAGAAGAGAAGAGAGGTTTTGTTACAAGTTCTTGAGCCCTGTCTACTGGGAAATACTGCTCTTACCACAGTTTCTTTCCCACTCATTCAAGTCAACTAAGCCTTTGCTAAGGAAGTCTGCTTTTTTCCACATATCCCAAAGTCTCCCAGAGTCAAGATTTGCCGGTTCCAGCCCTGGATCCCCCGCTGCTCTTCTGCAGCAGGGAACACAATGACAGTCAGAGCAGAGCCAGTTTCTTGAAATGGATAAAGACATGAAAAATGATAATGAGTCCAGAAAAGTGATGGATTGTCACCAGCACGGCTCCAACTCCTTTGGAGTCACTGTAGGGACATAGAGTCCCTCTTTCAACCAAGCTCTTGTGACAACAACAGCTTGGATGCTGAGGGACTCTCCGATCCCTCTTGGAATATACCATCCATTGACCTATGCTGGTTACACACACAGCCCAGCCCAACCAGCTTATCCCCAATCCCAAAGCAGCATCTGTCATGTAACATCAAGTCCGAGCAGGCACGCAGCCTTCTGCGCAATCCTAAGCAGCATCGATCCGCCTTCCTGGTTTTGGGGAAACACTGTGGCTGAGGAAAACTCTCAATGCGCCCGTCAGATCGGGGAAAACAAAACCAAAGAAAAGAATGAGGCAAGTCTGGTTCCAATGTTCTATGAGAGAAAGGGGGGGAAACAAAATGGGAACCCAAATTAGAACTGAGTCTTCCTCCACCCGCTCCTCCAAAATCCTCCTTGACCCAGCAAGATGATAGCAGCATGTTCAGAGTTTGTTTGTTGCATCAAAGTCTTTCAAGATGTGTGTTTCCCCCCTTCTCAGTCACTTTACGTTTTCCTCATGTTCCAGTTATAGTCTGGATTGTTTTTCTGTTCTAGCGACCTATCTAGAGGTGACCTGTGGTCGAGAGGCGACTTGGAATCATGAGGAGATTTCTGAGAGGGGGGCGAGCGAGGGTCCGACACTGAAGGGTGAGGTGGAGGAAGAGGCTGTTTGTAATCTCCCGGTTTGTCTGTGTGGAAGGACCGGTAGTGGTCCGAAGGTCCTTGGCCATGGTATCCCATGGGTGGCCTGTGATCAGACATCCGTCGGAAATCCTGCTGGTGGTAATTCTGAGGCCTGAACTCATCCGATCGTCGGCGCTTGGAGTCATGGTGGTGCCTGCAGAGAGAAAACGGATGGATGAGGGACAGCAGATGGATGGAGGTCAGTTCCCCAAGGAAAGCCTGTTCACTGGGGCTGGGTGCATTGCTGCAAACCCCTCCCAGCCTTCCCGAGAGGAAGGAGAATTACCTGTCGTAATAATCCCGGTGGCCTCTGTGGTCTCGGTCACTGCTGTACTGTTCATAGGGCCTCTTGCGGGAGAGGTTATTTGGTCTGTAGTTCCCAGAGCTCCGGTGGGGGTCTCCACGAGATCGCCGGTCCCCATAGTGGTGGTCCTTGTACCAGTGCTGCTCATATTGGTGATGCCGCTCCCCGCCCCACATCTGGTTGCTGTTGCCACCATAGCTGAACTTTCGATCTCTCTGCCACTCTCCTCGGTCTGCAATGAAGAAAGCATAAGTGTCTTTCAAACTTCAGTACAAGCCCATTACTTCCTTACTGGATTCTCAAAGAAATTCTAACCATTTCTTTTGCTCCTTTAACTTTCTCCTCCCTAAACTACATGGATCCCATTTAATTCCTTGAATTTCTTCATTATTCTAGCAAATATTATTCTCTCCTGTTCTTCTTTCTTTCCTTACTCTATCATCATGTTATCTAGTCCAGCAGTAAGTACAGTGACGATTTATGTTCCATCACATCACTTTTAAACCTGAACACCCATAGTTTATGTCCAATAGCAAACAGCCGTAGGTTAGGAGGAATGCTTTTCCCAGTTTCCCAGCACTCACCTGTGTTGCTGAAGTGTCTCTTGGGGGGATGGCCATAGCTTTCGCGTGGGTGCCCGTGCATCTGCTGCTGGGCATGGGAAGGGGGCATGTGGAGCTTCTGGGAATGAGGATTGTGAGGCACGTGAGACTGGGACATGGGAGGATCGCGGCTGGAGCCTGAAGGCTCTGGGCGGAATGGCTTCTTCACGCTGGGCATGCTGGCCATGTCCTCCTTCTTTTTCTGCTCCTGCAAAGGGCAAGAGAGGGTTACAGCTCAGCTCCTCTTCCACCAAAAGATTCAGACCATGTGAGCAGTGGCTCGATCTGTCAGGCTCTGGGCTGGGCTGGAGATTCCCCATGCTGTGGGCCACCCATGAGGGCCTTGTGAAGCAGCTGCGCCCAAGTGCGGGCAAGGGTAACAAGTTTTAAAGGGAGCGCCCAGAGGGAAGGCACTTCACATCTCACCTCCTCTTCCTGCGATCTTTTCTTATGAGCCATCTTGTAGAGTTTGTGCAGTTTTCTGGCATCAAATTCCGTGAACTTTGACACAAATATCCATAGGTTCCTGGAAGGACATGAACTTTTTCTGTTAATTGCTGCATGAGCTGTTCAACTGCCATCTGTTTTCAAACCAATACCAAATCAGTTCTGCCCTCTGTGGAAAACAGTCACATTCCAACTCAGGACAAGATGTTTCAGGAGAGCTGGAACCAAGCCCTTTGAAGTAGAATAAAGGGTTTTGCACTGGTTGCTCTAAACTAGCTCTGAAATCAACTTAAATGAAACCAGCACAGCTTGCAGACAAAACGCTCACCTGGGACTGGTCAAGGACTGAATGGGCTATAGAACATGAGGTCTCTCTTATGTTAAATTAGAGAGAAATAGCACACTCATCCACATAAAACCCAGCAGTCTACAAGTGCCATTTTAAAATATCAGAGATTAGCCAGAGAAAATAAAACGCTCCCTCACCTTCTCCATAGCTTGATAAGATCCTGGTCAGTGTAGGCTTTAAGGCACTCAGAGATGCGGTCCCCAATTTTTAGGAGGCAGTTGCGTGTGTGCTCCAGCTGTTCTTGAACCGTCAGCCCCTTATCAGGCTTATCTAGTTGCTTCAGTGCTTTTTTCACTGGTCTCATCCTCTCCTTGCACTTGAGGAAGAAACAGAGAGCAGAAAGTGATTCACTTGGCACAGAGCTGTACACTGGTCCCTTGCTAATCAGACAGAGCTGAAAGAAGTTCGTTAGTGTGAGATACTAGCTTTATCTAACCGTTAGGCAAGGAGAAATCAGCTATGAAAACTGCAATTTGTTAGACATGCTGTAGAAAATTATCAGGAAAAATGAGTCTCCCTCCATGTCCGCTGTCCCCCCAGCCTTCTGGAGGTGAACAATTTGCCTTGCAAACAGTAAATGCACACAGGCTGCTCTTGTACTGATCCCAGGGCAGGCAGGGAAGTGGAACTGAGCATCGACACGCTGCACAAACAGCCCCAGCTGAATGAGTGCTCTCTGTAGCCTCCCTGTCCATCCCAGCCTGTGTTTGCTTTCATCCATTGCTTTTATTAAAACCGGGAGACATGAGATGAAAGCACCACTTTTTGTACTGAGCGCATCAGCACTTTGCACAGACGGTACATCAGACAGGTTTCCACTGCCTGACTGGACCTTTCATGCACCATGAAGGGAAAATAAAAGAGAAAAAAACTCACAAAGATAACATAGGACCTACAGGGAATACACAGATTTGAAATTACTGAACAGTTTTTTTAAAACTGATATTTCAGCATTTCCCTATGCAAGTCAGGCAAAGGAGCATCTGTCATGACAACTTTTGATAAAAGGCCATTTTTACAACAAGCCTTGCAGGCATGCTTGCTGCCAGAGCATTTACACAGCTAGGGACGTGCTCACATAGCTCAGACAACTCCCTACCAACTACAGCCATACAAGGTCACCCTTAAGATGCCCCTGCATTTTGCCACCTAGAGCAGCCCCAACGGCTCCTTCAGCAAAGACTGCCACACAAGGCTGCAGGATCAGCTGTAACCCAGGCTGTCAAATGAGCAGGGGCAGTTTATCAGCTGAAGAAGAGAGCACTTCTGAGCTTTGAAATTTCTTCCAGTTGAGGTGCCATGTACAGCAGCAAGCTGGTAGGCACACAGGACAACTCTTGCAGGACAAATCTTGGACTGGGTTGTTCTGCCATGCTGTCAGACCAGCCAGAAGAAATTGCTGTGGGGCACTGTGAGGAGGGTCTGTGCTTATGGGGGTATATGGATTAATGCTGTACCCATAACCTGACACCTAAAACACATCCTCAGATAAAGTACAAGCATATAATGGCTGATTAGGGGTCTCTACCATTACCATCTTGAGGAAAATACTCACTATGCTGAATGTTTCTTGGTCCAGATCATCATCCTCATCCTCTCCAATGGGGACTGGCTCACTCCCCGCTGTAATGTGGACGGGACCTTGCGATCTCTTCCCTTTACTTCCAGATTTGGCTTCACCACCTTTAGGCTTTACAAGGACAAATTACATGCATCACATGATGAGCCAGACTGCAGAATCCCAAGTGATCCAAGTAACAGCCTCCACACTATTGTTATTGGCAGTTGTTAAACCCTGGGCACCGCTCCTACAACTTTCCTCCCAAGATCTCAAACTGTTTTGCTGTCATGCCTGTGTTTAGCTTTATGTCATCCCTGAGGGAGCAGAGGGAAATCAGAGCCAATGTTTTAGACCTGAATATGATGGTAATACTCATGGAGAGAAAAAACAGCACAAAGACTTGGAAGAGAGGTTAAGCTAAAGAATATATGCCCTATGCAAATAGCTCAGAGCAGCCTCATGTCTATGAAGACTTGCAACTTCATACAGCATCACTAGTCCTCAAACTACTTGTTCTGGAAAGTGACCTCAGATCACGGCCTGTTAGTGTAAATTTTGACTTATATGGCTTACCTGCAGTCAAAGCCACATGAAAAATCACTGGAAAGCAAACTTCTCCCTACATATGCAATAAAGCTCCTTGGTTTGTACTCATGACCTCAGTGTCAAAACACACTGAGCACACAGTAGATACCTGTTCTCTGGACAGGTACTTCAGGTAATTATTATAGAGGTTCTCTATATTATAGAACCTTTTATCTCTCTTCCAATCTGCACCCAGCCTAAGGGCAGTTGTACCCAAAATTCAAGGCCCATTTTAGCCCAGGACATACCATTGGCGTTGAAACACTCACTCTGATGAATTCTGAACAGCCACAGTGTTAACCCACAGTCTTGACAGAATGGTCTGCTGGGTTATTTGGGGTGAATTTAAATTAGAAGGGAATGTAGACAAGTAGTTGCCAACCCTGTGATAAATCACAGCTGAACATAACTGAACTGAGTGCTCCAGGCTCTACCCCCTTTCTTCCTGAACATCAGCTGTTGAGCCATGCTGCTGTCACAAGGACAGCTGTGCTTCAAAGGCAGTCTAATACAATCTTTTGTTCCTTTTTGCTCATTTTCACCAGGTGTAGGCTATATTGCCTTTTCCACTCTTCAACACAACTCTGCACACTAAGAAATTCAAGAGGGCTGGAAAAGGGATAAAGTCTCACCCCACAGTGTTTCATTAATGTCTCTTCACATAGGCCTTTAATGAACCATGGGACTCATAGTTCACGCTTTACCCAGAGACTTTTCCATCTCTTACTGCTCACAAGAGTATTGCATACCTTCTCTTTCTTTTCTTTTGTCCTCTTTTTCTCTTTATCACTTTCCTTTTCTTTCTTACTGCTTGTCTGTTTTTCCTTGTTTTCTTTGTTCTCTTTCTTCTTCTGTTTCTTTTTCACTGGGCTCTTGTCCAAGCCATCCTCCTAGAAAATCAGTCACAGCACTGTCAAAGCTGGAGTCCTTCACCTCACATACACATTCTTCCATAAAACATGCGTCCTCAAAAAGCAAGCATTTGTTGAGGTCCATCCAAATTTGCCCTCACACCTCTTTAACCCGACAGCAAGACCAGTGCTGCTGCAATCCACCCAACAATCTTTAACAAGAGGGCATAAAAATTATACAAGCCCCTGGCAAATTTCAGATAAGCACTGCTTTCCTATGCCAGTTGTGCTGGAGAACGCTCAGTCCGTAAGGTAGATACTGATCAGAACACGAACAAAAAGCCTTAGACTACAAGCCAAACCACTCAACGACAGAAGGTTCTCTAAGCAACACTGTGACCTTGGTAAACTCCAGCTTCATCACTGGCTGATGTACTGAAAAGGAGAGGGAAACAATTCTTCTTTCTCTCCTTTATAAGGGCAACAGACTTTGCCCCGAGACAACCTTTCCTCCAAGTCAGTCAGTGAATGTGCGTGGCCATTCTAGCATCCCCCCAAAACACCTAAAGTAGAGGGTGGGAAAGGTCCTTTTTTCACCCCAATAACTATGTGTTTTTTGGAAGCTTGCCAGTCTTTTGTGGGAACACAATCTATAGCTCCCCCTGACTCCATAGGGCGCTTGCCAGGGGTGCTTCTCGAGTTGAGTTTCTGCAGTAACAATACAGCCCAGGGAAACCTGGAAAAGCCGCTATCCAAGCTGACTCACCTTGACTTCACCCTCTTCTGACTGGTTGTCTGAGTGCCGAGGAGGGGAGAGTTCGTTCCCATGCTCATCTTTGACTTTGGGAGCCTTGTTCTCTTTCTTTACTCGTGGTTTCCTCTTCTTTAGCTTGCCCTGGAGAAAAGACAGAACAAGTCAGAGCAAGCCCATAGCAACAGCTGCTTCCCGGAGGCATAGCCCATCTCCTGAACGTCTTGCTAACAGCTGCACGTCCTGCAAGGTGCCAGGATGCCTGAGGAGCCACAAGAAAGCCTGGTGGGCCACATATGAAATTAGATAATCAAATTTCAGCCAGAAAGAGGAATTGCTTGAGATATTCCCTTGACCTCTTAAATCTCATATCTACAGACTGGTGCATACAGACCAATGACAACGAGGTGACAGGGCTGAACCCAGTGGGAATCCACTGTCACCAGCTATTTCAAGGATATTTACCAGAGTATATCACGGTGCAACTTCCAGGTGGAAGAAAAGAACAGCAAAATCTATTTTTAAAAAAATATATTCTAAGTCAATTTATGTCCTGTCTGAATAGCGTGAAGTGCCATTTGCAAGGAACTAAGGGAGTTTTCAGCACCCAGATTGTTTTTTCCAACATTAAAAAAAACCATTTGTAAATTGCAGCAGTATCCACTTCCCAGAGATAGTTTTAATAAACAGGGCATGAGGTTCCCTGCTGCCCCTCAGTGGTTTGCACGCTCAGCTTGCACAGGTTTTTTTCTAAGTGACAAAGTTGAAGATTTAACATGGGATTAGAGTGTCATACTGGAGTCCTTCAGGAAGTGTAATGACTAATTACTTGTCCCCCACCGATTATCACCACAGTGCTATCAGGCAACAGACAAGCCAACATTCTTTCATGTAGGAGAAACTCAGTGACCCAGGCACACAGGCCATCTTCCCTCCTACTACCAGCCAACCACTCTACCTGAAAAACCCCAAATCAAGCAGCTGTGTCTCACCTCTTCCCCATCTTTCATGTTTTCTTTCTTCTCCAGATCCTTCTTCAGCAGTTTCAGTAAATAATCAACCCGGGTCTGGAGCTGTTTTCCCTGAGGTTTCTTATCTGTCTCAACAGGTAGGATCTTTGATAAAGAAGAAAAAAAAGATACATTTGCATGTACCTATCAAACCTTGGCAAAAGAAATACACACTGGCAGCAGTCCTTTCAGGTCCACCACATGGCTGGAGATGCTGCCTTCTAGGGGAAACAAGAAGGGTCAAGCACTTCCTCCAACCTGAGGAACTCCCACACACGCTCTCCCTGTCTAGCCATAAGCAAAGCTCCAAGCAAGAACAAGTAAGAATCCCTCCCCTGTGGCATTTTGCAGGTAGAAGCAAAGCAGCTCTAGATTCTCTGCAACAAGTGCAAAGAAGAGGGGAAAAAAAAAGAAAAAAGAAAAAAAACCCTGCAAAATATATTTGGGACTTGCATTGCAATATTGAATCTATTCTCTTCAATTCACCAGCCTCATCACAGCAGCCTTGCCNGTTCTCTTCAATTCACCAGCTTTGCTTGTGACAGCCTCATCACAGCAGCCTTGCCCTCTCTGGTGGCCTCAGACATTGGTACAGCAGTGTACAACTGCAGAATTTTTATTGGAAAACAAGGCTGCAAGGTACCGCTTTGTGGAGGGTGTATAGCAGCTCACCAGCTAAGGTTACCTTCCTATTTCGTTGGAAATTGGATGGCGTGTCTCAGGCCATTGTAAAATTGCCTTTCTGAAACTTCACGTAGGAGGAGGGCTCTCAACCACAGTCTGATCTTTGCTAAAAACGCTGCAGGGGTTGTGGTGGGCATGCTGCATATTGGCAGCCAAGCTGATGCAGAGTTCCAGAGCTCCTCAGCCCGGTGCTGCAGCCTGCACTCCTTCCACCGTGCCGACACAACGGATGGCAGCTTATTTTTAACCAGGATCATTTCAACATGGCCCCCATAAACAGCTCTTATGGGAATGACTGGGGAATGGAGGAACTAGATGGAGGCTTTCCAGCTGGCTTTGCTGCCACAGCCAGTCATGTAATATACCCTCAAAGCTAACACAGACCAGTCTTGACATAAGCAGTGTCAAATCTGTGAAAAATAATTTCCACACAGAAATTCAAACTCAGCTTCTTGTGAGATGCTCGAGGAAATATCAAGTCATGATTATGCAGTGCACCCTCTATATTGTGCATGTAACTACATACGTCAGCATTACTGTTTTCTTCCTGCATCATTTCAGTGTGGTGCATATGGTACCATTCAGAGAAAATTTACTGCCAATCAAATAAGACAGCTCTGCTTTCCATCAGGCATGCAGCATTCCACAGAGGTCACTGCTTGCCTTATTATTATTTATTATTATTTTTGGAGTGGTTACAAACAAACATCTGTTTCTGGAGTAAATCAAACGTGTTTTCTATGAAGACTGTAATGGACCCAATACAAGCGACATGCAAAGCAACCTACCTTATCAGATAACTTCAATTCCGGATCTGTTTTAATTAGTTCCCAGTTTCCATAACCATGCTCGTAAATTCCCACTAACAAGCGAGAATCCTCCTCCACTCCCCAGTCTACATCGAAATGGGCAGCTTTGACACGGCACGTCAGGCGGTACCTGAAGGCATTTCAAACATGAGCTACTTTTAATGCTGCGGGGGGTAAAGCAAATCCTCACATCTAGGCTAGTCTCCTTCCACTACAAAATCCACACTCCCTGAGCTTCTTTCTGTGTTGCCTACTTAGCCATTCAAACTCACTTCTTCCGTTCCTCTGGGTCTGCAGGGATGGATTTATGCAGCATTTCAAACTCCTCTTCGTGCTGGATGATGGATTTCACGTTGACTTGGACACCAGAGATCTTGATAGTAGGACCTCTTCTTTTCCCAGGTCCTTTCCCTGCTTAATAACAAAACACAGGAACTAGGAACTCTTACTGAAAGAATGTTTATGTGAAATAACGTCTAGACACACAGATCAACACCTGCTCACAATTTACAGATCAACACCTGCTCACAATTTCTTTGTTATACAGAAGGACATCTGCTAAGGTAGGCCCCCAGTGTAAGTTATCTTCATTAATTCACTTTGATCTGCAAACCAAACACCTCCCAGTGTCATCATCTTGAAAATATATCCTACTACGCAGGACTTGTTGCTTCAGTAGTTTTATTCATCAGGAGCAGGCAGAGACCTAAGGGAAATCCAGCCTAGACCCCTGTATCTCCAGATCTGTTTCTCTCTGTTGGCAACAGCTGCCTGGTAGAGATGGGCTGATTTAAGACCGTGCTTGCTTACTGCCTTTAAGTTGCAATGTGGCATGCCACCCCATCCAGCAGCAAGGGAATGGGTTTCTCATTCACTCCACAAAACACCACCAAAAACATTTTAACTGCAGCAGGCAACTTTCTTGCTTACCTTCGCCCGGATTTTCTTTCAGCTGCTCCTCGTATTCTTGCATTGCTGACACACAGCTGTTGTGGATGAGTTCCCCCAACCGCTTCAGATCAGCCACAGACTTATCCACCAGCTCAGCATCGCGGGCAATGCACTCCAACCTGGGAAAGGGGAAAAACGAATTGCAAGTTTTATATTTGATGTATTTGATGTAGCGTTTCTTCTCCCAGTCGCTCCCTGAGCAATTGTTTCACAGCTTTTGGTAGTCAATGAATGCTGTGCGTGTATGAAAGCACAAAACCTTCATGGGTGGAGCTGGCACAGGAAACAGTTTTAGTCATTTTTTTTGGCCTGACAACTGCAACACTGTGCAGATGTAGTATAATTGATCTAATCCTTTGGCTTTTTTACTGTTAAAGCAAAGGTGAGAACTGTCTATCTCAGGCACAACCAGCACCCTCTCTGACCATCCAGTGCACTTTAAACCTTTTAAACCTTTCTTCCCAGTGCTGCCTTAGCTCCACTTGGTGGTCAGAAGCTGCCATCTGCTGTCTCTCTTGCCTGGCTGAATTTCATAACATCAAGGCCCATGCACAAGCCTTGCATTTCACAACTGAAGAGTACAACCAGCTGAAAAAACAGTCCTTGCTCAGACAGCGCACACAGGGATTCCTGCCTTGGCTCCGAGACCTCAGTAAGGGCTCCAGCTTACCAGACCCACCACAGGCACTCATCTCCTTCTCTGTGCTGGGCACAGCATTAGGGCTGTGCTGACCCAGGCATGGGGACGGTGTGTGCCTTTCCCTTCAAGAGGGAGAAAATTAGAGAAAGATGCTCCAAATCCAATCTTAAAATCAGTAGGTATGGAGAAGCTTGACAAGCGTTTTGGGTCACATCTGCTGCTCAGACAGCTGCTCCCTCTGCTTTCAAGGCAAAATGGAAACGCCCCGAGGGCCAGGTTCTGCCAGCAGCACCACTGCTTCAGCTGCTTTTTGGGCAGCGTTCATCAGTGCCCACCAACTGAGACATGAGGGACCACATGGCAGTGTTTGGGTTACTGAGCACACAACAGCAAACGTGTTGGGCTTTGTGCTGTCTGGTGAGGCTGTCAAACACCTACAGCAACGTGTGTATGGCACTGCTTGCAAACACAACATTTCCCCCACGATAACACTCTGGAGCAAAGCCAGGCTGGGACTTACCGTTCAAGAGGCAGTCCAAACTTCTTGTAAGCCTTGATAAACCTAAGAAAAGAAAAAAAAGAGGAACTAAAGCAACTGCCATACAAAATGGGTCCAATATCACAAATGTGCTTGAATATATTAATTACAGCCTGTCACATTATCAACCTCACATTCCACACTGATTAGCTAAGCATCACTCAGGAGTGGGGAGCTTAATCCATTTTGTGACCTAGGCTGGAGAAGAACACAACATTATTATGAAAGTTGGATGTTTGACAGATGACAAAAAAAAATAAGAGGAGAGACATAACTATAGAGTAAAAAAAATGAGAAGAAAGCATTGGCTCACACCATATTGGTAATTATTAACCTCATTTTCCAAGGACAAAAGAGGCATTAAATCAATGTCATCAGTAATTTTAAAGCTCAGGCTGTAAGCGTAGCAGCCCCTCACAGAAGAGCCAAATGTGGTGCAATCCATCACAGAGCCTTGCAGGCAAGGACTGCTATTTATTTTTACTTCTTATTTTTTATTGCAAAAATCACTGCCATCACTAACACACAACTTCGAGGCAAGAGTCAGACACTGTTTCAGTGAGACTGAACAGTGCCTTGTGCTGGGAGAAGACTCAATGGCTTCACCTTCAACTATCAGATTTTAAAATGAGATAATTTTTCCCTTCTTTTTTTCATCTTTTCCTCTTTCAGTTACAGTACTTTAACCAAAATGGCTGCTGCAGTTCACACTGCAACACCTCTTTCCTTCTCAATGGTTTCAGGGCTGCATACAGGGCAACTACTGCAACACAAAAAGTTTGAACATCTCCTATTTAAAAACACATTTATCAGAGACAGAAGCATGGAAAACTCAGAAACCCTTTTCCATCTTTGGCTGAACCTCTGGGCGGAGCCATAGGACAAAGGCCCAAGGGAAAGGCTCAAGATTGAGAGGAAAATATGAGAAGAAAATAATACTTTGGAATTCAGTCCCCAACTGACTCCTGGGACACAGTGCAGGAGAGGATACACTACTGCTCTGATTGACTGGACCACTGCTTCTCATGGGGTTATTTCACCAGACAGAGCCTGCCTTTCAGTTAAGCTTAAATCGTCAGGACTACTGCCAGGAAAACGTCAGGAAGGCCAGAGTCCTTGGCTTCTCCAGCAATGTCTCATGGCACTTAAAATCTCATGTGTAATACGGAATCTACTCGGCTCAGGTTGGGCAGTTACACCAAGGGTTAGGTTTAGGAAGGTACCAGTCTGACTGCAGCCTCACCAAGGGCAATCAGGCCCATTTTGCTCAGACCTGAATATCGAGGTCATCAGTCAGCAGTAAACTGAATCATACAAAAGTGCAGAAACTGTTCCAAAGAAGTAGCTTCATTTAAACCACTGATGTGCTTACAGCTGAACATCTCCTGGACTAACTTGAAGTTTTAGACACCTGCATGAGATTTCCATACTCGTTTACTGAACTGTCTCGAGCTCAGCACTGACCTCCGGATTTCAGCATCAGTAAATCCTTCCACAGTATCTTTTCTGACACTCCGAGGACGTCCCCGGCGCTTTGGTCTCTTCTCGTCATCAGTATCGTCAGTCTCACTCTCTGATCCAGATGATCTCTGAAGCCTTCTCTTTGTTTCTGCATCTGATTCACTGTCATTCGTTTGAGCCTGTATGCAGCAGAAAGACAGCAGTACAGTTTAACAGCTGTTCATCTGCCAATCTTTTCCATCCTTCTCATGCACTAGCACTATTTAATGTTGAAACTCCTCGGCATCAGTTCCTGAAGATGCAGAAGCCCATACAACGAAACCAGAAAGGTTGCACACACTTGCCATTTCTGGCTAGCTGAGACTCCAGTGGTCATCCTCCCTTTACAGCCTTTTTCCTTTTACAGCCTTTACAGTTTCACAATTGCATTTTGGTGTACTAAGGTCTGAGACATACAAAAACACATTGATTTTCCATGGTTTTGTGCCACAGTTCCTTAGGCTCCTTGGTATCTGGGGTATTTTGAAAACCAGGGCACCTCAGAAGTGAGGTGCAATCCCCTCACTGCAATCATCAGATACAAATTATTCTTCTCTAGTTTTCAATTCAAAACCTTTCCTCATCTTATCCCAGATAACAGTTCACAAGTGGTTATCTTGGTTATTTCGCCCTGTGCTCACTTTCAAGTTCTCTTCGTTTTGTCCAGCCCAGCATGAGCTGTACCAAACCCAAAGCAGGCTCTTATACTGTGCTATGAACCATTGGTCCAATGCAATGGGACTGATTTCACGGCAATGGGATGCCAACAAGAGACCAACGTGCTGTCTCTGTGTGTTACCCCGAACCAGCTTTGGAGAAGGGGAGGAAGCACAGGAAAGCTTCCCCTTGAGTGTTGCCTTTGCCAGCTCTGGCCTCCAGCCTCTCTGCAATTCGAGATGTGCTGTACCTTTTTAGTCGAGCTCCGGATGCGAGGCAGCATGTAGATTTCCTCCAGTTCTTTCTGCCTTTCTTCCTCCTCCACCTTTTTCCTCTGCTCCTCAGGAATAATATCATCCCAGTCCTTCTGAGGCCGCTCATCCAGCTCTGTCTCTTCCTCCTCCATGGTTGCAAAGTTAGCCACCTTTTGTAAGCAAAGAAACACTTTAAGAAATTCCCTCCCCTGGCAGGAATACCCCAAAGCTGTCTGCTAAGCCTCAACTTCTTCTCCATAGGAATTCTGCCAACATTTCCATAATTACTGTATAATTGATCCTTATGTCACTACATTCCTGGTTCTTTGCCATGTCTTTGGGCTAACAGCTCTTGAGAAAGTACGTGCAGTGTAAGAAGTACTGCTGAGCCTAAGTTATCGTTTTTGTTTCCAAATTTGGTAAATTCTGCATTTTATTCACAGCCTTTAAGACCACTTAAAAGGAAATGAATACCTATACGTCTGCCCAGCTACTAAGCTCACGCAGCCCCTCAGAAAGCTGCTTTGTACAGAGCACCTCTCCCTGGGCCTGATTTGTCCTGTCCGTTCCTGAGCTCACCACCACAGCAAAGACATGGGGAGCCACACTCCTGCACCCCGCTGCAAGGATCTGTACCTTGAACTGTGAGAGCAGCTCGTCGGTGGCACTGGTGGACACTTCATTCTCTCGTGTTTCAGCCAAACGCAGAATTTCATCAATGTCCATCTCCTACCAGGCAGGAAGAAAGAGTGTTAAAGCAGAGGAAGAAACAGGAGGCTTTCAGAATAGACTTGTGGGGTGCAATAGCTAAATATGGATTGTGCTGATATGAGCTAAATAGAGTGCAAACATCTGCACAGTGTCATCAGCAAGGGCAGGGATGAACTATCTCAAGTGGTACAAAAGAGGATAAATATGGGTGATAGAAGAAAAGGACCATCAAGGCTGAGCAGCAGGGAAAATTTCCCAACAGTGAGCTGTACAAAGTGGAAGCTCTGCTGCTGAGGCCATTGAGAGAATTGGTCAAAGCACTCAATAACAAACTGCCAAGCACTGCTGTGCTGAGAAAGGAGGGGGTGACCTATTTGACTTCACCGTGCTGACTCCTCCATCTTCACAAGAACAACTCAGAAAAAGGAAGCCAGAGATGCTCAGAGGAGGCAGGGAGAGGAGCTTTCATCAAGCTATGCTATAACAAGCTAATGAACCCTAGGGAGCCCAGGGACTCTCCTGGTGACCATTGCTGTTTAACCCCAACAGCAGCCCCCGATCCCAGCACCAGAGCTCTCTTCCTTCAGCTTCCTGGGACTCGCATGTACCCTATTCACCAACTCGCTCTTGAGCACAGGGCAAGTACAAAGAGTGAGTAGATATAATACAGACAGATCCCCAGTGCAGACCTGCAGAGGACTACCCACAGCGATGTTATCTCAATTTCAAACTACCTGAGGCTCTGACTCTTCCCCTTCAAGCTCCTTGAAGAGATCTTCAGCTCCAAACTTCAGAATAGCGGTCAGCTCCTCTTTGTTGAAAGGATTTGAACTGCAAGCAGAAAAGAACAAAAAAGGGTTTAGAGCTGTTAAGTCAGTTTTGTCACCGCAAAAACCCATACCAAAGTTTTTCCTAATTAAAGCAAGAAGCAAGCTTTATCCCCAGCACTAAAAAAAAGCCTTTTCATTCATCTCTTTCCTGCTCTGGCATGGACAGCCACTGTAAGGGGTATGACTCCCATCTATTGAGGGGAAATGGGGAGAGATGGGGAGAGAATCTGAGGTCAGTGACAGAACGCAGCTGTTCCATGTCACCATCACCAGCTTCCCTCAGACCAGGAGGATCTCTGGCAGGAACAGTTAAGGAAAAACAGGTAATGCATTTCAATTTCTGATCATCTTTATTCTGTGTGTCCAAATTAACGATTGCATGAGGCAAATTAGAGGAAGCTCCCATTACTTACTAGCGGAAACTCTTTTCTGCCCCATGAAAATGGGAGATACCAGAAGGTGAAGCTGGTTATGCCACTTGCTCTATCAGATGTTTCTGCCTCCTGACACAACCACCTACTTGGATCGTCCTGAGTTGTTGTCCAGAACAGTCCGTCCAGTGGTGTCCATACGCTGGATCACCAAATGATCCAGCACCATTTTTTTCTTGGCCCTCTCAATGATCTCCTCCTCAACCGTCCCCTTTGTGACCAGGCGGTAGATGTTCACCTGAAGGGCAAGAGAAGAACAGAGCTGTTTCCAGGACCTGAACATGCTCCGCTGACACAGCGATGCACCCTGAGTTGTTTCAGAGGAGACTCATCTGCTGACATGCTCATTTCATGCACAGATGTGTCTTTTTAGAACAAAAACAAGCACATTCTTTTCTGTCTCAGGGGGACCACTTAAAATCAGGCTGTAAGCACAGATCTTGGAGCACATAAGGCAGAGTACAAATCTTCTGAAAAAATCACTGGAAATTCAAATTAGCATCAAACTTTTCACATTTCAAATAAAACTCTAGGAAAAGATGAACATTCTATTTAGCAATTTTTATAAGGCAAGAAAAAAACAGAGTACGTGAGGCTGAGCAGTGTGATGCCACTGATTGGATTCTTTGCTTTGAACCATGCCAGGATCAAAAGCCAACAGAAACATCCAGCAAACTTGGGCTGAGTTTTTGTTTCCTGGCCTTTGAATAAGTTTGTCCTGGGATAAAGTTACTCTCTGCAGGAGTAGGGGGCAAAAAGACCATGTTTTCAGAAGCTCTGGTGCAGTGGGTGCCCATTTAGATGTACACAATGAAGCCACAGGGAAAATGACTCAAGTAACTCCTCTGACCTGCTTCTTTTGTCCAATGCGGTGAGCTCGAGCCTGAGCCTGAAGATCATTTTGGGGGTTCCAGTCCGAATCAAAGATAACAACAGTATCAGCAGAGGCCAGATTAATTCCCAGCCCTCCAGCTCGTGTTGACAGTAAGAAACAGAAGTCCTGGGGGAAAGAAACAAAAACACAAGTTAGCCAGCCTGTAGCCATGGACGTAAAAAGGAACGGTGACTACAAAGCCATGCAAGGAAACCAACAGAGGCTCTGGTGCACTCGTACTTTGTTCCAAAGAAGGAGAAGGAAGAAAGCCAACGCCTAAGGTGAGGAAGGTCAGGGCCAGGGCACCTTGGAGTAGCTTCTGAAGGTCAGGCCATGTTGCCCATCACGCCCCCACAAAGGCAGCAGGGTGCTTTTTGTTGTCTGCAGCCTGCTGGGGGTGAGATCAGTTCCAAACATGGACTGTTTGAGTCACTGCCCAGAGGCAGAGGGTGCCAGGACAGAGCCAAGATGTCTGAGATTCCCTAGGAGAGGGGCAAGAGCAGCTTCTATGGACATTCCTACTCCCTTTTCTCTCACTTGCACTGCTGCCTCCTCACTTTTATTTATCACCCTCCCCATGAAGCACCTTCTGTATCTCCCGTGCCAGACAAGAGCCGACTCCAGTGCAGGATTCTGGAGTGAGGATGGACATTTCCCATGGCTGAGGGATGGCACAAAACGAGAGCCTTGCAGCAGTCGCTGTGAGTCAGCAAGGCCAGACGAGAGGCTCAACGTGCCCTCTCCTATTACACCGGAGACTTTCACCTCCAACACCAGACTCCACTGTCTGCCTATGCTTAAAATCCCCCTTTCGCCTATGCTATTTCATATCCAAAAACAGTTTCAGCCTAGAGGATTTATTTAGCAAGTGGATCATTCCCCAGACCATAAGGAGAGAATTGCTAAATTCTGGCTCTTCCCAGCCTCTTTGGGACTATCTGGAAATGTGCCTTGCAGCTCTGTTCTTTGGATGTGGGAGATATAAAACAAGCAATATGGATGGCTGCAAAGCATACTGGATCTGTCTTTAAAAGGGCCAGGCGTAAAGAGAGATGAACTGAACTAATTCCCTCCTGCAGCCAGACCTGCTGCCCACCCAGACCCCTCTGGAGGCAGGGAAGCCCCTTCTGCCGTACCTCGGAGCCGTCGGCGTTGAAGTGGTCCAGCGCCTGCTTTCGGATCTCCCCTTTGATCGAGCCGTCCAAGCGCTGGAAAACAACAAGAATGATTAAAAAAAAAAAAAAAGAAAAGGAAAAGGAGCCCTGAGGAACTGTTGCAACCAAGTTCTGGGAGCCTGACAGCCCCCTCCTCTGCCTGTAGCATTTAGTTGTTAAAAATAGCCACCAATTAAAAATAACTGCACTGCCTTAACCTGCTGTGTCGCGAGGGCAGGAAGGGTATGCTTGGGCAGCAGTCCCACAGCAGTGATGCTCCAGGCTCCTGTTACAGGCTCCCAGCCAGGATCTCTGCATTTGCTATCCTCTCCTCAGGGTTTATCACAGGATGAAGGCCTGGCAGAGGAGGTGTTTTGCAGAGACAGGGCTTTCTTTATTGAGATCTCGTATGCTGGAAGCGTGCCCCTCACAGCAACTTTCAGGCAGTGACACAAGCCCAGAAAAACAGCAAGAAAGCTGGCAAGCCAGCATCAATGGATGGAAACAAGCTGTGTAGGACACATCAGCCAGCTCAGGTAGAAGAAATGCAGATATCAGCAACCCTAAATAGCCTCAGAGAGCCAGCAAGAGAAGCAAGCTTCAGTGCTGAGTCCTCTGCATGAAACAGCCTGTTGGTAGATGCAGGGAGATCTGCACCCAAGGGCTTTTAGCATGAGCACATCAGTTATCTCAGCTACAGAGATGGATCACAGTACAAGCTGTTTCTGTTAGGCAAGGTCCAAATCACAAGATGGTTTTGTGAGTACTACCCACCAACAAGTGTTTCAATCCATCGTACACGTTCCTCCTCATCACTTAGACTCTCACTTTATAAACAGCACTACTGAGTTGTCTTAGTCTATAGCTCTCAAAGGACATGCCATTATCCTCGCTTACAGACATCAAAACATCCACAAAGAGAGATGTGCCATTCCCCAGAGGCAGCAACAGACACAGAGTGAGGCATCCCACGCTCTCAGCTCGTTTCTGCCTTTCTGTATGAAGAGACTTCCCAGTTCCCTCCAGTTTATCTCAGTAAGATCAACCTGCAATCCAGGTACCATCCCTTGGAAACCTGACTGCCTCTCATTGACCACGCTCCCTCTCTACTTTCTTAAATTTTGGGGTGAAGCTCACCTGGAAAGGATAGTGTTTGATAGTCAGGTACTCTGCCAAGATGTCCAGCATCCTCACCATCTGGGAGAAGATCAGCACTCGGTTGCCTCTGTCCCGCAGCCTGGTCAGCAGCTTGTCCAAGAGAATTAGCTTTCCACTGCTCCTGATCAGAGACTGAAAAAGTGACGGTCATTCCAGGTGATGCTTTCCATCCTTACCCTTACATACACTAGAGCCTTAAAGAGATCTGGTTCTTCTGCAGTCATGCTTCTCTCCTGTACCTCTCTAATCAAATCATCTGGATTTACACAGTAGAAGGCTCACACACAATAAGTCACCCAAGATAGTTCTCATACTGCATGCACCTCCTGCTCAAAATGGCCACAATGTGCTGCTGACAGTGGAAGGGAAGGGCAGGAAATTCAGTGGCTCAGTTGCGATGACAGCTTCCCATGGACAGAAGCAAAAGCTTTACCAGATCTCATCTTCATGGGAGGATAGGAGGAAGGAGAAAATTAAATAAAAGCAAAAATAGGCAAAATCACTGCTCACCTGCAGGGTCTCAAGGCCATTCTCTCTCTCATTTTCCTCGGGAGGCTTGATAAGGTAGCAGTGGTTGCAGCACTTTTTCAACTCCATCACGATGTTCAGGAAACCAGATGTGCTTCCCCTTGTTCCCTTTGAAAGAGCCTTGTAGTTTCTTGTCAAAATCCACCTGCAGAAAGGAAAACAAACAGATCAGATCATGTCACAGTGCAAAGCAGGCATGCTGGACCCTGAGATATAAAACCTTCAGGGACATCTTGTTCAGGCATCAGTCTACTCTGCCGTAGCATCACAATTCTGTGGTGAGCTTTACTTCCCAAGGATATAGTACCTGGTCTATAGAACTGGCCACTCAATTGTTTGAGTTTAAAAAGCATATCCTGTGGTCTGGAACTGGGTAACATGAGGGGAAGATACCAACCAACCCTACCTTGCATTCCTACTGGGAAGCACATGCTCCTACAGGTGATGGCTGTCACACTGATTCATTTTGAAGGACACAGTATACTGTGTCCTATATATACACTATATACATTCCCAAGTCACAAAGAAATGTGTCCATTTCTGCTGGCACTCCCAGTAACTTGATAAACGACTCACTTGTAATACTGCTTCTGCAAAGCAGACATTTCCACCCGGAGGATCTGCTCCACTTTGGCCGGCAAAGATTTCTCCACATCCTTCTTCACTCTGCGCAGGAGAAACGGCTCGAGGACTTTGTGAAGGCTCTGGTAGCCATTCTCTCTGCCTTTCCCGTGATCTTCTTCAAAATCCTCCCAGAATTCAAACCTAGCAACAGAAATGAGTAGTAAAAAGGTGTTAGAATATCTCATCTTACGGTATCAAATAGCATATATCAAACATGCTCATGCTACTCAATGAGATAGGAGACCATCAGTTTGATGTACACACAGTGGAAGACAGAAAGGTCGCTCTTCTCTGGCTAACTGAGCAGGCTGGTGGCAAAGCTAGAAGCTCTCTGGGTTTAAGTACCTCTCAAGTGTTTTATTTCTGAGCTTTACAGCTCCACATTGACTCCCAAACCAAGAATCCCAGGTTTTCCAATATTCTGCTCTGATGTTGCTTGCTAGCACTTACCTAGCAGCAGTTTCTGAACTTTTCACAGTGCCCATCCCTAGGCAGGGCTCTGTCAACTTGATTCTGCTTTACACTGCTCGGATGCCTTGCTTGGGCTGCTGCTTCCTCTAACATCTCCTTTGAAATTGGGGCATCTGCTGTTCCCTGCTTGGGAGACCTCAAATCTTTCCTTCACTTTTTCTGTGATCCGACATAAAGAATTTGGGGGATGGCTCTTTTTGTAGTCAGACATCATTTCAGTGCGTTTGACTGTCTTAGCAATGCACATCACCCATTTTGTTTTTAAGAAAACATCTGTTATAATGTGGACATGCCAACAATGAGCTCAACAGCACTGTCTTTGAGCAACAGTCCCAGAGACTGCCATAAAACATTCAGCGAGGACAGCTGAACCACAATGTACTAGAAAACTCAGAAATGGTTGAGAGGATTGCTTAAAAAGAAGTCTAGATTTTCAGAGATGGCACTAGGAGGGTAGGCAGATCTGAGAGACATGTATTAGGTTTCCCCATTCGACTTGCTGCCAGAAATACTTCTTGTGTGAGTCATTCAACCTCTGCTTTTCCTCACCAATGTTTGTTCCCCTTTCATTGGTCTAACTTCACTGAGTTTAATTCAGGGATTTCTGCCACTGTTCTCCCCCAAGTTTATTCAATGGACAAGAACAGACATCCAGAGGTATTTCTGAAGCACCAAAAGGAGACTTACTTCTCCGGCATGATGAAATGCAGCAGGGACCACAGCTCCTTGAGGGAATTTTGAAGCGGGGTGCCGGTGATCAGCAGCCTGTGGTTGGACTTGAAGTCAATCAATGTTTTGTACAGCAAAGAGTCATCATTTTTCAAACGATGGGCTTCATCCACGCCTAGAAAGGCCCAGCTAATACTTCCCAAAACAGCCTGGAGGAAAAGAAGTGTTCTCCATCACCATAGAAGAAAGAGAGGTGAAACCCACTAGTCAGAGGCCGGCTTCCTCATTTGCAAGAGGGGATCTAAATAAAACATCCTTGGACCATTACCCACCTTGTCTTTGAGGAGGATCTCATATGTTGTGATAAGTGCATTGAATTTCAGCCTTTTAGACTGAGAGTGGATCCACTCATATTCACGTATCTGTGAGAAGAGACAAATGTTAGCTTCAAGCAACGTAACTGAAGAGTTAACAATCTTCTTTTAGGGTAGCTATAGCTATGGTCTCCAGTCAGGTCCAAGCTCTGCTGTTCAACATTACATTTGATGAGCAGAGGGTGTCCAAGGAGCAGCTTGTTTCAGTGCACGCATGGCTCTTAAACAAGTAACAAAATTAAGTCAAACAACTTCCTGTTGTGCCATTGCCCCATCATCTCACTACTGACACCACTCGACTCACAACATGCGTGTGCTGCTTTGTCTGAATTATTCAGAGCAGCCAAAGCTAGCAGCAGGTTTCAGCCAAGTGCAGCAGTGGTCTCCAGCTACTCTGAGGGAGGCCAGTATTCCTGTGCTCTCTCTAAGGTTGAAAAATCCCTAGAGCAGCAAACCCAAGAGCTCAGCTACCCCAGCTCTATCTGCCCAGAGGACTATCAGTAGCCTCCATCAGCCCCTCCAGCAGAGAGCATGGCACACGCACTGTATGCTACACAGCAGTTGCTGCATTGCACCCAGTGTTTCCATCCAGCTCCACAGGCTTTGCTTGCAGATTACACACCATGTTCCTGCTCATGAGGTCTCCGATGTAAACCACCACGTTGATCTCAGGTGCCCACACTTCAAACTCTCTCTGCCATGAGGTGAGGGTTGACAGAGGAACCACCACCAGGAAAGGGCCGTACAGCTGGTGCTGGTGGAAGAGGTACGACAGGAACGATATCGTCTGAATCGTCTTCCCCAGGCCCATTTCATCAGCCAGGATCACGCTGTTGTTCCTGAGAAGGAAGAGAACAAACTTAAATCCCGATTTAGAATGTTTCTGTCACTGCTTATTTACTGTGCACCACCATGAATAGCAATCCACAGCAGAGACAGAGAGGGGCAGTGCAAAAATGTTTATCTGTGAGTGGATTCCAGAGACATTCATAGTGTATGTGGCATAATAGTTTGCAGCAAGGAAGAGACTATGATCACTCTGAACTGGCACGCAAGGACAAGGGCACAGGGAGAGGGAGTCAGCGGCCTAAATTTAGAAGGACATTTCTCAATGACTTCAATGATTGTGTAAGCATGCTGAGCCAGAAGCAAGGTATTTTCTGCTTTCGTCGTCTGCAACACAACTAAGTGTGATAATGCGTGAAATCCTTCGAGCTGCAGAAGCAGGCTGGGTAAAAACCTCACTTGAGAACAAGAGGGTCAGATCCCGCTGGGACAAAAATTAGGAGATCCAAAATGAATGTGGCTCATTTGCAGGGCTGACCAGAGCATCACTGTGCATATGTACGTACTTGCACCAAGAGTGAGCGAGCCAGTTGAGGCCCTCCAGCTGGTAATCCCGCAGCTCCAGGTTCTCACTGCCAATATAGGAAGGCTGTTTCTTCAAGGCAACAAATCTTGGTCTCTGCTTCAATACCTGAGAAAAAGAGACACTGTAAGCTCCCTGAAGAAAAAGACAAGGTAGGGCTGAAAATTCAACAACAAAATCTGTGGATTCGGCAATGAATGTAGATTAGTTAATGTCCATCCACATTTTCATGGCTGTTTCTGGTATGTGCAGTTCAGACACCACTCAGCAGTGTCATGTTTTGTCTGCTGTCCTCCAGTCCTGATGATCAGGGCTGTGAGTCCCCACAAGAGTGCAATAAGCTGTACATAATGCACATTAGATGGAACAAGCTCCATCTTTTTTGGCCTCTTCTGGTTTTTCTCCCATTAACTCCATCTCTCTTCTTCACTGTATCAGCATCTTGCAGACTTCGTCTTTTCCCTCGTGTGCTGTTTTTCCATTCAAGTGACATTAAAACTTTGCATTGCTGCAGCAGCACCACCTGAGCAGGAAGCACTTTGCAAGGATTAATTAAGCTTCTCACTCCTCAGGGGGCATAATGTGCTCACTGTGCCCCAAGTAAATGAAACCAAAAGGGGTTCATATCTCTGCCTAAAGTACAAGAACAGCAAACAAACATTCAAACACCGGTGAGAGGATGGGAAAACGTTCTCTGACATTTATTCTGACAAAACTACACGTTCCCACAGCTTGTGTCATCCACCCAGCCTGGAGAAACTGAGCAGCAGGGGAGAAGAGCAAGCAAACCTTGCAGTCCCGGGTAGGAATCGTCTTGGAGTTGTTACGGTTGTTGAAGCTGTCGATGCAGTGCTGAAACTTCTTGCTGATCAGAGCCTCATCTTCCCAGCTGCATTCTGCATAGGGCAGTCCCATCCACTTGCACAAGTATTCAGGGTCATTCGAGGATGTTTTGCGATTGTTTGCTGCAAAATATACAAAAAAGCCCAAACCTCAGCAACTGTGGTTCTGTGGCTGAACCACAAGTGTGGTTCACAAGGGCAGTCTGACCCACCCCTACAACCACAAGACAAGTCTTGTCTAATAGGAGAAGTTTAGAGAGGCCAAAAATGTTAATTTACCTGGGAAGTCAGCATGCCCTGTTGCAGACTTGCTGGTCTTCACAGCTGTGGTTGGAGACACAAAGGAAGCAAGAGTTTGGTGTGCTGAGAGCCAGCAGAGGGAGCAGGACAAACAGAGCATCGTGTGTTTGGGCAGGAATTGCAAGGAAATAGGTTCAACAGCTCTCTAGGCCAATTCCCAAAGCAACTGGATGCTGGCATCACTGACTGACATTGCTGTAATAATGTCAGTGAAGAGCAAAGCCCCATTTTTTATTTTTAACAAGTCATGAAAATCTAACCCCTGAGCTGCCCTTGCAGCCTAACCACATCCTTAACCACAATGTCACAGAAAGCAGTCCTGACAGCAGCCAGGCCTGTGCTTCTGCAAACACCTTGCATTCAAGGGACTGAGGTCACAGAACTTCACCAGCAGCAGCGACTTCAACAACTGCCTGGAAACTGAGATACATTCAATATCTTTCTCCAGGAATTTTGGGATGCAAGGGGAAAGAGGAAGTTCATTCTGCTGTTGCTAGAGTTTAAAATTCCCAAGTCTTACTTCAACCCTTTACAAAAGTGTTGGGTTCACTTACCAATTACTCTCTCCACGATTTGATACTGTTTGTTCAGCTCTGAAGCCAGCTCCTGTTGGCAGTTGAAATATTCCACGTCTTCAGGCGATACCTTGGCCAGCCTGGATACAAAAAGAAGAAATAAAGAGACATTGTATTGCTTCTGTAACATCATAATGCTCACTTAGGCCATGCACAAAAATTCTACTTTCCTGTATGGTTAAGTAGTTAAGTCACTGAAGCAGACTACTGCTGATATGACATATTTCTCAACTCTTCCTGTAACAAAGCATTTCCTATTGTAAAGCATCACTGGGAAGCACGTCATAGATGCTCATTGTCTCTCTGTTAAATAGATTCTTATTCTGCTGCAAGAATTAGTCACAAAAATCAGAATCAAACGATCAGGAATGGAAGCTGCTACTCCAGCTTTATCACTATGGAAGCACACAGTAGCTCTCTCTATAGTCCTTGGGGAGATCAGACAAAAACTTGCATTTAGACAAGCTCATAATAAACAAGGGTTAACAAGGCTGCCTTCACAAAGCCTGCAAAGCAAAAATTCAACAGCCTGTCCTGTGATGAGCCCTATTTTCCAGCACAGCTGCTTAGTTTAGCATGGGAGGTTTCACTGCTACCCACAAGCCCTTATGTCACTTCCTGGGCCAGGTGAATTTGTGCACTACTTATTTGTTCTCAGCTACCCAACTCGTAAGCCTGAGAACTGGCAGTATGGTGAAGATCTGCCTCTTCTCTCCCTTTCAACATTACAGACATCATTTCTAGGAGGGCGTTCATCAGCAGGCAGAGAGAAAAGCATCGTGTGCTGAAAGCAGTTGCCTTGGATGGAATACATTTTGCGAGCAAAACATCAAACGCTTTCAGTCATGACTGTGCAAACCTCTGGCTAAAAAAGATTCACCCAAGGCCATATCACTGGCTGAAATAAAGCATACCATTGCTTGATCTCCTCCTCTTTTTTCTTGAAGTTTTCTAGTTTTTTCAGGCCCTTCACTTTCTGCTGCTGCAGGGACTCTTCGCTCTCCCACGTGCTATGGATGTATGACCAGCCTTTCCATTTGATGAGGTAATGAACTTCTCCCTCATCCTTTTCAGGGTCAAAGTCAGCACTGGGGTTGCCATTGGCTTCAGTTGCATACACTGTGGTGGAAGCACCAGTGGCTGCAAAAGAAATCAGGCTGCAGTTGGTACCTTTGTTAAAAACCACTGGACATGAACTGCATTAGAGCAGGAAGTTATTTTCCTCATGCATCCTTTGTGACAGCACAAAGAATACCCTACAGTTTCTTCAACTCAATGAGACAGCCATACAAAAGTTTTCCATACAACAGGATCTTTTAAAATCTCTCTATCGTAAATGTCTTTTCTTTAAATATAATTCAAAGGTCTCTTGAAAATACTCAAGACCATTCAGTTTTTTTACAAAAACACATTTGTAAGCCTATGAGAACAAAACATTATTTCCATTATGGCTTTGTCAATGGAGCTACAAAAACTGACTACTGGAAGAGCTATTACATCTTTTAAAGAAGAAAAAAGCAAGAACTTGCAGAACAATGACTGCATCTTTAAGATGTGTGCACACTAAAAGAAAGCTGCCAAGCACATAAACTTGACATTTTAGGTTCTTCAATAGCAGATTGTTAAAAAAAAGCTCCTAGAAGAAAGAAATAAGATGCAGACAGGAAAGTGTGAAGAGCACTGAAATAACCCTGGGCCCTGCTGAAGGCTTCAAAATTGTAAAAGAATTGGAGCAGTCAAAGAGAAACAGAGAGTGCATGACTGAAATCAGAAATCAAGTCTTTTCTCAGAGGTACGCACCTCCTTTTTTTCCAAGCCTGATGTCCAAGACTTTCTCAATAGTTTCACTGTTGTCTTCATGTTCATCAGCTCCTTCCCCAGTCATCTCTATCAGGTCATCAGAATCCGTCTCAAAATCGTCATCTTCTTTGTAACTGAACAAAATCAAAACCAAACTGAAAAAAAAGCCCTCGACTCTTCCCAAAAAACACAAGAAGGGCATACTAGGTAGAACGGAGCAAGATGTCTCCAGCATTTATCCTGGGGTTCAGTGCTTGGTCAGCACATGCCTTTTTTAATCTACCCATTCAGTCTTTTTCCCTGAGACACTGATAGCTACACTTTATCGGACCAATACTGCATCTTGTCCATATAATGTTTCTATCATGGCCAACACCAGATGCTTCATGAGGAAGCAGAACAATCCCTGCAGCAGAAGCAATGTAAGATCATCAACAGAGAATCTATCCACTGATTATTGTACGTTTAACCACAGAGGTTGCAGAGCACTGAAAGATTGTACAGGTGCTACGCTGCTCTAGGAACGATACTTATCTTCTGTAAACACTGAATCACCAAAAATTATTAATCAGCTGGTTCTTTGCATATCCCCTCTGAGGTGACTGCCAAAAGATGAGAAGGTATGCTGGCAAACAGACAATGCTTTGCTTCCATCGTGTCTCAGTTCTACGTCCTAAGGAATTAGTCATCAGCCACTCTCAGATGCTAGCACCAATCTAGCACAGCTGCTCTCTCTTACTCTATTATTTGTAATTCATAATTTCTAACATTTTAGAAACATTAAGCAAATCTCCTCACACTTCTCTAAGAGAAACTGGTAAATATTTCCTGCCTCACAAATTGCAGAAAAAGGTAAAGAGAAGTCAGACGTTTGCAGTATGAACCTGTCAAAATAGCCCCATCTCAGCCAACAGATATTGATAGGGCAGAGCAGGGCCTCTCTGTGGGTTACAGAGGGAGTCAGTGTCTGGAGCAGAACATTTGGGGTACCCTCTTTCCCAGTTCTCATCAGTAAGCCACCCCACACTTTTTGATACCTGACATTTTTGGCTGCTCTTCGTCGAGTTTGTCTCTTGGGAGTCTCACCATCTTCATCCTCGTCGTCATCTTCAGATGAGACCTGTCTCTTTCTCTTCTTCCCCCGCTGAGCTTTGGGAGGCTTTTTAACACTGGTTTTGGCCATTGTTCTAAAATAAGTATTAGTAGAAAGTGCTTAAACGTCCATTTTAGTAAGTCCTTAAGAACACACAAATCTCAAATATTAGATTCCTAAAGATTTAGTCTGCTGCAACTACCATGGAAACCATTGCATCATTCACTGGATAGACAGAGTAACTAGGTCCACAGACCTGTAATGAAAGGTAATATTGAAGAAAACATTCTTTACCAGCATGTAGAGATTGCCTCTCCACCCCAGTACAGGCAGGAAAGGCATGCAAAAAAAGAGATACAGACTGAACCGACCACTCCTCACCTCCTTTGGACAGGTCTTTTTGCTTTAATTCTCTTCGGTTCAGGGTCACTCTCTGCACTGGTACCTTGATCTCCACCATCTTCATCCTCCTCTTCACCAGAAATCTCTCTTTTCCACTTTTTTCTATGGTCAGAAACGTAGCTCATCAAAGGCCATGATATTTCAGCACTAATACTTGACTAAGCAGACATCCAAGCCAACTGGGTTGATACTAGCAGGCCATAATTATGAGAAAAGATCGATGCTGCATTCTAGCTCTCTAGCTACTTGTGTGTGGAGGTAGCTGTGAGGCACTGGGGATTTCATGCTGCAATTCTCTGCTTTTAGAAATAGGTCTCAGTCACCCAGATTTTAGTTAGCATCGTGGCACGAGTGGCTCTTAGCACGTGCCACAGCAGTGCATGTGGCAGGGCTGCACTTCGCACAGCTGGGTGTGCTTCACGTTATTTAGTTTTCCTTTCCACTTACACATTTCTGAAATGAGGTGGAAAAATCTTCAGGGTGGTTTTGAATAAACAGACATTTCTGAGAAGTGCTCGCTTTCGCTTATGGTTTACGAGCCATGACACGCACAGATACACTTTCTCCTTGCTGCTCAAAAAACAGAGCAGTGAGTCGCATGCCATCTAACTTCAGGCAATTAAAGTTTCCAAGGTTGAAGCCAAATCCTGCTGTACTGTTAGTGGAAGGAAGCAGGTCCTCTGTGGGTAAGTCAGAGCAAGGCTGCAGCTCTGAAATGCCCTCCTCTCTCTGAGAGGCACAGGGGGAGTCCAGGGGATTATTCCCCTCGCCCAGGTGAAGCCCATGCTGCCACAGCCCTCCCTGCCCTTTAGTACCTTCCCTGTTGTACTGCACTGGTGTACACAGCAGAATGAGAAATGAAAAGACAAGAAAGAGGAGAAAGGGAGCTGGACCATGTGCTGTCCTGCTCCGTTCAAGCTTTCACCAGCAGGCAGCTTGGCAGTTCTCTTCACTATGCTTTGGTGTTTAGAAAAACTAAAAGGTACTTACTGGATGGAAAAGATAATTAAAAAAAAAAAAAAAGTAAGTGACCTTGGATATTTTGATGAGATGCTCAAAATATCCTTTACGAAAGGTTTTTGGTTTTTTATCTTATCAGAGGATTCTAAAAGATAACAAAGATAAATGATTTGGCATTTTATTCTCCATTTCCTAAAAACAGGAAAGGAGTGGGGATTAAACTATTTTAAGCACCTCTGAAGAATAAATGACATCATGAAGAAGTTAAAGACTGACAACAAAAAGTGAGCCTGGCTTGTTCAGGTTTCCTGGGACAGGCAAAATGGGAAAACAAACAACAGAAAAGTCATAAATCTATGATGGATGATATTTTCCATTCATACTTGAATTTTAATAACCTAAAGTATTATTATGGAAAATATTAAACAAATAATTTTATAAGCTTTGTATGTTGACAGTGCCTGTCAAACAAATATAGCTATTCTGAAAAAAATAAAAAACAACAAAAAAGAAAGCAAAGTACCACTATTCAAAACTCTTTTCCTAGAAACTTACTTTCTTTTCACTTGCTTCTGGCCTCTTCTTTTTGGGCTCTCATTTTCAGACTCGCTACTTGCCTTTAATTGAAAAGAAAGAAAACGAGGTTGGAGGCTTCACCCCGGACTGTCTCCCCAAGGACCCAGCTGGACTCACACAGATGCTGTGAGCTCAGACACAGCCCTGCTGCTCTCCCTGCAGCCCGAGGGATGCTCTGGTGCGATGGGGCTGCAGGGCAGGAGCTCTGCTGCAGGGCTAAGGGCACCTTCAGTGCTGCAGCTCAGCTCTTGTAAAGGC
The DNA here is from genome assembly GCA_013396635.1 of Penelope pileata. NCBI lineage: Eukaryota > Metazoa > Chordata > Aves > Galliformes > Cracidae > Penelope > Penelope pileata. The sequence continues at coordinate 1,302,676 of WBMW01002035.1, forward strand.
TTTCAACTGAAAGCGCAGCGGCTGAATGCAGAGCACCCGTATGTGCCATGTCAGCACGAGCCCTGTAATATCTGGGGGATGGGGCAGACTGAGTTTCTGTGATTGCAGAAGACCTACCTTTTGCAGTCACACCAGTGCACGACAACCTCTGCTTTCATTACAGAAACTTCCTACAAGGAAGGAAATTCTTATAAAAAGACAATATTCTTATCACAAGGGTCCTCCTTGCTTTCCTGGATTTCTCTCCCACAGCAAAAGCAGCTGAGGAAGCAGCTGGGTCAGACCCTGCCCTGCTGCTTTCCTTCCTGTGCATACTGCAGCCTCCACCAGCAAAGTCTCACTGGCTAAATATATTGAGAGAGATTCTACCTCCTTGCTAACTATTTTAAATGTGGGTGTCATCAACTCCCACAGGCTGAGAAAGCTAAAAAATCTTTGTTGTGCACAACCCTATTTTTATAAAAACTAGTCAACCATAAAAACAGATCCCTGCACACACAGCACCCCTAAAGGAACAGATGACTGTGCCTTAGAAGACACAAATTAGCCAGGAGAAAACTGCAGAAGCCAATAGAAGATTTTTAAAAGAGTATTAAAATGATACAAAAAGCCTCAAAGGCTGCTTGCTGTTTGCATCTCACTCATTGGAAGCCCTCTTTTTAATACTGATTTTTGCTGCAGTGTTCAAGAACTGACCAGAGGGGCCCTAGCTCTGGCTTTAGATGAAGTCTGTCCTTGTCTGTGCCTCCCATACTCCCATGGTGGGGGCTCCTGAAGCAGCCAGCGTGGCTCATGCTGAGAGGAGTTCATAGAATGGCGTGAAATGGCAGGAGCTGCAACAGTAAGAAGTTGAGGCAGAGTAAAAAGGCAGGCCCCATACCTCTGCTGTCTTTCTGCAAGCCCTTACTTCTATTTTCCAGCTTGCCCCTCCCCAACAGAAGCTTCCTTCTTGCTTAGAATGAGCTGGAATATTGGATGCTGTGTTAGACCAAGAGCACTGCTGAATCTCTCGGTGCTTCCATGGCAGATCTGCGTGTGGCACAGTAACACCCCCCGTGCTGCAGCCCCATGTGAATGTGCCCAGCACCTGCTCCACTGCATGAGATCCCTGTCCATGGACAAAGCATCCAGGGAGCAAGGGACTGGCTGGCAGCACTGGCAGCCCTACCCTTGGATCACACACAAAGCCTCCCACAGACTTCAGCTTCAAGATAGCACAGTATAGAAGTCCACCATTTTTTTTCTTTTATCATCTCTTTTCTCCTTCCTGAAGTTGCTGTGCTACTCCAATAGTCATCTCTCAATGAATGCTCACTTTTTGCTGTCTTTAGGCAAACCACAACCAAGAGTGGTGAATTTTCCTTCTGCTCTGTGTCAGAGAAGTCAAGATTTGAATCATAGAATCATTCAGGCTGGAAAAGATCTCTAAGCCCAGCCATTAACCTAGCACACTGCCAAGTCTGGTTTGGAGAAGTCTGTAGAAAATCAAACACACCCTTTGCTGCTTTCTGGAACTAACTCCATTTATTTGCCAAAATGCCACACTTGAAGATTCTAGCGTCCACTCTCCTATGCCTCTGCTCTTCTCCTGCTCCATTCCTGTTTCTTCATAGCTGATGCTCATCTCAACAACTCATCTTTTCCTCTCTTCTTTTTGCCCTGAAAAAAATCTAACTTGTGACTCCAGCTCAGCTGCATTTCTCAAGGCCCCGTTGTCTCCTTCGGGCAGCAAGCCCAGCTCTATCTGCTCTGACACAGCCAGTCCCCAGCTGAGTAACGCTGCCCCGTGCTCCTGCAGCCACCCCACGCACCCGGTGACTCAGCCTCTCCTCCCCAGTGCCCTCGCCCACCCCAGCATCGCTTCTCTCTTTTCACCCACTCCTCCTGGCATGCTTAGCCCAGGCTGCCTGGCTCCAGCCATGGCTGAAAGCTGTTTCCTACTGTTCTGTATATAATAATTACAAAATAATTTATTTTTAAATATACTGCAGCAATCTCTTAATTCTTAGATTTCAAGACCCAGCTGCAAAACTGAGCACTGACTTGCTCCAATCAGCCCAAGGGTGCCCACCAGCCACCCTCAGGAGGAAGCAGATGGGTGGGCAAACCACATGAAAGTTGTGTTTCAATAACGTCACCTCCCCGAGTGGCATAAGCAAAGGTGATGAAATCTGCCTCCAGCCCCCACCAGGGTTCTGTCAGCCCAGCAAGGGATGCCAGGTGCGTGTTTCTTGCTCTGAGCCCACACACCAGTGCTGGCCAGACTGCCTTCCCTAATGCCCTTCCTCTACCACACACTGCAAACACACCCAAGCAATTCCTATGCCATTCTTCCAAGTGGACCAGGGACTGACCTCTTGCTATTTGCATTCCCCACCTCCAGAGGAAGGGATCACTCCTCCCTCTGCATGCCTCACACACTCTTCCCATCTACTTTCATAGAACTATACTTAGAGTTGGAAGGGACCTTTAAAGGCCACCTGGTCTTTCCATGCAACGATCAGGGACACCTACAGCTCGATCAGGATGCTCAGAGCCTGCCTGTCCAGCCTGACCCTGAATGTCTCCAGGGATGGGGCATCCACCATTCTTCATTCTCTCCTAGCACTTACACTGCACATGCTTTTCTAGATGAACTCTGCTGCACTTTGAAGTGGAGCAATGCTACACAGAACATAGCGACACTGCCTACATCGCACCAAGCAGAGCAAGGCAGCAGCAGCTTTGCAGCCCTGGTCCTACAGACTGCCCAACGGTGTCCCACCACCACAGCTCATGGAGGACACCCCAGCCCTTTGGCATGGTCCATGTGGTTCTCTGGAGCTCACACTGCCTGCTAGCAGATAAGAAGTCCCAGAACCACACTGCAGACTGAAGTCAGGGATTGGCTCATGGCAGGCTTAGCAGAGGCCATGGTCTGCAGAAATGCTGGAGGCTCTCAGTTCCTGTTCAGTGTTCTTGTGCCTGCTGAACCTCTCTCCTGGCGATACAGGTAAAATCTGAACTTTCAGCAAAGACATGCAACAGAGCATTAATCAAAATGCAAATCAGCAGATTTTTTTTCCCCCACTAGTAAAAACCAAATGTATTTTTTAGAGCAGCTGTGGTGCATGACTTGTGGCCTCTCTTTCACGGAACAGATGCACCATGCCATTTATTACTAATCCTAATTACAAGGCATCCCTTTTATAGCCAAAAATTGTATCTGTTTCAGGCAGGCTGTTTCCCCAGTGCCCTGCTCTGCGTGTTTCACTTCCCCTGCTGAAGCATGAAGCTGATTTATTAACTGCAAAGGAAACGCACGGGCCAGAACCGCACGTACTGAAAGCTCACGTGTGCGCTCGTTCCTGGAGACAGCTCCGGGCAGCTCCGTCACCCTAAGCAAACCAGCACTGCTGCTTCCTGCCCCTTCACAGCCCACGCCTCTGTCTCGATCAGAAGCTGCCACCCTCTCTGCTCCCACTTCAGAGACCTCCACGAGGTGCCTGATGCCCCGGGGCAGTACCCAGAGGCGTTTCAGGCACAGCAATAACTCTACACTCATAGTGGTGGTCTCAGCAGTGACTGCACAGTGCCCCAAACCTGAACACCTCCGCTGCCCTGACCAGCGCGAGTCCCAGGGAGGCTGGACCCGCTGCAGCCTGGCTGGATCCTGCTCTGCGCTCTGACACGCTGCCCAGGCAATGCTGCTTGCTAATACTGCGGAGAAGCGTTAGGGAAGAAAGCAGTTCAAAGCAATTAGACATCGTGCGGGAAGTCCTGAGCAGCAAGCAACAAGAGCAGGTCACTGGCGATGGGCTTCACCCTGAAAGGCAAAACCCATCGTGGGAGGTGTCAAGTGCCCCGGGTGGCTGCCAGCTCCAGCAGCGCTCAGCACCATGCAGCACCAGCTATGCTACGTCCTCCCTCGCTGCGTTTGGGCCTTCCAACAGCACGACTTCCCACCTGCTGCTCTCTGCGAGGCCCCAGCACCGTGCGCCTGACACGTCACACCCGCCACCGGGCTCTGCTGCAGACGGGGGATGCTCTACGGGGAGTGATCCCCGCTGCCATGGGGAGAGAGGGGGGAACGGAGTGGTCCAATTTTGTTCATTTTGGTTTTCTGTTTCATCAAGGTGGCAGTGGGGCTCATTTGGAGGATTTATTTTTTTTTGTTTTTTACAATATTTTGTGGTATAGCAAAGTTTTCACATCTCAGATTTTTTTTTTTTTTTTTTTAACTTTATCGTCCCTTAAATAGTAGGAAATGAAGATGTTGAAAAAGAAAACAACATTTGCAAAACCACGTAATATTGTAAAACAAAAAAAGATGGGACTTACCTGAGCCCCTACAGGGCACTGGGGGCCGCGGCCGAGGTCTGTGGCGGGTGTGACATTGCCAGCACGGCGCACAGGGCGTGCCGGGGCATCGCACAGAGGGGCGGCCGGCGAGCCTGGCCTTTGCCGAACTTGAAAAGGAAAACAAAACCCGAGTCAATGAGGTGCCACCAGGCCTTCCTGAGTGCTGCTGCGGGGACATCCAGCACAGGAGGTGGCAGGGACCTGCGCTGTGCTCGCACCTCAGGCATCCAGAGGTGCATTTTGGCAGTGAAGCACCTCCAGAGAGCATCACCAGGCCCCTGCTCTGCCCAAAACCTGCCTACTTCTGGTCAGATCCCCAATGGCTTTCGCAGCAAAGCCTAAGCCCCAAGCTGCAATTTCAGTCTAAGAATCTGTTTTCTTCCTCCTCTGTGACCACTCAGCCCTCCTGAAGACCTGCAGGCAGAAGGCTCTGTGCACAAAGCCTGATGGATGGGAACAAGGCAGCGCTACCTCCTGCATCTTGAGGAAAAAACAAGTCCTGAGAAAGGAACAACCACAAGTTTTGCCTGCCAGGCTCTAACAACTGCCACCTTCAGTCACAGCATAAAGTATTCCCAATATTCAACCAAAGAAAAGTGATGGTTCCTAAGGCTGAACACACGCACACAAATGCATTTATCAGTTCGCTTCGTTCCAGGATGGGCAACAACGGCTGTTCTGTTGTTGTGAGGCGTTTCTGGGCACTTTCTTTTATTCCTGGTTGGATTTAGATTCTGGTTTTGTGATTTTCTTTTTAAACACAGACCCGTTCTCTCCAGCACGTTTCCAGGCCCTGCTCCAGCAGTCAGAGCAGTGCATGCAGACCTCAGCCCACGCAGTGTCCCACCGAGGTCAGAGCTTTTGGCCACGTGGACCCCAGTGCAGGACCAGGACCTTAGTTTTGAGCTCCACCATCCACCAACCAGGCTAGGGCTCGGTGTGTACAAGGTGAGGCAGACGACACCTGCCTTTGTTTGTTGGGTTTAGCTGTTTTCATATGTTCAATAATCCCTCATCTTTTTTTTTTCTTACCTCATCTTTTATATTAAATCGCGATGGTTCTTGTCTGCTTCGGTTTGACCTCCTAACCCCATAAACATCAGGATATTCTTCCCACATCTGCAAAATAAACAGACCATCAGAAGGCCTGCTTTGCCCCATTATTTCTGACATTTTAGAGAGGTTTGATGGTAAATGTTAAAAAAATAAAATAAATAAAAACTCAACATAGTACCTTTAGGGAATTGTGATAGCAACCAGTAGATGGACGTTTGAAAAATCTGACTGAAACAGATTATTTTGGGCTATTTGGTAATGCTTTAAAGCATACAACTTAGCTCAGCATTACCTTTATCCTGTCCTTCTATCCCATAGGGCACAAAGCATTGTCTGAAGGAGAGTTACTGAGGCTGAAGGACAGAGCAGTGAGGCAGCCACCTGTGAACAACAGGAGGCAACACCCTGCAGGGGGAATGAATGAACCTACCAACACAAAAGGGTGATTCAGTCTTGCACGCAGCCCTCATGGCTCTTCTCTATAGGAAAAACTTCATCAGCTGCCTAAAGAGGTCAGTGACAGGGGGTCACCACAAGCCTGTGGCCCATCCTGGATGGCATATGGGCCAGACCACTTTATTCTTCCCCTGAATGCACTGATGTGAACGTGGTTTGGCAGTGCAGGACTCGTGGATGTGCAGAGCTGGTTACTGGGAGTGGTTGTGCTCTATTTGCTGTACCCAGGTCCTACAGCAATTTAATGTTATATACAAAAGCATGCATCTGTTCCCTCTGGATGGACACGAGGAAAAGGGGAAGTCAAGAACTGATGTCTTGATGCACATCAATGTATCTGTGCTGGTGACACAGCATCAGAAGCTTTACAGGATAGATGCAAACCCCTGGCATGCCTCTCCAACACCTAAAACAATCCCTCTGCCCTGACTCTCAGCAGAGTTGGTGTCCTATTCAGTGTCCTTCTGCTTCTCCCTCCCTCCAGCTTTCAAGTCTTCCTGCAAGCCAGGAAAAAGAAATCAAAATGCGCTGCCAGATGCTGCAGTGACATGGGACTGTGAGCATGACAAGTGCAAGGCTACAGCCTGGCATTTTGTCTGCTTCTGTTGGAGGAATAATGGGATAAAGTTACAGGGGCCTGACTGCTGAGGTGTCTGTCAGGCATAAAAGCAGAGAAATTCAGAGTTATTATCCCACATGAAAGAACAATTCCAAATGCTCCCCCAAATATCTGAAGAATCTGTCTTTTCATCTTTTAAGCAGCACAGCTTTCAGAGGAAGAACTGCTCCCACTACAAATCAGAACAACCTAACACAGATGAACCTCACCTTCATGGGTGTGTCTAGACAGCCATATCATATAAACAATAATAATTAATTGCATTGGTTATTCAAGGGGAACAGGTATCAACATGACTAGGTTAGACCTAGCTAAGGAGAACACCCATTAGCAGCAGAATTAAGGGAGGGAGAGGCTTTCTTATTAGAGGGTGTCTTGGCCTTTCTATGTTTCATCCACACTAATTATCCTCTTGCGTATGGATGCGCTCCCTCGTGGCATAATTTTAATGTTTATTGTTAGAGACATGCTGTTAGAAGCCCACAAAAGAGAGATCTTCCTTCACTCCTCACCTACCAATGGTAAAACAGCAACGTGGATGCTGTGTTAGCACAGCTGCCTTACAAATGCATCCTTCCCTGCCAGCCTGAACATGGCAGATTCACTGCAACTCGAGCAGGCAGCCTGGAGGCTGGTGAGAGGGAGGAGTGCGGACGATGGTAACCAACCCCTCACTCCTTCCTTGCAGGTATGTAGGGAACATGGGCTGAAGGCACTGCTCTTTCTGGGCTTTACATACACAGCAATTTTCTCTACAAAACACCAACTCGTGAACGAGCTGTGCAAAGTACAAACCGCAACTATGCGCAACAGGCCAGTCACACACCACAGGCCAGAACACCACTGACCTAACCCGACTTTCCTCCCTTCAGTAAACTCCCTTCACCAAGTTCCTATCTCCAAATGGGTACTCGGGCTTTTTTTCCCCTCATCTCACACCCAGTTATTACTCAGGTGCCTCTGACCCCCAGGGTAGAGCAGGGAGCCAAGGGGGAGGTGCAGCACCAAGCACTGGTGCACCGCCTGCACCAGGACCTGCAAGCCCTTTTCCTCCTGGGCAGCAATGAGGGGAGGGCAAATCTGCCTGTGTAGGACAGGGATTGCTAAAGGAGCTGTGGAAAACACACAACTGTTCTGGGCATAAATAAAGAAATTAAATCATTTTTTTCATCCCTTTTTCAAAGAGGCAGGCAACGATGGAAACAAACCAAAGCAGCCCAAATCCAAGACAAGCACTTTCCTGGTTAGGACCCACGGGGAAGCTTTGCTGCTTCTAAAGGGAGAGGAGAGACACAAGAAAGCAGTGAAAAGATGCTGGCAGAGGATGGAATGACAGGGTCACTCACTCATGACAGGATCTAGCTCCTCATTTGCTGTCTAGTGCCCAAAGGGCCATCACATAGAATGTGTAAGCACCTGCTCACATGGATGACGCAAGGCCACACGTACCCAAACCCAACAGCCTGCTAGGGGCCGGGGGACACCAGAGGTGGCAGGTTGGTTGGCTGGTGTGCAATTCAGGCTGGCCACGTGGTGGGGAAGTAAAATAGAGCTTGGTTAACGTCCTGTGTCCTGCCCGTTTGTCGTGGGTACAGGGGTACACGGCTCTGCAGAGCAGCAGGGGCAGTACCTTTTTAACATCTGCTATCCTTTCCTTCTTAGAGGCCGGTTTTTCTTTGGTTTCAGGAGGGGTCTGCTGGGATTTCGAACCCGTTGATTCACTTTCGGATTCAGACTGACTTTCAGAGGACTCGGAGCTGCTGTTTGACTCGCTGCCCTGCTCGCTGCCCTGCTCGCTCTCAGACTGGCTTGCAGAGTCAGAGCCAGAGGCTTCTTCGGATGCCGAGTGACTGATGGTAGAGAGAGAAGAGATTATATTTTAACTGTACCGTCAGCGAGCAAAACTGAGCCACATCCAAGCTACAAAGCTTGAAACAGCCTAAATGCAAGTGTGAACCACATGGCCTCTGACACACACTCTGCACTGCTGCATTAAGTGGATGCAGCCCCCAGAGCACTGGTTCTCCTGGGAGGATTCGGCTTGCTCAGAGTGAGCAGAGAGCTGGAGCATCCAGAGACCCCCTTGTTACACTACAGGTGAGCAGTTGCTCTGCACCACATCCTGGTACAATACACGCTTCAAAAATCCGGCATCCAATTGCTGAAAGCACCAAGCACTGTGTGCATCATACCATACATGGGTGAACATCACATGCCTTTCAAAAGAGTAAATTCAGCAACAGAGCAGCAGAAAGCAGCCCATGCAGCACGTGGCCGGGGGAGCTCCTGTTTAAAGGACTACACCAGTGCTGTAAGCCTGCACTTCTCAGAGCAATCAGTAACAGGAGAGCAGAATGTTATACAGGTGCTTGTTTCCTTTTGGTTTATGTCATCATATCTTCATATACCAAACGTTCACTTAAATGCAGGCTCCTCAACAAAAGAAATCAGCGAGAGGCCAACATGCACAAATACCTTTGTCCAATCTCTCCCACATCACATATTCTATTTTTCTTTTTAAATCCAATTTAAAAAAACAAACTCATGACAACATAGACACACTTGCTAGGAAGGCAGTATTACAAATCCCACTGTCACAAGCCAAAAAGCAGCGTTGTAATGATGAGACAACAAATTCCTTGAACAAGGACCATCTCCTTCCAGCTCAGCTCTTAGCTGCAGCTAAATGCCTTCATCAGATTTAAGAGTATGTTACAAATACAGCAGCATGAAAGAAGAGCCAGAAAAACTTCAGAGGGAAAGCAGATTTTTTAATTTTCCTCCTTTTACACCACTACAAAAGTAATAAAATACATTGAAAGCTCTGCTCAGACTTCATGATTAAAAATACATCAACAAAGAAAAAATGAAAGCATATGTTATTACATTAAAAACTGCAAAAATCACTGCGTGCTTTACAGGCATCACTGCCACAGGCAGCCACTGCGGGCACGCACATCCACGTGCAGACAGGACCAATCACAGCAGGGAAGTTGCTTCTCCACTCTCAGACACAGATGCTCAGCACTGCTGTAAGTCCTGCAGGGCTCCCTGCAGCCGGGCTGCAGCTGCTTTCTCCCTGGGAGCGGGCAGAGGGCAGCAGCCGAGCGCGCCGGGAGCCTCTTCCCGAAATCCCTCCAGCGCAGGGCGTGCAGCCAAGCTCCCGGCCGCCATTTCACAGCCATCCCTCCTCCACCATCTTAGGATTTCATTGCTGGGGTGGATGTTGCTCTGGGTGTGTTTGCAAGGCCTGGAATGGAAGCACTTAGCATTTGCAGGGGGGGAGAAACAGAAATAAAGAATAGCTGTGGGCTAAAATGGCAAATGTAAGAGACACAGAGGCTTTTCAGCAAAGAGGTGAGGAGGAATCGTCACTGATGATCGCTGGTTTCAGTGCTCCTGTTGGCTCGGACAGGGATGGGGCTATTGCATTGCTCCCTCCCAGCAGGGCAGGAAAATCCAGCTGAACTGCCATCACATCCTGCTCCTGCACACCAGCACAGCCCGGTTCCTGCCCCCTCCTCGCCAGCCGCAGCACTTCCAGCTCCCACACCTCGCACTGCCCGGGCCACGGCCACATCCCACCCCCCTGTGCTCCTTCCCTGAATGCAGCCACAACCCCACCAACATCTGCTCAACCACAGTTCTGCAACACAGCCTGCTTCAAAGAAGTGTTGAAACTTCTTTGCAGGAGATTTTTGGAAGTTCCAGGGGTTTTTCAGGAAAACCAAGGGATTTTTATTAGAAACCATTGCCACAACATTCAAGACAGCGATACGCCAGCTGCGCTTGGGACAGCAGGAGATGTCCCACTGAGCCACCCCTGGGACCTGACCTCAGAAGGCATCTGGAGGCATCCAAACCTCTGCTGTCACCGCACAAAGTGGTAACATCGGGCTGGGGTTGCATTAAGCAGGTATCTGATCTTCCACAGGGACACAGGAAAAAGGAAAATACTTTTCCTCAATCAGATTTATTAGCAAGAGCTGGAAGAAATTATAACAACGCTGGGGCCAGACAGCACTGCAGCATTTGTGTAAAGGCGCAAGAGCAGCTGCCGGTCTCCTCCCACTCTGGAGCTCTTTGTTTCTCAAGGCCCCAAGCGTTATTACAAGGATACAGGGACACAGCCTTCCTGTGCACCAACAGCCACCATTCATGTGCATCATCCATTAGCTACACAGTCTTTTTTTTCCCTTTGTGTGAACGGTGTTTTCTGAGAAGAGGGCAACTTCCCCAGGGACAGATGACACACGTGTATGTACAGGTACCACATGCCTGCCCTGCTAATGAAAGCCCCCTTATAATAATTTGCTCAAACACAAAAAGCTCAAGAGTTGTGTTACTCTGATATTTATTACATTCAAACTCTCCTTCAGGTCCTGTAGACCAGGAATGCTGTCTATGTCATTTCAAATGCTGCTGCAAATAGTTTTAAAAAAACTTAGAAATCTGGTTAAGGCAAAAGGATAAATGCTTGTCTTTATTTCTATACTAAAATGCTAAAATAACAACAGAAGCTAATTCCATAAAATCTTTTCTAAATATCACTGAGACAATCAGGGAGTGCTTCCACCTGCAAATGGAATATAAGGGATTAGCAACATTCCACGTCAGATCAGGCCTCACCGCTGTACATAACCAGAGATTTAAGGGCCCTTCCCAGAGGCTAGTTTTGGAGTATGTCCTGCTTTAGCATCCATAAGTTAACATTCAAGAAGGCCTACTTTCAATTAAATTATAATTGAGGATAACCTATAATTAACTGTCTCAAAATCTGTATTCAACCAGTCCCACACACTTCCAGTTCAGTAGAGAAAATCACCCATGAATGTCAAAACCACAGCTGGATCTTTGGTAACTCCATTCAAATGACAAATTTCTATAAAAACTGAGATCTGCTTATGCTAAGCAAAACATGTTCCTGTGTTTTCTAAGAACGACTTTAGGCTATAATTATGTTTTAATTAAGAATCTGCTCCTGACTGGATAGGAGGAAGAAAAAAACAAAAAAATAAAAACAACCAAATCATCCCTTACCAAGAAGGACACGTGCCTTCCAAGAAATACATAGCTGGATGGCAATGATAAGACCTTTCCCAATCAGATACCTAAATTTACAAGGCAATTGCAGCATGCCTGAAGCCTCCTGCATTAGCATTTAATATTTCAGATCTGAGCAACATCACTTTATAGGGGATCATCTTTGCTAACAGCAATGAAGCATTTTAAAAGCTCCCAACAAGTCCAACCAGTGGATGCTTTCAGGAGATGCAAGACAAGCTGATGTCACTCAGCAGTGATCAACATGGAGTCAAGAGCTGCCATGGGAACCACTCTTGCCAGCAACATTCTGCCCAGACTTCTATATTCAGTTTTTGATGGACAGAAGTCAAATCCAGCCAGTGGGAGGAATGAGGATTAATGGCACAAGATCCTCCCACAAGCCAAGCCCCTCCCCATGTTAAGACTTTTTTTAAGAATCAGCCACATCACCATTTGGGATCTAAACAAGTTTGAATCCAAACAGCAATGCTCTCTCTCTGTGGGGCTTTGCAGGCTTAACTGCAACTCAGTGCTGGCCAAACAACCCTAACACAGGCTCAAAATGGTCTTTGGCACAGACCCCTGGAGCTGGATAACATCAGAAACCAAGTTTATTGTTCCTTGCAAGCAAACACACGCTTAACCCTGGTGTACGGCCAAGCAAAGCTCCACGTGCCTTGGGACTGACAAAGACCCAGGTGCCACCTTCATCTCAGCTCGTCCCCATCCCAGCTCATGCCCAACTCCATCCCAGCTCACTGCCACCAAATCAGGGACCTGGGGCACTCACCTCCCTCTCCCAGCCACCCACACCCCCCAATCAGCAGCCCACATCCCCAGCACTCACCTTTGGCTCAGGCCAGCACAAATGGGGTCACCGGACTCCTCCATGCTGCCTGATCTTACGGTGTGCCAGAGGACGAGCACAGGAAAGCAGTTAGGTCTCTACTGGCTCTACTGGTTTTGCAGCACAGTGGTGAAAAGGGGGGCCAGCATGACTTCAAGTTTGGGTTAGTAAGAAGCCAGCACTACATCTGGATCCACAACATCCTTGTCCAACAGAAGCAACCAATCCTGCCACGAGGGTCAGCTGCACTCCAGCCCCATGGCAACCCCAGTTGTAAACGCAGCTGAAGGGTCAGGAGGTGTTCCAGAACTGGAGGCAAGCCCACTGGTCACGCTGCTGCCCCACAGCATGGCCATGTGGGGCTGGGCTGCATCCTGTCCTGCTGGCTCTGGATATCTTCTCCAGACCAGGTGCAGCCTCCAGGTCCAGCTCTACCACTGGAAGGGGCTTCTCATCCTGTAGGTCTTCAGCAAGGGCTGCCAGCACCACCTGCCCACCATGGTCATGGAAGTGACCCTGGACTTTCTCCAAAGCACACAGTGGCACAGACAGTGCAAGCCACCAACTCAAAACTATTTAAACATGTGTCTTCCTGAAGTGACCTGCACAGAGGAAGTTCTACACGCAAAGGGAACGTGACAAACCATGTAAGATGCTCTGATCCAGCTGGATCCCATGTAGCTGCTTTCTTTTTTAACATGTCCCCTGATATGTGATGTCCTCTATCATTATATAGAAACATACACTACGCCTATGTATATTGAAAATGAAAGCAAGCATCATCACTTAACACTGATGTGCGTGCCCAAGACACACAGTAGCTGTAAAAAAATAAATAAATAAAAGTACATCCCCCCCCCCCCAGCCATGGAAAGCAACACAACTAATTGTGGCTACAGGTCACCTGATAAGGGATAATACAGGGACCACAGGAATGGAAAAAATCTCCATGCGATCCCTTGCCCTAAGAAAAAAAAAAAACATAAGGAAATGCTATAGTAAGCATAGACATGGACAACGAGACACTACACAGAGCTTGTAGGAGAGCCAAGTGAATGGCACTCAACCTGTGACACTGCAGATAAATCCATTTATAACTTCTTGAGCTCTCTTCATTCTCAAAGTCTGTTAGGAGTGACTGGTGCTTGCCTGTCTCCTAAGGCAAAGGCTCTCTTAGTGATAAGAGCTGGGGCAGTTTAGTCAACAAAGAGCTTTTCCTAACTTGGGTAAGTCAACAAACTTGTTTCCTGCAGCAAAAATGTAAATGTGGGAAGGGAGAGGAAGAAAAATACTCCCATTACTCTGCTATCAGTACCCCTGCACTCCAAACTAGAACGTGCTAAATGCAGACAGCCTCCTCAAGCAGCTCAGAAGCAAGCCTCAAACACTTTTAAATACTCACAACATATTTTGGGCAAATCTGGGCAGGCTTCCATGGGGCACAACAGTGCAAGGATTATAGGTTGTCCCTGCCAGATAACCAATGTGCCCTTCAAAGCACAGATGAAATGGAGTTGGGGGTAAAAAAAAAATCTTCCCGATCTCATTTAGTGATGGGCAATTTTCCTTCCTCAATAGCCACGTGTATATTCTCCATGGCAACTCTTCTCACGTTTTCCACACGTGACTGCAAACCTGGCTTGCAGAAGGTGGGTGTTAATTACATTTACACAGCACCAGGCACAATAGTGCTGCCATAAAAACCGGGGGATTATGCACCCAGCAGGCATCCCATCTAAATAACCATCTGAATCGGGCTGTGCCACTTGCCAGCCTGGCTCAAAGCACAGGAAAGGGAGGAGGCAGAGGGAAATCTTCACACACATTCTGGCCGCTGTTACTTGATCCACCGTTACTTGCTGGAGCAAGGGGCTCCCAAATGCCAAAGGCAAAGCAATCCTGAGCACACGGCAAGCTAAATATATCCTGCTCTGCTGCAGATCCCTGCAAAGCACATGGGGCTCTCCTGAATGACAAGCATTTTCCAGAAGATTTTTTTTGCCCTCTCCCCCCCACCCCCCCCACTACAAAGGCATCACATTATGCTTGCATAATAAAGCAGAACTAGCAGATCATTCATGAGGGGGAGAGGGGGCTCTCCTGATCTCTGAGCCAGAGGCTGAAAACGCCTGGGATGTCTAGTGGGGGAAAAAAAAAGAAAAAATCTCAGCACAGTAACAAAAGGAGTCAAAACCTGTCTGCTTGACTAAGGAGTACCATTGAGAAGCTCCAAAAGCAGCATCCTTCCCCCTCCCTGCACCAAAAGGGAAGTACAATTGCAGTTCTCAGGGATTTGGAAAGGACAGCTCCCTCCCTCCCTCCCTCGCTGGGAAGGCAGCGAAGCATCACCACGCTCCGCACCCACCTCCGAACCACACGCTACGCGAGCACCTCCGTGCAGCAGAGCCTAAGGGTGCCCACATTTTCCCTACAGCTGAGACATGGGACAGGGGTGAACTCTTCGTGCCTCTCTGCCATCCCAGCTACAGGTTCTGCTTTGGGTACCGCCGGGCTAGCGCAGAGGGAATTCTGCACGCAGCCAGGGGTAAAGAACAAAGGCACCGCCGGGGGGAGGCTGCAGGGCACACACGAGTTAGGTCTGAGTCAGTGCAGTAAGGGGTCTGTGCTTTTTCACCCTTTAACATGTAAAAATTTCTTTTGAGAAATAGTAAAGAAATGCAATAATATAGGAAATTGTGACCCAGAATCAGCAACAAAAGAAAGGTACAGATTCCTTTCTGTTTCCAGACGACATGCAGTTTAGAAGGATGCAACTTGATCGAGCCTGAGAGTTTCACTCCCAGTGTCTGTTAAAAGCTGTTTTTTGTTAAAAGCTGGTTTTAACCAACAGATCTAAGTCTCCACACTAAGCCACCATTGTGCAGCCAGCACATGGCACTCAGAGTGCTCCAATCCCCAGCAGCTCTGTGCTCAGAACACCGGCTCCTCCCCATGAAAGAGACACAAGTGACTCCTGGAGTTAATACGTTAACAATTACACTGAGTCTTTTACATCTAGCAGTAAAACTCACAAGAAACAAAGAGTTACAACTTCTTTTTCTACGGATCTAAGTGTTCTGGAGTCAGGGAATTCTTGGCATTGCAACACAATTGTTTGGAGCTGGGGCAGAGGTTGGTGAGCAGTGAACTGTTCAGCAGCACTGCAAGCTGTGAGGCTCTCATCTCAGGGCTTGGCAAACACCCTGCACAGGAGTGCAGCCAAAATGGAACGCCATGCGAGCAGCCACCAGCACAATGCCAGAAGAGAATCCAGCACAGACTGTTTCAAACAGCTACTGAACATTTGGAAAGACTCATCAACATTTTGCTTATTATATCCAAACGACATTCTCTGCTCCAAGAAAAGGAGGCATTAGCAGTGACAGACTTAGAAAAGCTTCATCACCAGCCCCCAGACATGAATTTTTCACCTAGCTGGTTTTGTTTTTATTACGAGGACCCTATGCAGGATAGGAAGGTGGTCTTTACAAGCACTCCACCACCAACTGGAAGCAGCCCTTTACATGGCTTTGCAGCACACATCTCGTCATACAAATACACCAGAAACATTTATGTAAGACCATGTCAGTAGGGCAGTACATCCCTTGCTAGCAGGCTGCTTAACTAATGACGATAAGCCAGGATATCCCCTCCCTCACTGTTGTTCTGTTTGTATTTATTTTCCTTGAAAGAAAAGGGAGAAGGGTTCTGTTCTGCATCTTCTCTGTCCATTATGGCCTTCCTGAGCCACATTTCAGCTATGGACAACATGAGATGGAGAACCGTTTCTCAATCTTCAGAGCTCAGAGTAATTTAGAAGTACAATTCCTGCTGGGATGGATGTCTGCAACACAGAGTAAGTGGTCATGCACACCTCCAGGCTATGTGTCAGGAGATGCAATTCGAACCCCAGTGCCAAGCCCACCCCAAGCAGGCTCCCTGCGGCTGTCTGGAGCCCAAAAGCAGCAAGGCCATGGCACCAGAAGCGTCAGCTCAGGCACTGCTCACAGCCCCAGGTACATGCTCAAAGCTCACTTCAACTCCGAGACAAATATTTGTGCTCTTGACTTAATGGCACTGCAATGTGAAATTTGTTCTCCCCCAGCCGTGGGAGAGTTCCAGTCAGCCCTCATAGGAAATGGGGGAAGGTGCAGAGAAGGGAACTGCTGCCCTCGCGGTGCAGCCAGTGACACACTGACCTGACCAAGCGGAACAGGCACTAATCTGCCATCTCGGCTGCTGGGGGCTGAAGCACTGAGAAGCACAGGCAGGAGGATGCGTGCAGGGCACGTGTGTCCCGGCCGTGCTCTGGCAGAAGCACACGCTGAGTGCTACAGGAGTGGTTTGGCAGTGTTACAGAACCACCCAGGTGAGCTTTTTGCCTGGTTTTCCAGTTTTAATCAGCAAAAGTCACGCATTTGGAGAATATATAACATGTAATTAATTAGACTAGGATGTTTAACTAAAGGACACAATCCAGAAGAGATTAAAATGTAGCTGAACGCAGCCTCTTGCAGTTGGTGAGCCTCTTTTATAGGACTGTATATATAGCATCCATTCCTGGCAGCAGTCACAGAACAGGAAACAGAGAAGTTTCAGCTCTCGGAATTGTGCGTTTGTAATTCGATGAGACATTTCCTTTGAGGGGGTAATGTGAAACAGAAGTCAGGGAACAAGAACAACCTCCTTTGTGCTCCATGCAGCTTACATCACTGCTCGGACAAATTCCTCGCACATGACTCCTGTGTCCTCCACTGAGCAAGCTTTTCCCCTTTTCAAAAAATGCCTCCTGACAGCTTCATGAAGGGTTAAAGCTCAAATAGGAAAGAAAAAATCTCATTAAAGAATCCACCAGTGCAAGTGAAACTGAAAGAGATGCGTGCAGGAGGGCCACAGCAGCTATGCAGCGACGTGCCAGCGTGGAGGGAACGCTCGGACTCCGGATTTAGTGCACATGGTTACTGCTGCTTGAATAAAGCTGGCTGCAAAATGCTGCTGAAAGTAAAAGGAGTTTTAGTGATTTAGGAAAAGGAAAAGAGCAAGTTTTAGTGATGTAGGAACGTGGAAAGTCGTAATGCTATAAAAAACAGCCAGGTGTTTCAGGAGTACTACATTGTGCAACTGCTTTCAACCTGTAAAATAAAGCCGCACCAAAAATAGCCCCGCTCATTCTCAAGTCACCCGCTCCTCGCTTCCAAAAATAGCCGGTTTATGAAAAAAAAAAATAAAGAAAAAACCCTAAAAGCCCACTGGCCAAGGAGGCGAGGGAAGGCGGCGGCCGCTCCCTGAGCGCACCCATGGCAGCCGCGCTCCCAGCACCCAGCGCGCGGGCAGGCTGCGCACGCAGCCCTGAGGCGCGGGAGGGCCCGGCCTCCCCGCAGCGCCGCTGTTACCAGGCGAGCGCGCAGCCAATCCCTGTCCCCGGCGAGCACAAGATGGCCTTTGAACTCCCCACCAGCAACTTCCTGCTGTTTTTAGAGTACACACAGTGCAATGCAGTATGTCTGTCAGCTATGCGGCACAAAGGAACAGCCATTTTGTGACTGAACTGGACCCGCACCAAAATGCCAGGCGCTGCGGCCTGCCCCTCGCGGGGTATCGCGGCTCTCCCCGCACCAACCGAGCGAGGAAGCGGTGCCCCCGCTCCCCGCAGCCACCGGGCACGGCCATTTCTGCTCAGCAGCCCTGCTCCGCCATCCCCCACAGCAAGTCCTCTCTGCAACTCCATCTCCATAAAATGGCTGCCACAGAGCAGCACGCAGTGCTGGGCGCAGCCTGCAGCCCTGCCTGGGAGAGGTGGCTGAGCACTGCCAGCACTCCTCAGAGCTTGGTGCCCACAAACAGGCTCACACCTATCCCACTTGAACCCTTTTTTTTTTTTTTCCCATTTTTTCTTCCAAAACAGTGAGAAGCCAAGATCTAAACGCAGTGATTTATTCAGCACTGCGCCCTTTGTAACAAAATCTCTTTACATCACTGCACGAGGGGACATAAGACCAACTGCAACAAAGGCAGCGGAGGGAAATAAGGGCAATTCAGGGAGCAGGGTGTCTGCGGGTGCTGCTTGCTAATCCCACGCTGCTCTTCTGGGGGTCACAGGACCCCCACACACCCTTCACTGCTGCAGCTCCCATCAGGGCTGCACTAGGAGCATGTCCTTGCAAAGCACCTGCCTTCCAAAGAGGCAACACAGAGGATGCTGGAAACACCAGGGTTGTGTTCAGCTGCATTCAGTGCACTCCCAGGTCCACACGTGGTGGTTATCAGAAGCTGCAGCATCCCAGCTTATCTCAGGTGGAAGAAGTCGCATGGAATCGATCGCTTCGCAGTGGGACAGGCCTAGCACCCTGGGCAGAGGTGGGACACTCCAGGCAGGGGCTGCTGCTCCCCCTGAGAGCTCACCAAGCACACCCTCAGCTCACAGACTGAAGGGGTGGCATCAGTTTGATCACCTGGTCCAAGACAATCCTCAGAGGCATTGTGGTTCATTCAGCACAGCTTTTCACTTTCTTAGGACTGGCAAGGCAGGTGTCAATTCCAAGCACTCACTCCCTAGGCAGTGCACTAAGGAAGCAGACAGGTATTGTATTTTCTTCTTTGACACCTTTTTCTAGTCCTGCATTTTGGCATCTCCAGCTCAGGTAAGCAGCACTGGCCAGATCTACCTTTTCCACCCATTTCCACCACTCAGGCCACCAACCCAGGACTTCACAAATTTACCAGTTCTCAACTCAGGAGAAAACAGGCCAGCAGCACGTGAAACGCAGACATCGGTGCCTTTCAGGGCTACAGTAAAGCAAACTGGCGGCTTTACTTCCTAGAAATCATTTCCCCTGCAACTTAAAGTCAACCTCAGGAAGTAGAGTGCATTTTACGACATTCAGCTGACTCACAGCTCAGCAGCAAGCTGACAGGGCTCACTCAAATATCCTGTGTTCAGTTGTTCCCACACTTCAGGTGAGCACGTTCCCCACAACAAGTTTATTTTGAGGGGAAAAAAAAAAAAAGGGTAAGGGGGAGGGTAACCTCACACAACAGGTGCTGCATATAAATCCAACAGGATAAACAACCTTTCAAAGAAATCAGCAAAATCACGCATGTGAGACTATGCAAATATAATCACCCTAAGGACAAAAACACAAAGGTCTTCCTTCTTTAGAGCTACTGCTCGATGTCTGTTTTTATCTCCCATTCAGCACAGTATTTCCAGCACTGATAAACCACCTTAATTCAGATTTCCTCAGCAAATTACACCTACTGTTGCTGTGGCTGATAATTCACGTGTTAAACAAGCATAAAAACACCAGGAATATTGATTATTTTAAAAAACGACTTTTGGAGCAATATTTGCAGCATTTCTAATAACTAAAATTGCAAGGTTTGAAAATCTGATGTATTTTTAAATTGCATTCTTATAAAAACACTGTATAGGTGCTAAATGTAATGTTTCAACAGCCCCTGAGGCTAATTTAATTAATAATCATTTCAGGTTAAACTTACCTACGTCCATTTTAGAATTTAAAATTTGACTGCAGTCTTAATGCATCCAGAAAACCATAAAAATTTATGCTAGAATGTCACAGGTATTTCATAACATATATTCCCACGGTATTTCAAGCATGCGTTTAAGTTAAATACTGGACATCAAAAATACTCCTCAAACACCTGCAAACATCACAGAGTACGTGTGATACCAGAAACAGTTCAAAAAAATTTTTATTAAGGTTCCTTAAAAATTACCGAACACCAGAGAACAAAATAACACACAGGCCACAGTTCCATCAAAATTAACAAAATGCAAAAGCCAGCGTATTTACAAACTAGACAAACTGTATGTAAATTAATTTCCAATTTTTGAAAAAGTCGACCCATTAGATACAAAATGAGCAATTCAGTAATTATACTTCGGCATTCCCAGCAAACAAACATTTTCAGTATTCCATACTTTTCCCACATCAAGGTTAATTTTATAAAAATCTGTCAATAATCTCATTACTTGACAAAAATAAAAATATTCCGAGCAAAAATACATTAAACGAACAGGCAAAGCGTTTGCAGCCTCATGTTAACAGTCCCAGTTCTATTTTATAACACAAAATGCCATGACCACCAGGGGAAAGTTTAGTTTAAATTGTATGAAAATATTCTAAAATATCAAAACAGCATCAAAGTTCTATAAGCTCAAATAAAATTTGAAGTCAGGGGGATCGGACAGAAAGGCATTTTCCAGTTTATATTTTAAAATGAGCTTTTTTTCATTCATGTAACTTTTTCTTGTGTCTATTTACTATAATTTACTACTACACCAGGCTTCTGTATGGCCCTCAGTTAAAGTTTAGACTTCTGAGATTCTTCAAAGAAAAATTTGCCTTGTATGTAAAATGGTGCAATGCAGCAATGGCTAAACCGACAAGGTCATTTTTCACAGCACAAAAAACCTAAAAACTGAAATTCAAAAGCTGGAAAAACATAATACAGAGAAAAGGGCTCCCCTGAATAAAGGTACAGTACCTTTTGACTATGTCATGGGCCCTTAAGTCACAACACAACTTTCAGAAATTGCTACCAAAAAAATTAGGGTGTGGCATGCTAACAATCTCAAGGTCATTCCTTAAAAAGGAAACAAAATCAGTAAAATGTTTTGTATTAAGCACTGACAGTAACCCCAGGCTGTCAAAGTAAACAGGGTATTCACAGGTTTTACAAAAAAAAAAAATGAAAGTTGATAGATCATACCTCGATGCATTGCTGTGGACTGAACCCTCCTCTCCTTGGCTTTTGTCCTTATTTCTCATCATCTTTTTATTCTTAAATAATAAGAGGGGGTCAGGGCTGTCTGTTTGCTTTGAAGTCCTGTGCCCAGGTATTTACTGTCAAAAGTTGAAAGAAAGGTAAGGTCCCAGCTCGTTTCACTGGCTTTCATTATCAGGAACAAAGTCCTGACGCTGCAACGATATTGTTATAACAATACACAAAACTGATCAACACGGCAAAACAGATTTAAAACAAATTATCATTTTTAGAAGAAAAATTGGAGAATAAACACAGCAGAGGAGCATCCTGCAAACTTTCCCAAAGTAACACTGGATGCAAATAATCTCTATCTTATTGCGTCATCCCGAATACAGCCCGAATCGGTTGAAAATCAAAGTACTCAAAACAGCAGAAATCTAAAAATTATTATTATTAATTGCTCACCTACCTGATCCATGCACCGCCGCCAGTACCAAGTCGCTTTTAGTTTCGGGTCGTGGAAAAACATTAGATCCAAAATATTTAGAGTTCGAATGATAAAATACGAATTTCAGAAAAAGAAAAAAAATATATATTCTAATCCCAAAAATATGCTATCGGTAAAGCAAAAGAAGCGATAATTAGTACAAAAACGTCCGGGGGAAAAAGCTCATTAGGAGAGCGCACAAAAATGGAGGTACGCCATGGCTTCTAAGCTGGAAAAACAACGACCTGGGCTCTCTCCACGGCTTCTTCTTTCCAGCAAGGCACGAAAAGGGAGCCCTCAAAAGCTGCTTTTCTGCCCGAAAAAGGTCCGCTCAGCCCCCAATTAGTGCCTAGGAGAGGCAAGGGGCTGAGGGGGCCCCCTGAGGCTGCCCGAAAGTTAGGGAAAGTTGCGTAAAGTGTTGGGGAAGGCACGGAGCTGAGCGCGCTCTCTCTAAGGCACAGCCGCCATCTAGAGCTCCTTCCCAGCTCTGAGCTCTGCCTTTGATTGACACTCTCTACATTTACCCCACAACTCAGGTGATGTACCATAGACCCACCCCTTCATTTCTACCAAAAAAAGAGATAGCCTCCACCTAAAGGGTGCCTGCTACCCCCCACAGCCCTGGCTCCTTCCAACTACCCCAGCTGAAGGGGCACCTTAACCCCCTATGACTCAGCCACCCTTTTGAAACCAGAAAGAAATGTAATTTGTTCCTTTTGTTTTAAAGATTTGCTAAATATTTCAGTGCTTGGGCTAAAATTACTTCCTCCCTGGACAGGAAGTGGAGCTGCTACAAGCCATTTTGAAAGAATGGAAGTGGAGCTCACAGCCATGCACCCAGCAACAGCCCACCTCGGGGGTCACCCCACCCAAGGGGCAGCTTTTTTTTCAGTTCAGTCATAGTACCCCCAGACAATAGCTCTTCCTTTTGTCACCCAACACTGGCACATAGAGCTTGGGACAGGAATGCCACACGCTCCTGAGAAGATCCCACTTTGCTAACGACCCCTTCCAGCTCGACAGCGCCTCCCTAGTGGTTCTCCCCAACAACAAAAACCCAACAGCTACATAATTTTCTTCAGTAATGCCAAGGCACTGCTGTAAAATAAGTCTCACGCCATTAAAGAGATATTTCTTGTTCCAATTCTTAACCCATTCACACTCATTAAGAGATTTATAACATTAAAAAAAAAATCAAATTCATGAACTAGTCAAGATGCAGATTCAGAAACCAAGCCATGTCTCAAGTCCAACATCCTGGTACTGAAAGGATGGATCACAGAGGAGGTGGAGGAGATCCAAGCATCTCCCAGCCTCTTGCATTCTGACTACCATTTGCTCTCCCACAAGCAACGGACCCCTCTAAGTACAAGGACATCTGCCATATTTGTAGCCATCACAACCAGAGATGGAAGCCAGCCATTGGGGGACTGCTGGAGAGAAGAGGGCAATGGGCAAATTCCAACTGCTACAAGCACCATCCATGGCACAGCATCCCAACAGCTTGGCAACATTGGCTTCTACCAGATGAATGAAGACACTTCCTTTGAACTCTACACACTTGCCATCCATTTCTGCCAACAACCTATCACACCTCCATACCAAGAGGTTTGAGAAGGTACGCTCTGTTATTCACGTCCATTTCACTGAATTTCAGTTTACTGACTACTTACAGAAGACCCCTTGCACCTAAACTACATGAACTAAAAAAACACAACGACAAAATTCCAAACATTTTTTGGTAAACGCTCAGGAAATCCACTCATCTGAATGGGAATTCCTCTAAGTTGGTCCCAATATCCAACACCACCATATAACACACGGCAAAAACAAACTTCAACACGCAAGCGCACATCATCGAAACAGCTGGATTAAACAATCATCAACAATTCATTATGGTAAAAGTGGATATTTACACAGAAGCCCGAAAAAGCCAAATGGTTAAACACATAGCGTTTTTGTTCTTTTGTTTTTGTTTTCTAAAAAGGAAAACACCATTGCCTAAGTCCTCAGAACCAGTTTTGTCTTACACTTGAAGACCAAATTGACAAAGACAACCATGAATTTCAGGTGAAATGTACTTAGAAAGGCAACTGAAGTTCAACTATTTCATTCACAAGAAACTTGGATTTATTTTTTTTTTTAAACTTAAGAACCACTTTCAAATTCATTTATAAGTGACCATCATCTGTAGCAATAAATAAGTTAATTCAATTTTCCTCATCAAATACATGGTACAGCACCAGGAAGCTAAGTCTACGTTAAATAGCAGTGAAGTACATTAGATACTTGTACAGAACAATTTCAGGAAAACAGACTGTTTAGAAAGTACGTATATTCACAACTGAACAAGCATACCTAAAAAACTTACACAAAACATTTAAGTACTCCTTTATTATATTTGCCCAGCCTTCAGAATGATACCGATTCCACCTTAAAATCACTTCAGAAAGTTTAGCAGAAATACCCTGACAACACACCAAGTATGTAAAAATGCCTATTGTTAAGCACCTGAATGAACAAACCAGAGAATAAAAATTCATTAGAAGTCATGGCAAAATGAAGATAATTTGTAAATGAAAACCACATTTTAAACATCAAGAACATCAAAAAAATATTACCTTGCCTTTAGTGCTTGGCAGCTAGAGTATTTCTCACTTTCATAGCAACCAAAAATACAACACACTCAAGTATCAACACAATTAAAAGAGATTCAGCCAAAAAGGACAAATACAAAGCATGAAAGAAACCAAAACCTTTTATTAAGTCACTTAAAATACATTTTCTCCAAAAGGGATAGCAACAGGTTTCTTACCAAATTAATTTCCTTCTTATGCATACATAACCTGAGAATATTTCACCACCCGATCCTCAGGCAGATCCATCATTGGATAGCCACTGACACAGTCCCCTGATTAATTCAAGCGCAAAGTCCATTTTGATCGGATGATCACAACCCAGATCTTCTCTGGTTTAAAAACACGGGAGTCCATGTTTTAACGTCCTTTTCTCGGACGGATATATCACAGCACTCAAGCATTAGTCCATTTCCTCAACCTCTCAATCAACAGTGGAACTGCCATCTTGGTCTCATTCGTAGATTCCTTTTGACATTCTTCATCTTACTGGATTCTTTATGGAAAATTAAAAGAAAAACGCTGTTGGAATACAGATCATCTCATCTTTAAACTAAGACATTCAACTATTGTACCTTAAAATAGTTTAAACACAACTGATGCCTCATTCCTTATTACGCATCCAAGAACATCTACTTTCATCATGATATAACAAGGTCAAGTCATCAGTTCATGAGTCAAAAATACGAACTTTAACCCAAACTATAAAGAAGCAGAGGAGGAATGATCACAGCTTCAAGAAAGCTTTCAGGCTCCATAAACTCCATTTATTTTTTTTTCCACAGTGTTAAAACACTAGAGAAATCAATAGTGGGAAATATGAGATATTTGCTCTGGCAACCATCTTTAGTGGTCTGACCCATTGACTAAAGCTGACACTGCTTAGAACACTAAGTTAATTATAATTATCCCAAAATTTTTAACTGCTCTCCACTCTCCTTTCTTCAAACACAGATCTATCAAAACCAACACAAAGGTATGAAAACTGGTTTCTTACATGAAGATGGTGACTGGAGACAAGACATTTCTAATGTGACACCATCTTAGCCCAGTTTGCCAGTTCATGGAAGACACACAGTGCAACAAAAACACACACTTATGAACAAACAGAATGGCTGATCTAGTTACTATCGAGAAGGAACATGTCAGAAGGCACATGGGAATGGTCACCAGTTACACCAGTTGCTTTAGTAAGGCCACCATACTACTCCTGACCCATATTCCAACTTTACTCTTCATATAACAATCTAGCCCAGAGGTGAGTTACAAAAATCAAACTGATCAAATTAATTGTATGCGGGTAAATAAGAAACAAATGTCCCCATCTTTACATTTATTTTCAAGAAAAAATAAGCTAGCATACTTCAAGAAAACTACTCATGCTCCTAAACATGCAAAAATCAAGTACAGGAAGTTGCTCCATGATAAGAGCATCATTTTAAAATGAACAGTGACTACAGAGGATGAGATTGATACACAATAAAGGTTTTAAAATGTCTCCATGACTTTGACTATCTGCACTGTATAATTAATTTTTTGTTTTGAATGTGCATAGCTTTAACTTCATTTTCACCTAAAAGCCAAGTTCGCCACTTTGTTGCTCCCATGAGAGTCCTGGGCATATTCTCACAAGTGATATAGAAATTACCCACAATACAGCAAAAAAATCAGTGGAGCCATCTAGTGGCCTCCCCATCATTCAAGTTTCCCCATTCTCATCTCAAAATAATCAATAAAAGCAAGGTAAACAGCAACAGAACCAGTGCAGTAAGCCTCCACCTGACTTTCATAATTGTCTGTGGGTCTTCTGTTGTATATTTCTCTATAGACAAGTTTATTCCTTGTTTTAAACACAATGGAAAAGGAGCACAATACAAAGAAGTGGTGGAATGCAGGATCTGGTAATGCACTTGCCAAACACTGTGCAACATTTGCAGTACTAACAGTATTCAGACATGGGATCTTTGATTTCTGCTACTGAAATGTAAATATTTAAATCTGCAGAAATTCTTTGTTTCAAGCATTCAACTCATCCTCAATTAAGAGGGGAATCAAGTATTTGGAAGGGTTTCTTTTCCTTGCTAAACTAAAAAAACAGTTTGGGGGCCAGTTGCTTTTTTTGTTCATTTTTAGTTCTTATTGATACACTATCCTAATTTCAAACTCATGTAGCCACATCAATACAAATTAATAATTTGGGTATTTTTAACATTAACGTTAAAACATGTACCAAAACATGGGAAAAAACACATCAACAGAAAGTTGTCTGTTGTTGTTACCATCAAATATTCAGAAGCACTAACAGGAGTGCACTGAAAGCTCTACAAATAGCGGCTTTAAAGTATCTTATTTTATTTATTTAAAGAAATAAGTAAATTTAATGACTGACAATAGCTTTCCCCACTTCTCAAAAATGTAATTTAGTTACATATTACTCAACCTTGAAAGGCCCTTTTCAGTCGGGTTAGCTTTCTGCCTTTCACACCAATGAGACCTGCCAAAAGCAATTTGAGGGCAAGTTTCTTCACCAGGTTCACCTACATTTCATTGTACCAAAAACTTTTCAAGTAACCCTGTCACATTCACTTTAAACTTTTCTTTTGACTTTGTAAAATAATTAGTAGTAAACAGAAATGGTAATATAATTAAGAACGTGCTACAACAGCTATTGGACTAAAAGCTGTTCATAGATCAAAAAGATGCCACAGTAATGGCCAAAGTATTAAAGCAATCAGTCATGCGTCACGTGAAATCTGCTTTTCCATTACAAGATTTCACAGTACCTATGCACTTAAGTTGTCTTTAAGAAACATTTTGCTAAGAAACTTCAATAATGTTGCCAAAATATAATCCTCCACCAAGACATAGGCAGTGATCTTACATCTACCCCGACCACAGAATAGCCCAATTTTTGCCAGACAACATGAATATTTAATTCCTTCTGTAATGTCAGTTATGCAACGTCCCCATTTTTCAAACTTCTATTACCCATTATTTGATGTATTTGTTTCCACACACAGCATTTGGGTCAGGACAAAGAAACAACCTTGACAGTCAATGTAATACTCAGTTCCCATCACATCACTGGTAACATATTGACAATGTCTGGCAAAACTGGCAACAGCTTTGAAACATTTGAGTTTACAAAGATTTTGCTTCAGGCAATTGCTTGTGTTACTCTATCTATTAAGAGACCAAAGCAACAAAAGACATCCCTTAAGGCCAAACCCACAGTCTCAGTAACTTTGTGTCTGTTGAAAGCCTGTATTTCTGAAGCATGGAGGTTGAAGGCCAATGACAAGATGTATAACAACCACGCAGGGTGCAAGTGTATAAGACACCGACACAGTTGCAAATTTTTCAGATTGAAGTCTCTCATGCTTCAAAGAGAGCAAACTGCTAGCAAAGGGAATTCACTCCAACAGAGGGAGCTGAACGGACAGAAGGAGGTTCCAGCAAACAAAACCTCAACTTTTATACTTCAAAGTTCATTAAAGGTTTTACTCCTCCAGTAACTTTTACACTAGAGGGAAAAGCAAATGTGCCTATACAGAGTAAGTAACAAGGTACTTTGGGCAGCCCTAAATCCCCTTTCACATTACTGCACGCTCAGTAAGAACAGCAGTGGAAGCACAGCTCATGTAGGATCAGGTATTTTTTAGCTAAGAACAGCTGCCTTCCAAGTTTTTCAGATTTAGAGATTGATTTGAGGTAAGATGTGATCAAGGCCGTACATAGAGGCACTCTTCGGGAGTGTTATTTTTCAAACCAACCATTCAACTAAATTTAAAAACTACGTATTCTGAATAAGATAAGCCACGTAGATTTTACTGCACAAAGCAAAGTATGCCAACTTCATTACAGCTCCTCGTGTTTTCAAGTGTTTTCTCCCTTCTAATTAATAAAGTATTTAAAATTATTTAAAACTATTTTAAAAGTATGATCTATGTTGATAACCAGCAAAGGTAATAAAAGACTCTAACAAGATTCACACATTTCTACGTTCTTCTGCAAATTCATTTTGAAGCAACTCATCTTGAAGACAGTTGTTCCTCTAGTTCAGTTTCACATTTATCCCCTCCTCCAAGGTAAAGATTACAAAACAAGAGTGGAATAATTCCTCAGTGTGCAGCTTTAAGCCAAATTCCTTCTCAAGAACCCAAATCTGACAGAGACTACTTATAATTCAATGAGAGAAAACATAAAAATACACAGGAAGATGCAGAAAACAAAGAAAGGTTAATATTGAAGTGGAACATATTAAAAAGTTGTATGTTCAGAGATTACAGCAGATGATCCAGGAAGAAAGGTAGCAGTGGACAGCAGCACAGCAAGAATTGCAAGGAACAGTTGCAAGGAGTAACATTTGCTTGGAACACAGTCAGAAATATGCTGTTATACATATACTTGCACTGTGAAAAATAGCTTAATACTACTATAAGAATAACATAAAGTTAACAGAACAGTAGAAGAGGTGAGACACTAAGCAAAGATTAGCTAAATATGCATGCACACTAAGCACTGAATTCCTCAGTCACATCTTCTATTTTGCTTCACAACTGAGCACTCAGCGAAAAATTGGTTCAAGACGAAGCATAACAGAAAGCAGCACAAGGCCACTACAGGTTCTGGAGTGGTAAGAACCTTAGAGCTCTTCAGAAAGGAAGAAGGCATGGGGGGCTAAGTTAGTCTTCACATCACAGAGTACTCTGGAGTACTAACAGGGAGCAACTGCTTTTCTAGCACCTGAGCATGGATGGCAGCCTGTACACGCTAAGCATGGCTGCTGGAGGTCTCTGCTAACATAGACGTTGGATGGTTAACAATTACCAACTATCGCCTATCCACTGAAGTAAGAGAATATTTGCATCTTGGAGCAACAATTTTTTTCCAAGTCACCTGCAGTCTAAAGCAGGCACTATCCATCAGGTACCCCTCCAGATTGAGAGAGGCGTCTCCAAGGAACGGTGTCCTTTAAAGACATGTACTTTTGGAAGCACCGTTCTACAAGAATACAGAGCCTCCTACTACAAAATTAACTTCATGCACACAAATCCAATGGATGCCCTAATTAAAAATGTAGAATCATGGAGTTGGAATGTTAAGCAGACAGGAAAACAAAAGGACTTGAGTATTTCCAGAGACAACTCC
Source organism: Penelope pileata (assembly GCA_013396635.1). Taxonomy (NCBI): domain Eukaryota; kingdom Metazoa; phylum Chordata; class Aves; order Galliformes; family Cracidae; genus Penelope; species Penelope pileata. The sequence goes on from WBMW01002035.1 coordinate 1,332,048, forward strand.
CAAGAGAGTCACAGAACACGCCAGAGACAGCGAGAGTTTATCGCAACCAATTTCCTCTTCGTAAAGGAAACCAGAGACAATCCTATCCCCATGTTCATCCAGTATAGAACTGAATAAGTTTTTCTACTCAAGTTTGTCAGTTCTGCATTTTGACTATACGGGAAATAATTCTTAAATGAAAATGTATCAGCCAGCAGCTTAATGCAGCAAGCTGTAACAACGTTACTGTATCAACGAAATAAAAGATCTTCTTCAAAGTTGAAACACTCGGACAGATGAACAGAAACAGAATAATGACAGAAGAAAAGAGTCTATGGAGACAATTACTATCTGCTCAAAGCCCTCACCTGAGGCTGACAAAAGCATAAAATGACAACATGAAATGCTTGTAAGGCAAATTTATCCTGCTGTGACACTTTCCACACCATTTGTTACCTAAATTTTAAGGTGTGTAGTATCCCCCTGCAGTGACAGGTATTTGTGTATCAAGCCCTTCAGAACTAGTTTATCTATGACTTAATGGTTCTTATAAATATGGAGTTAAGTCACAGAAGCAGAAGACCAAAATGCCACAGTTATATATGAAAGCTGCTCTCCAGCAAGACAGCTTTCATTTCTTAATAGCCCAGCAAGAACACTGCTGTGGTCCTTCTAAGTGAGCCTTGTAGAAACACATACATGCACACAAACACACTTTTCAAGAACTTCAGGATGTATTCAGCCAAAAACTTGAGCAAGTTAAACATCATAGCCATGTGTGGGTTCTTTTTTGTGGTTTTTTTCTTTTCTTTAGTTGTTGTTTTTAAAGTTAAAGCGTAAATGTTATTAGGAATAACAACTTACCAGCACGTCAACCAAGAGCAGTTATTTTGCTTACAGTAAATCATTTCCTCAACACATCTGTAGGAAAAACAATATGTTAAATGCTTAAAATAAAAAATAAATAAATAAATAAAAGATCTAGAAGACCAGAACACTAGCCTAAGCCTATTATAAAATTTCTACCCTTGAATGAGAACATTATTCCCAATCAGATCACAGCAAGAAGCACAGAAGACATTTTTATGAAGTACTGGAACCTGAGGTATGACTGGGCAACCTGCTACCCAACAACTTGTGCAACTCCCCCAACAAACCTCAGATATAGCCCAGGACACAAATCTCCTAAAAAGCAAATAAACAGGCATCAAGTGGAAGCATGCTGCAAGTGATCTGCCTTGCACAAAGTAACTGAAGTACTCCTTTTGCAAAGAGCTCGTATCAGCTGGATGCCAGGGAATTGTCTAACTCTGACATGGAACAAGTTACCTGATCTATTTCTTACAAGTTATTCATGATGGTCAAGTCCCAGATTTGAAAATTCCACTTGGAAAATGCTTATTGTCAATGTCCTTCAAGAAACATCGAATGAAAATGACCTTATGCAGAGCTGGCAAGACTAAAATAAAACCTGAGTCTTCAAGAACTCACCAACACCTTCCTTTTTTGACTCAATTTCATCTGTATCAATTAAACCACAATCATTAGCCACACAAGTTAGCCCCCAATATGTGGGAGGAAAGTGCTTCTGTCATGATCTCTCAGAAGCTACTTGTACTAGAATATAGCCTCCAATAATGCAAAAAATTAATAAACTTGTTTGGTGATGTCGTACCACAGTTAATTTTTTACAATATTCTAAATTCTCATCTTCAAACTGAGAGTTACTCAGACGTGGAGAAAGAAAAACAGATGAGCAGAATTAATTTCTATGCTGATAAAATTTACTTGAGAGAATTAATAAAGGAAAAATCCCTTTGGGAAAGAGAAATAAAAACCAAGAGTTGTCAACAAATATGTATGATATCAAGATGAATATGGAATCTACATGTTTAAAACGTATTTAAAATGTCATCCAACAGCTGTTATTAAATGAAAGCACAAAACTAAGGTACTTCTAAAATGGTGGGTGAGCACTTTGCAGAACACAACATGGTTGCTGGCCTTTGATCAGCCAAGAGGCATCTATCAGTCACTTCCTGAGAACACAAAAAGCATGAGATATGAACTAGGTAAAGAGGCTTCATTGTGCCCTTTAAATCTCCTCTCCTATATCTAACATTTCATCACTCAATAAAACTCTAAGATACCATTTAATATATGAATAAGGTAAAGTGAATGGTTGAAAGACTTGCAACTGACAGCTCAGTCATTTCTAATAATATATACCACAGCTAAACATAAATTATCTACCTTCAAGTTACGTTCTGTTTTCTTTAAATGTAGAGTTAGCAGGCAGTTAAGGCCATTTCTCAGAAACTTGAACAAGAATACAAAATATGGCTTTATATCAGCACAGAGTAAAAGCTTTCTCTACCACAACAGTGAACTTCAGACTCAGACAACGTTCTTCCGAACTCAGAAAAATTTTGGAAAATAGATCTAGCATTCGTCAGGGTGGTACTGCTAAGAAATTGCAGAACTTCTCTAAATGGAATGGATGAATCAAGCCATGAGTTTTGTAGAGCAGCACCACAATACGTATTAATGTGTATAAATGAGTGATCCTTTTCCCACTAATTTCAAACCTATCATAGCAAGTTGAGATTTCAAATGTTAACATCCAAAATGTATTCACGCCCAAACTATGAAACACATCACAAAAGCTGCTTATGCCAAAAGCAACAAACTAGGAAGACAGTAAATACAAGCTTGAGATGATTAACACCTATATTTCCTATTTAGCACTCTTACATAAATGTCAAATTGAACATCTTTTAACCAAAGTCACAGTAATCGCTGTAGCCCTCGTGATTAGATTTAAAAATAAACATAGACTTCTTATAGTTGTGTCTTATATTTCAAAATTACAAGGACATGTCCTAAGTACTCCACAGAAAACATGCCTTGCTTCATAGATTCACTACTCCTTCACCAAGAGATTGGCACTAGTAGCTCTACAGGTCAGGAGAGCACGTCTCCTTCCATAACACAAGGTTAAGCTGCTCTTAAGCCACTGACTTGGCATCAAATTCTTTATTGGGATAAATTAAGTATTTTTGTAAAGATGATACAACATATCCCCATACAATGATTTTCCACATAAGCTGTCAGTCTTACAAATGTTATGCCTCATTAATATGCTGCAGTGTGGTCATGAACTTAAATTTTTCCATGAGCCCCCAGCAGCACACATCCAGCCTACTAAGGTCTACCTAACTAAGGAGCAAGCTGCCACTTACTAGTTGAAGACATGTCGTTCATACATGAAAAGAAGGCTCCAAAGAGGTCACAAAAAGCAGCAAGTGACATTTAAAACTGTTTGTATTATAAGTACCCACTCAGCACAAACGGCATCACGATGACATACAAAGTACAGAAGACAATGAAGATTGAAGCACTCAATTTCAGACTCATTATGAAATGCTCAGGTCAGTCAAGATGACTCAGCTCATAAGCATTTTTTAAGAGCAAATCCATTAAAAGCGATAACTTTGGAAGTTTAAGGATACAGTATTAGGAGCACGAATCTGGAGTTGGACAATTCCCGTTATTACTATCAGGGTCTGAGCATAGGCTTTTATCTGTCTTGGCTATACCACAACAGACTGTGTCATATGCCTGGCAATTCTGACCCTCTGAACTGAAGATTCGCAAAGGATTTCAAATATGTCCTGCTGTTCTTCTCAAGGTATCAGATCATTCCTAACACAGATTTCTAGTTCTCAAACTTCACATTGAGCAGTCGCACAACAAAGGTCCAGAACGTATCTAACAATCTTGTTCATTTATTTTAGCTGTGTTCTGTTGCAGGACATCCATGGTGTATGGAATACATCTATTACCTAAAAACACTGATTGATTTTTAACTCGTATATTAGCAGCAACTCACTGCAGATAAAAGTGCATTACAATACAAACAGTTTTAAAATGCTTAAAATTGGTATATAACTCCTCTTACACGAGCACGCTGAAGCTTAGTCCAAGCCAAAGAGAATGACTGCACTCAAGTAAGCTTGTGAGACTGGTATTCTTAAGTTATCGTGATAAACTGTAATTTTTTAAAAGCAAATCATCAAGAGTATTTTTGAGAATTGATACATATCTCCAAGTAGGCGCCTTAAGCTTTGAGGTCCTGAATTTACATGGAAGTACATCAGCATCGTAAGCTGTGAAAAGGAACCAGTTAAGACAGACAAACAAGATGGCCAACTTTTAATTACGCAGTGCTGAAAGCATGGCACAAATGTAACATGTTACTCTGTCTCTAAATGCAGAACCTTGAAATGTTGAAAAAATATATAATATTCAGACATTAGGAAAGCTGATTCATTCAGATTGCGAGGACAGCAAGATTTTTTCCTTCAGATTGAGTGTGGGTTTAGGCTTTTAAGAGTAAAATTAAGTTGAAAAGAGAATTTCTAAATTTATTGTATAAAAGTTGGAAGTGAAAGTTTATCAACGTTACTTGCTAACAAATCAACATCTTGAATTCAAGTATTTCTAAAGTTTGATTAACTGAATGTCATTAATAGGAATGGCAACTCTCACAAAGCAGAGTTTATTTTACAGTTATGCTCAATTTCAGATTCTTAAAAACGTCTCATGAGCGACCATAAAAATCTGAGAAAACGTGGAAAGAGACACTAACGTTATTTAGTATACAGTAACAGTTTTCAAATGCCCTAAGAGTTGAAAGAAAATTCAACAAGGTCTCAGCTTAATCAAGTAATGTTTATTTTGCTCAAAAACAGAAGTTACTTATAGAATTTAAAAACAAAAACAAAAAGCAACAGTGTAACATACCTGGGAGGCACAGTACTGAGCTCTTTTACTCGACCACCCATCTGAATCTTCGGAAGTAAGAACAGTAACCAGCACTGGCCTTTAGAGAAAAAAGCAACAAAAGAACAGGTTTGTCTGAAAATAAAGACACAGATTTTATCTATTGTCTTAATGCTCTTGACCAATATAAACTTTTTGAAAACACGTAAGATGTCTTATGACTGATAAAAATTGTACCTAGAACACAAAAAGATAATATGCTATCTTTATTTGCCAAGTGTTAACATTCAGGTCGCCAAAAAGGAGAAAGAGTCCTCAGAAGTCTTCTGCACAAATACCTGATTTCTAAAGTTATTACTGTCATATACAGATCTTAATGCCCAAGCATTAACACTACAAACTCATTAGGTTCAAAAAATACAATATTTTGAAGTTGAATGCATGTTTCCACAGGTGAAAGAGGGCAAACGGAGTAGCTGGGTTTATGGAAATATATTGTCATTGCCCACCAAATACATGTGTGTATATGCACGTATATAGAATCCACTTTCTTAAACAGCCTTAGAAAAGCTAAAGTGAGACAGAAGGGGTAGCACAGATATCATTAATTTCTATCAAGTCCACCTCTGTCTGTAGAAAGGCATTTTAAGTCAGATCATTTATAAAAGCGTCCCTTCCAATCTAAAAACAGGATTTTTTTCTTCCAGTTCCCACAGTAGCAAAAAAGCAAAACTCAGGATAGAATAATTAACAAGTAAACGACCGTACCACCACGTTACAACCACTCTTACCTAGGAGAATAAGGTACAAGCGATCCTTCTGGAAGCCATTCGGGAAATACGGCATTGTTCATGGAATTCTACCTACAAGAAAAAAAAGACAGATTTTCAGCATTTTGCTTTAGAAAATCAGGACAAGTAAAATGCTTGAGACGTATCGATCTTCAAATAATCCTTAAGTTAGGAAAAACTTACGATAGCAGTAACTGTATCTTTAGAACTCAACTCTAAAAATAAAAGTGCGGGTGCATACTTGGCCGAAGAAAAACACTGGAGATGAGAAGTGACTGACACTCAACATGCACGAGCTGTATTTTTGTGTGGATAGCTGTAATCTGCTCTGCTGTCTCCCATTACTTGGACTAAAAGATCAAATGCTCAACCAATTTGTTCTTTTTTTTCCCCTAAGAGTCATTTCTTTATTGTAGAACACTTCTCAGTCCCTGTACTTTTCTCACAGTGAAGTCCCTACAAGTAGGCTATGCAAAATTATTTAAAATTATTTGCTATCGCTGGAGGTTTTAAAATGGTTTCTGCCATCAGCTTCTCTGAATTTTACGCCACAAGTTACTGGAGCTCCCCAAATAAGGTATCTTTTTTGCCCTTTCAAATACAGTTTTAAAGCCTTCAGCTCCTTGACCTTTACTCAGCCCCCAGCCCTGCTCCTCCACACCAGGAATGCCATATTTGCGTTACCTTTAGCCAACTTTCCCCGCTTTTTGTTTAAGGGCTTTGCATTTAATTTTGCAGCAGTTGCATTCACCACCACTATTTCATACTCCAGAAGAAGTTTGAAATAATTCTGTCAATACGTGGGTAATTTAAATTCCGTTTTAATGTTGTATTAAAAGATCTAAATTAAAATTCTAACACTCCATGTATACAAAAAAGCAGAATTATTCAACAAAACATATTAAAAATTGAAAGCAAATTATTTTCAGAAACAGTTGCTATTCTGGTTCCTGCAGCTGAAAGAAAGAAGTCAAAGCTATTTTTCAAAATGCCCCCTAATGTACTAAAAAAGAGCAAGAAACCCAGCAGCCACCCACCCAACGCTAGAACTTTCTTTTCAGCTAAGTGGGTATGGCAGAACCTGTCCTACACTGCAGAACTGTTGCTGGGATTACAGAGGCACTGTAATCCAAATCTGAAATAAAGACACTTGGCATCAAGGTGACAGGGCTCCAGCGGCCGCTCCAACTTGTATTTTCATCTCTGCAAAAGTCAACTTTCATTGCTGCAACAACGCATTCACGTTTGCAGAGGAAAAAGACAAAAAATGTAGGTTGACCTCTAACTGCAGTATTTAAAACCTGCAAAGTTTTATAACCCTCTACAACTGATAAATCCAATAAATATGGCCACACACAAAATCCAATTAAAATTAAAGTTCTTGACTAGGTATTTACCTCCTGCCTCGCTGCAGCCACTTTTTGTGCATTCAGAATTACACTTTTACCCCTGAATTGGGGACTGCTGAACACAAGCCAACACAGAAGCACCACCAGGCATTCCATTTAAACTCGCATTTTTAAAAGTCCTGCAATAGGTGCTGGACAACTTCTAAATTATTAATGAGCAAAACAGCGACAAAATCGCGCTGCAAATAGAGGCGGCTGCGAGCTCCCCGAAAAACGCAGCGACTGCATGCGACGAGCCAAACTGTCACCCAAGAAATGGCTTTGAAAAGCTCTCACTGTGACACACGAACCCGCCCGTCCCTATGGTGGGAGCCCTATTTCTGTACCTTTTCTCCTATGCCTTCTCCTGAACCACAACCGCAGCATTTGGCCAACTTGAAGCTACGGACTTGGCGTGGCTCAGTTTTGTTTTTCTGCTGTTTGAGAGTTTCTGCATTGCCATTCAAATCGCAAAATAGCATCGTGTGCTGTTCTTAGGAGTTCTCTTTAAAGTTGAGCACCTGAACAACCGCTTTTCAAGGAAAGTACATTTCTATCTATTGTCTCCATAAAGTGCTGGGCTGTCTCCTCCGCAGCCTGCTTTCTCCTTGTTGGGTCGGAAAGAGTTAACAGCCAACACCCCACACGAAAAAACACCAAGTTTGATTTTTAAGAGAAAAGGACATGGCGGCTTTGTTCTTCAAACTACGAAAACATTCTCCCATCCGAGCGGCGGAGGCTCTCCGAGCAGAGAGGGACTGCGGGGGGGACATTTCCCGGCGACGCAGTACCCTCCGCGCCCCCTCCCCCCCCCCTCGCCTTCCGCTGCTGCATTGGGGTCGCAGGGCGCTTTGCGGGTGCCCCTCCGCACCGCACCGGGGCCGCAGCCCCATCCCCTCCGCGGGGCCGCGCGGCGCTGAACCCCTCCGTGCGCGTTGGGGGGGGCGGGGG
>WBMW01002035.1:1340580-1383268 GCA_013396635.1 Penelope pileata
CCCCAGCTCCACCCGGCCCGGCCCCAGCACCGCCTCTCCTCCAGCTAGGGCTTCAACATCCTCTCAGCTCTCGAATCCCCTCCCCAGCACCGCGGCTGTCCGACGGCGGGGCTGTGTCAGCGGGGCCTGTGAAGCCCCTCACCTCACTACAAATGTCTGTCACGCCCCATGCCGCCATTCCCACAGAAAGGGCCTCAGCTCATTCCTCCTTGGCACAGGGCAGCCTGGTTGGGCCTTTCCACCCGTCTGGGCCCACCTCACCCAGCACCACAATCCCTGAACCCGATGCCTGCTCCGAGTGTCCTGCGTGGGGCTGCAGCAGCCATGCCACCTGCCTCTGCAGCACGGCCCCCTGAGCACCACCACAAGCACCCAAACAACACGCCGCATCCTGCTTTGTCTTTTTTAGCCAACACCATAGAAACTGGCTCGTGTGCAAACCTCACCAAGACACTGTCTCCTATTTTGACTACTGCCATGGAAACCGGGTGGCAGCAGGACGGGGGCAGCCCCGTGTCCTGGCCAGCGGCAGATGCTGGTCTGCAGGCACTCCGTGAGGAGGTTCCTCCACACGAGGCACACCCAGCAAACATGACAGTGACGTAATTAATATTTACATGCTTCAGCAGTCACTCCGAGTGATGAACATGCCTTTCTCCTTTTGTTTGCACAGCTTACTCCATTAAAAGCAGAGAGAAAGATGGCCCATTTTTCTCTTTTTTATATAATAATATTGAGCGGGTATGGCAGCAATTAAATCAGCAATTCTTAAAAGGTTTGGGGAAGGTCTCAGGAGCTAGCCTGGCCCTTGAAATCATGCAGATGGACTTCAGCAATCTCCTGCATGGAGGCCCTGCAAAAGCCAGTATCTGGTCAGCTGGACATCATTCACTGACATCCCAGGGGATGGATGATGTTGGAAGGACAGGACAGGAAGGCACAAATCTGCTGGCTTACAGACCGTGGTGATGCAGTGGTGGCAGTGTCCAAAAAGCAGCGTTGGTGGCTGCATGGTGACAGCCTCCAGCCAAGGCAGTAATGGTGGGGCAAACTGGCAGATCTTGCTACTCACTGGAAGAGCGCAAAAAACCTTTTTATCTTCCTCCACAAGAAGAGGAACTGAAGCTCTGTAGAGAACATGGAGTGCTGTGAGCCTGTTCTGCAACTTCATTTCAATCAGAGTCTTGCAAACTAAAAGCTAATCCTCCTGCTCTCAGTGGAACTGCCCATGCGTAACTGTATGCAAAGGTGCTGGCACACACAGAGCCCAGGTGCTGCCTGTGCTCCTTGGAGAAATACCAACAATGAACAGAGGGGAAAGGCAACCAAGATGAGGCACAAACTAGATAAAAGTAGGGCACAGCAAAAGCACTGCCACTTACACAGTCGCTTTCACCCAATGTGGAAGGTTTGACTTCACAGCATGAATAAAGACATGAAGTTCAATGCACAATTCCCAGCCTTTCTGTTTCTTCCCAGCATACATTTCTGGAAAAACATATAAAGTGTGATCACTCGTGATAGCCACATGAAAGGGAAAAAAGAGATCAAGCATTCAAGACATAATTGCACTTTGGAAGAATAGTGCAGTTCTAGCCAGAATGGTTTAAGGTTATAACTGAACAAGACCTAACCTGTATTCTTATCTGATTTTCTCTAATGCCCCAGACTGCCTAATAGAATAGATTATTCCTCCTCAAAAAAATATTTAATCCTGTACCTCTACAGATAGATATGTTTTTAACAGCGAATTACTGAAGAATAAACAAAAAGTTACTGAAGTCTGATATCCTCATCAAACAGAATCAGTACTGCTCTTTTGCTTCCTGGCCACCGAGGCCTAAAGCAGCTCCAAAAGGATCCATTGCCTCTTCTCTTCCTTGGCTTCTCCTGGGTTATATGCAGGGGAATCTAAGTCCAGTCACTCTCACCAGAGTCACAATGCTCATGAGACAAATTTGATGTTGGTGTACCAGTGAGTCTGTTTGCATTCTTTTTTTCCCAACAAAATAGGAGGACAGAGCTAGTTTCCTTTCTCATGCTTGCATCTCCCGTGGTCAGCTATATTCCTACCACCTCTGTGGTTACACCAGCTTCTCCCTCTAAATTCATCACTTCTGTGCAACTGTGACTTCCTCCATACAGTGCATTCTATCTGCTTTAGGCAACGCTTTCTTTTTCTGGCTTTGTGTATTGTTAAACCAAATACTTCAGCCATGTTTTACGAACCACTTGTCAGATAATAATGAGGCAACTTAATGTTTCCATTACTAATTTGGGAAATGTTTTCTGAGACTGCATCTGTGTCTCGAATTCCCAATTCAGGCACACAACTTTGCTTTCTAGTACTCACCCAAACTATTTTATTCCACGACCTTTTTACCTTCTCCCCAGCTTCCATGAAGATCATTATTATCCCTGAGGGACAATATGCACACATATCCTGTAATTTCTCAGGGCAGTGTCCCTGTCTGTCCCAACTTGCCCTCTGTACCAGAGGACACCAAGAGATTGGTGAGAAAGCTGGTTCTCTGACACACATCAGGTACAAATGTAGCATGCAGCTCTCTGGAGTCACAAACAAAGTGGAAAAGCCCAAGATATGACAATAATATTCAACAAAAATATTAAGCATCATATCTGCCTTCTGAAGTGGAGGAATCTGAACAAGATAAGAGATGTACAGTTTCACCAAATTTTCCTTCAGCCAAAACTCTTTAACACTTTCCAAGAGAAATCAATAACAATTTTCTAGGCCCTAAGCCAAACACAATAGTTTGGATTATTTTCACAGAGAATATGCAAACAGGATAATAAAGTCCTTCAAATACAACAAGATATTTTGTGGTAGGCATTTAAATGCCCCCAGACAGTGTGTTCACAGAAATCGTCACTTTGTCCTAAATTAAGTCTAGGAATAGATATAGGAATATATTCTGTTTTTGTATATAAAATGTTACTAAAACAAACAAACAATGTTTCTTCTTCCATTTCCTTCCTTAGTAATTCACTATTAAAAACACAGGAATGTCCAGGCAGATACAAATTATCTTCTATCACTTCTGAAAACCTGTGATTTCGGAGCAGTGTGCACAAAGAGGCCCAGCGAATGAATAGAGCTGTGCCCGTGCTGCTTTCATTTGTGGACTTTTCATTGTGGCTAACATTGACTGGACTAAACTTTGACACAGAGCGATGTCAATAAACAGAAATGTAAATAGAGACAAAGTTCTTCTAAGCACGAAACCAACTTCCCTATGTGACTGTAAAGATTTTTATGGTATACTGATCCTAGCTAAAGATTTTGCTGCTTTCACAAGGCAAGCAATAACAGCAGCACCAACAATATTAACAATTCTAGCAATCAGCTCATGCTGTTCTTTCTACTCTGGGTCTGGAACTGGAATTCAAGCCCAGACTTTTGTTCCAGCCTGTAATGAATAACTGCAAACACATCGACACACGGAGAACTTTTGCATACGCCCTTTTTGTTTCTATGATTTAACACTGAAAACTAAGATTATGTTTACATGGGAGTTCTGCTAGCACTTTTATGGTGCTCACATTTAGAATGATGAACCATGTGAGTGGCAAGAAAAAGATTTATTACCAGGAATAATTTGAAACAAAATTTCATCAGTGTCATAAGCATATGGTAAAGAAAAAAATCTTTCAGTCTGCTAAGCCACACTCCAGTGCTTTTGCAGCTTATTCAAAATGAAGCTATTTCAACCAAGATCTATCTCTTTTTATTCACGTTTTCAAAGAAAAATAAGTTATCAACAAAAAATCAAGGTCACACGGGAAGTGAAAAATGGAACCAATATCTTCTGTGGGATTTAGTTTCCTTTCCTAAGGGAAATTTCGCTTGACTTCTTGGTCATGGTGCACCAAAGAATTGGTATAGTTTCTGTACACATGATCTTGTGGCCTGAGGTCAGTTTTTAGATCCATGACCTCCTGAACAACCTGCCCACTTTATGATTTCAGTTTTGCATTAATTCCTGCATACAATAAGGCAAACAGAAGAAAAAAAAGAAACTATTGCTCAGTGCTTTTCGGGCTTTGCATTAACTTGACTAAGGAACACACATAAATGTTTCTTGAGAACTCTAGACCACTTGTTGTTTTAAGGAGCTTTCATATTTGAAGTTTGCTGTTTTTATATACTTAGCCAGTGGAGCTTATTACCTCATCTACCAGTATGGAGTGATCTGGTTTGTCAAGTTCAGTTCTCAGGTAACTATTAAACTCTTAAAAGAGGAGTGGGACTTGGCAGGAAAATAAATGCCAACTGACCACTTTGCCTGCACCTACTTAGGCTCTAGAATTCACACAGGTGATAACGACTCTCTTTACATGAAAAAGAATGATGCAACTTTGCTTATTAGTGACATCACCTTTGAGAGCAAACAATAAACAAATGTGGACCTTCCCAGGAAATTTAATACCAATAGATGCAGCATGCAAAGTCAGGCTGCTCCACTTGAGTTACATGCTTTACTACGGATGCTGTTCGGTGCTTTGGAAACTTGCAAGTCTGGAGGTGGAAATATGCAAGGATCAGACATATTGGTAGGGTTTGAAAGGCAGAAACTGCAAGCAGTGTTCTTTATCTTACTGTTCTGGTTGGAAATACGGTCTGCGTCATAGAAGCCACAGAAGTGTTCTCCTGTGCTGAGGAATGGCCACTGTTTTATCTTGAGTCTGAAAAAAAAAGCATTGGCAAGATTAAGAGAGCCATGCCCAGTACCTGTGTTCCAAGGTATTACAGAGTTGATATGTAAACAGTTAGAAGAAAACATTTTATATTTTTGAAGCAAAATCTTCAGAATATTTAGATTTGAAATGTCACTGGGAAAAACACCTTTCAGAATAGATAGTGAATTTAATATTTTTTTACTCAAATCATTTGGAATTCTAGCACGATTCATAGCCTGTGCAGATTTAGAGCTCAATTTCCAAAATCATTTATCTGTCCATCCTTCCAATTTATTTTCTTCAAATGCAAGTAAGTAATGCTTGATTGCTTAAGTGTTTAAGCAGTATGATGAGAAAAGGGAAAACAGACAGCATAAATATGTGTTTACAGATCAAAATCAAGGGGAAAAAACCCAGAAGCTATAATTGTTATTTTCTACTAAATCTTAATTTGGATTCCAGTGGACAGAGACTTAGGAAAGTTTAGATGACAAACGTAACAAAAAGTACGTGTTCCTTCTTGATAAATCTCTCTAGAGATTCAGAGCCACAAGGGCTTCATGCTAGCCTTGCAAACGTGATGAATTTCACTCAAATTGAACAAGATGAATTACAGCTACTCTAGAATGAAAAGAAAAACAACCCAGGCCTCTAAAAATGTAATACAGAACTGAGATTTTTATTTCAAGCAAGTCAAACAACTTAGTAATAGCCTGTTTCCATAACAATCTTCATTCTCTTCTCTTGTGTGCGGGCAGCACCACAGGGCATTTTATTGATTACTATATAATAGTTGACAAAATGATGCATTATTCAGCAAATTGCCACATGCAGTAAAAAGGAACCGTGCTTTTCTCTGAAATTGTACAAGCATATACTTTTTAAATTTTATAGACAACCAGTGTGACAAAGCACTGAATCACCCTGCTGTAATCTGCTGTATAGATAAGAGGGAAGACCTCTTGCATTTGTAGCTCAAAACAAACTTCTTTATATTTGTCAACACTTGTTAGATGTGGAGTAAAATCAATTTTTGATGTAGTGATACTATATCAGGGACGTGCTTGGATTAGAATGTCACCTTCCCAGAAATAGCTTCTGTGTCAGACTGATGTTACCCATGAGGTTGTGTATTTTCTTCCTACAGTCAATTTGCTATACACCTGCTCCTGCCAGGGCCTTATCCAGCCAGGAGCACTCATCAGGATGGGGACTCGAGCAGTTCTGAGCATGTCCAGCATGTTGGCCATTGAGAATAAGCAGCTTTAATACTTGCAGGCAATGAATTTGCATGCTGAAACAAATACCCTCTGACCAAGCCGTCAATGGTGATAATCTTGTCTTGGCTTGAAATCATTCACAATGTATTTTTTTATGTTTAGCTAAAGATTATTATTAGAAGGTGAGCTCATGAATAAACATGAGCAGCACAAGAACATTCTGTCAGTACAGTGCTGGTACAAAACGAGGCCAATGGCTTTTTGCAAAATTAGGGCAGCACAGTGAACGCAAGATACCTTGGGCCAGACATAAACAGCACCTGATCACTGTCTGAAAAATGTGACTGCAAATTTCACTGAGATTTCACCCAGCGGAAGACCTAGATCAGGATCTGTGTGCCCGAAGAGATCACTTATTCTCTTCAAGATTTACTACTAGATTCAACAAAAAGTTACTAACTTGCTCATCTCATTTTGAAGCTTAGAAACATTTCGCATGATAGCAAAAGCTGTGATTTTGATCTCTTCTTGCTACTCCAGACGTATAGGCCTTAACTTACGCATCTGTGCCTTTAATTCAGCTCTGAGTAATTACATTTAGGTCAGTGGAATCACTCCAGGCTTTTTTCTTGGTGTGTCTAAATGGAATGTTGTCCTAAGGACCTGGAAACATATGAAGTGAATTAGGAATGAACTGTGCGAATTTCGAGTAGGAGTGAACACGTACTTCTGCACATGCAGGTAGGTACAGTTCAACGCTCCAACCTAGTACATAAGATAAACAGAACTACAGAACAGTTTGTGGGGGGAAATATATGGGGAACACAAATGCGTATGTGCGGGAGATAAAGTGAAATGCTTGAATAATTTAGAATCATAATGAGCAAAAGTGAAACACTGGGACTTTAATAATGGACTTTTTTTTCCTTAAACTCCAATTATTAAAATATTGTGCTGCTGGCTAGCAAATCCAGTACTGATAATGAATATTTGGGGATGGTACTTTTGCTGCATGAACAAAAACTGTTCAGTTTAAAAGATTAATAAAGGATTATCTTTATATATGCATACACAAAGATGATGAAAATTGGAACCTAAAATATAGTTGAAGATCAATTATTTAAATGCAGAAGGTCTACTCAAATGATGCTAAAATGGAATTAAACTTAGGAGAAAATATAACCTAATTGAGAGGTTCAGAAAAGCATATTAGTATATGCTGGAAAAGTAATTTGTATAAATGAAAATTACTTTATGCTTTATATTATCATTATAATGCATAGTCTCAGAAAAACAAACCAAAGACATACACAAACTTGTACCAGAGCTCCATACTGCATGTATTGCTGGTGATGGGTGCACACTGCATTCAGGACATGTCTGACCTGTGGACTTAATGTAACCCAGGTAGAATACAGAAGGGCAATCAAGAAAGTAATGATCTTGAGGTGACAAAAAGGCTTCTTTCCACTGTTTTTCTGTGATGAAGGAATCACTGCCTCAGACAGTTCTTAGCAGGTGACCAGCCTGAAAGGAGACACTCCTTTAGAGCCAGGAACAGGCGACTGGGCACCTTGAAAAACTGAAATGCAGTTCACATAGAAGAATCTTGTTGACTTCTGGTTTGATTTATGACTAATGCTCTCTAAAACCCCAGTGCTGCATAAGGGTCCTTTCCTCTCCCCAGCAACCCCAGCTCATCACCCTGCATCCTGAGCAGGGCTGAGGGAAATGTGGCACGGGCTGCAGTATTTCTGAGCATGCATCATCGGCCAGCCAGCCAGCATGTCAGTGCTTATGGCTTGGTCAGCAAGGAAAGCAAAGAAAGGAGCCCTTGCATTCATTTTGTAGTTCTTCAGTGGAGGCACTGATTTGCCTCTATAACCCACAGCTTCCCCCTAACTGAACTGAAATGTGTTGGAAACTGAGCATCAGATCAAAAGCTGAAGGCCTCCAACAGCACGGTTTCACAAGCTCTGCCTCCTTAGGAAGCCAGGATAAAAATACAGCTGCATGAAATATAAATGAGCAGCTTTTCCTGACTCTGAAACCAGCAAACAATGACACAAAACCAAAAATCAAATGCAGCAATACCTCTTGTATTCCCAAATGCCAGCATTAACGCTCCCTCTCCCAGAGCCTCATTAAACAAACGAGCTGTATAATGTACTTTGAACAGGAAAGATCCAGGAGTGAATGAACTCAGACACCAAAGGCCCATGACAGAAATGCAATTTTTTGCTCTAAGGATTGTATACTGAAGGGGAGTCGGTCTGGCCACGCTCCTGATTAAATCTGTATATTCTCCTCATCAAACACGCAGTTCTGACAGCTAGAGCCAGTCTGAGATCTTTAGATCAAAACTAGCGTCTTCATACCTGGAAGCCATGTCAGAAAGTGCAGGTTTTGTGCGCAGCCATCTTCTCCTACAGAGCCCAACACTGCTTAAAAACACCCTCAGCTGAAATACTCCGACTCCCTGCACACCTCAGCCGTGGCCCCACCACCCGGGGTGCACAGCCATCTTGTCACCATGCGTGTCCCCACTGTGGGCTTGGTGACATTTTCAGAACCACGTTACACCTCCACAATCTCGGCAGTCTCCTGGAGAGGTTTGTTTTCAGTTGCTTGCTTATTCCCTGGGGTGAACTTTATTTTCCTCGCTTTTCTTTCCTGACATTTCTTTTTTCTTTCTTTCGTTATCTTAAGTTTGTAACTAAAATCCTTGGGACTGCAGGAGGGTGAGAAAAGGGGCGATCGCCTATTTAATATCGAGGCGACAGCCGGCTCGCGGGGCCACAACATGGCTCCTCCCGCCCCACCGCCGCCGCTTCACAAAATGGCGGCGGCTCTGCCGACAGCAGCCTGGAAGCGCACACGGCGTCCCGCAGGAGGCCACATGCGCAACTTTTTTTTTTGTCTTTTTTCTCGTTTAGCTATAATTTCCTTCTCTTTACGCTCACCCTCCGGAGGGGTGGATAGATGGTGCGGGCAGAGCCCCATCCTGACCCACACAGCGGCCTCGCTCCTGATCCGCGGGGCAGCCTTCCACATCCCCTCATGGGGAGGACACCCCAAATCCTCCCATAGACCCCTCCAAACCCTCTTACAGACTCCCCGAACCCTCCCACTCCCCCGAATCTCCAAGCACGGCCGCTATGCCGATAGATGGTGCATTCACCGTCAATTTCCATCCCTCCCCTCCGCCCCCGAGCAGCGTGGGGCGCAGCCCCGCGACGCGGCCCTGCCGGGCCCGGGCGGTGTTGGGTTTCTCGCCACAGCGCTCGTTTTTGCCGTGATGGGGGAAGGGAGCAGCTCCCCCGCCTGCCAGTAATCTGCTGCGGAGGGCTGGAGCTCTCCGAGCCAATTAGTCGTGGAGTTAACCGCTTCGCTGCGGGGAAACTCGAGCCCTAGGCACGGGCTCGGTGAGGTGTGGGGCTGAAAGTGCTCCCCGAGCATCCCCCTCAGCACGGGCTGGTTCGCATGTGCCTTCTTCTGTGCTTTGAGAAACGCTTCCAAGAGATAACTGACCATTGAAAGGCCCCAGGGATGTAGCAGCATAGGTCAGAGCGTGCAGAGTTGGGATGCCTGTACCCAGAACTAAAGCACGTCAGTTTTAATAAAGCCTGGATGCACTTTCAGATCTGTGCCATCCTGTGGGGGAAGCAGTGTAATCCTGCACAGCCTCCCTGGGCAGAGAAACGCCTCTGTACATGCGGTAAGCGAGGAGAGCAACGACACAGCCTGTCTGCCTCTAAACAGACGTGTCTTCATAACCCCCAGACACAGAGATATGCCTGAAACCTCCCTGCACCCATCTTGGTTTTTCCCTTTTACCCCTAACTGCATTAGAACAAGACCAATAAATAAGTAAATAAATTTCTTTTAGTTTTGCAGTTTAATTTGTCATAAAATTAATGCCTGAGGCATGCTGGCTCCTGGCTTGCTGTGCATCTCTGAAGGAGGCTGGAAGTGGGATACAGGAGCAATTCCCACCCCAGCCCTTTCCTTCAGGGGCAGCCCCAACACCTAGCGCAGAGCAGCAGGCTCTCACTTGACCCAGCAGGATGGCAAACTTATTTTTGTGCTCTCTATGTATTCCATGGCGTACGGGAGAATATTGGATCAGAATGTCAGGGAGGCCAGGAAGACCAGCAGTGTTTATACAGCACGGTGAAGTGCCCTAAGGAACAGAAAGCAAGCTCCCCAGCCCTAGGGAGAAGCAGGGCTTATTGCTTGGAGGGGTCATCCTAGCACTGCAGGGCTGCTTCCAGCCCAACCAAGAGCCACAGTGTACATGACAGATCTATTCCTACAGCATTCGTCTCTCTAATGGAGAGAATGAGGTCAAATCTCCCTCCTTGCCCAGGAAAAGGTACAGTGCATGCAGAAGGAGCTAACAGGGTTGGCACCATGACATCTCATTTCTAAGCTCCAGGAAGAACTCTGGCTACATTAAAGTGCAAATCTACATTCGAATAAACATTGGTGGGGGNAAGCAAATAGCAGATTTAGGCTTGCTAGCTCTCTGAGCCCTGGCAGTACAAGAGCTCTCTTGTTCCTGTTGCCTCCCACAGCTGCATTCACTAAATATATCCTGTGCAGAGAACTGCATTTCTCCACCCCTTTCGCAGCCCAATCACATTTGCACAAACACCGCCAGGCTCCCTGGGGATGTGCAGTCAGGCAGCAGCGTGCCCTAGTTACAGGCATCATGAAGAAAGGGAGAGACTAATTTCTCCAGCAGGATTAAACTGTTACAGCCACAGGTTATTTCAAGAGGAAAACGTGGGCAGCTGATTGATATTTAACCATTAAAGACATGGTGCTTTGCTCTCCATAAAGATACACCCCATTCATGTGTCAAAATAAGTTACTCTAAGTCATTCCTACTGGGTGACTTTCAATGGTTTATGGTGATCTCAGAGAAGCTTCAAGCAGAAAATACATGGTCACCCCTTAAAAAATAATAAAAAATCAGCTCCTGACAGATTCAGAGATGAGCAGGGGCGTTCAGGGCCTTGGGGACTGGCTGGTCCATGGAGAGGAATCCCAATTTTACCTTCCAGCAAACCAGGGCTTTGTGGCATGTTGTCTCAAGATGAAACAGGAGACAAGCAAGCACAAAAGCACACTCTGCGCTGCAAATCGTCATCATGCAAAATCTGCAAGCTAGAGGGATATCCAGTTTGGCACCTTCCAAAGGCATTACATTTACATGGAAAAAATAAAAATACTTTCTCAAAGTTTATGAGCCCAGTGCTACCCTCTGCTGCATGGATCAGAGGGAAACATTTTGACCAAATGCAGATAAACAGCAAACTGGGGTGGAAAAGTGCATGCTGCTGCTGCCTTTCTCCATGCAGCTGTGGACCAATTGCATCTCTGCTTCTGGGGGAGAAGACTACAACTGAATTTCCATAGGACTAAGGTGCTTCCCCCACCACCCCTATTCTGCTCTACACATTTCCTCTGTTCTCACCTCACATTTCTTACTTTCAAGGATGCAGATTCTGGCATGATGGAGCCTCAGTCCCTGCCCCAAAACCACTGCTGTGAGCACAGTAACAAAGAAGAGCTGCCCCTTCCAATGTAGTTAATTCTACAGTGATAGAATCAAGTTCTGGTAGGTTTTAAGAAAGAAAAAGAAAAGTCTTAGTGATTTTCCTCACTTCCAAGCTGCTAGCCAGCAGGGATTTTGACCCTCTTGGTCCCTGCTTCTTCCTTTCCTCACAGTTTCTTATTTCTTCAACACCTCCAGCTCTTCTAGCAGCAAAGCAGATTTGACAGAATCTGGTCAATTTTTCAAGCTATCTCATTTTAAGAAGTCAGTGGGAGCCAACTATATCTTGCAATCAAACCTCACAGGAGGGAGAATTAAATAACTCATGCGTGACCTTAATCTGTAGGATTTCGTAGATAGTTTTTGGTGTAATCTCAATGCTCAGAGCTTATCATGCATTCAAACGGTATCTGTAGCCCTAAAACATTTTACAATAAAAGGAACCCAAATTCATTTTGATATAATTACGTGGTCACAGGAGTCCGTGCTTGCTGTTGAATAAATATAAAGACTGAGTATTTGGGAATAACTGGTGGAAATAAACCATAAATTGTAAAAACCAAAACAACAATAGATAGATAATGAACTTATCTATTACATAAATAAAAAATGGTCACTTTTAGATATCAAATACCCATAAAGGAAAATGGTACAAGTTATGTTTGAATAATTTTTTTAGTATCATCTTTTTTCAATTTGCAAACGTAACAGGAAGAACCTAAGCTCACACTTAAACATCCACATAAAGAGCACTGTTTCTAAGGCAGTAGCATCTTCCAAGGTATTGAAAACCTTTGAAATCAGATAAACCATTCACAAAATGGTCACAGGTCCCAACGCTTAATTAAACAGTTGAAAGCTGGAAAAGTTGTTAGACTCTGCTGTGTTTTGTTGTGTGTCCTTCCTAAACGTTCTCTCCTCTTTGCTTTTTTTTTTTTTTTTGCCTTTCTGAAGCAAATCACCCTCAAAGACCATTCTAATTTTGTATGTGGAAATTGCCACTGTTTTAATTAGTGATGTTGCTGTGGAAGAACCCTGAACAGTTCCTGCTGCACTTTTGTAAAGAAAATGAACCCTGACTGCTGAGGACAGAAGTTAGTAGGACCCACAGCACTGAGGCTTCAGAGAGGGATGGGCAATGCCAAGGGGTTTCACAGGCTCTGACCTAGATACTCTGTGGGAGCCGTTGGACTTCTGAGCACATGCAGAAATGGGTATTCCCTTCTACGTGTCCCTAAAAGGTACAGAAATATAAAATACAAAAGCTGATGTTGTGACTGAGACACAGAGGAGCTCCAGGACTGCGAGCCACCTTCATAACCACCGCAGTTCTGAAAGCAAACAAAGTTTTAAGAAACCAGGATCTAAGGTTTCATTCCTCAAACAAGGCAGTGACTCACCCACATTCCTGACTGCTCCAACAACAGAGGCGAGCCCTGCTCCGGGCAGACCTGATCCTCCGTATCTCACTGTGCCGAACAAAGTCCAGCAGCAGTGGCAGCACATCGGGGCCGGTGCAGAACGGGGCCAAACCTGCTTTAGAAAGGGGCCCCCTCACAGGCTGCTGTGTTAGCTTGCCTCTTGGAAAATTCCTCAGATCAGACCTCCTGCTTTTCATGCCTGAAAATACAGTGAAAAGGAAAAGAGCCACTACTAACAATTGCTTCCCAAAAGCCAAGCTCGGTTTCTGTTAGATACCAAGGTTTTCTAAAACTTCTCAGAGGCAGCAGTTGAAATTTTTCACAATCCAAGGACAGATGAGACAAGTCAGAAAGCTAAGTGAACAAAGGGAGCCAAGCAGCACCCAGGGTGGGTCAGTCGCTGCTTCTAACCACCAAGTTACTCCTGCGGGAAGGTTGGCCCCAGGGATGTGGAAGCTCACTGTCCTGAACAGCTGTAAGCGTGCCCGGCTCCCATCTTCCCCTCGGGACACAGGGAGGGCTGTGCAGGTCCCCAGAGGTGAGTGGGTGAGTGGCAGCAGCAGAGCCATGGGCAGCGGGGATGGGGAAGGAGACAGGCTGGAGGTGGGAAGCACTCAGGGCCAGTTCCCGGGGGCAGCTGGCAGTGCTGCAGGAAGGACACGACAGCGTTCCCTGATGGACAAGGCGTGCTTGCTCCATGCTTATCTGTGTGGGTTTGGCTGCTGGCGTAGGGAGAATCCTTGACAACGCAGGCAGCTCACAGAGGAACGCAGAGCTGTGCTATTAATGGAAGGATCAGGCCTCATGCTAATAAAATTATCCTTGAGACGCCATGACAGGGCCTGTTGCACAGAGGCCGCGTACTGTACTTGGAGCCTGGCGTCAGCAGGCAGATAAAGCACTCAGCCCCAGTCCTCCATGCTGCTGCACATTCTGGCAGCAGCATCTCAAATATTTCAAGCATTTCCCACAACCCTCCACGGACTGCGGCAGGGACGCGCCCAGCAGCACCCCAGAGGCTGCCCAGCAAATCTGTTTTGCAGGCTGCAGAGCAGCAAATATCCATCTTGTTTATTAAATGGGAACAATATAAGCCGGGAGGGTGTGGGGGAGGGATTTAAGAGATTTTACTGGTACGGTTTCTGTGATTCCACATACTGCCTTGAAGAAGCAACTATTGCAATGGCAAACAAACAACAGAACCTCACTTTAATAAGGCATTTCCTTGTGCAAAGGCAGAGAAATGATCACAGGCGATAACTCCCAGTCTGTTACTCTCACTATTGGGGTAGGCTCTCGGTGTTTCCAAACCCCAGGCTGCTTTGGAAGGGCAGCATTTGTCGCCTGCCCGCAGCACGAGGACAGAACCCCAGTCCCACCCGGGGAACAGAGTTGCTCCCAGAGGCGGGCGCCCAGGCAACGGGATCAGCGCTCGCGACGCTTCAGCCTCCGCAAACAATTCTTGCCACGTAGGCAAGAGCGAGCAGGGCGATGGAAAATTACTGCGGGCTTTTTCTTAAAGGGCGAGAACCCTCTTTCGTTGGGAAGGCTGGGCTGCAGTGCATCAGCAGCACGCCGGGGCCTTAACAAGGGCGGATAGCGTTTGTGTGGTATTTGAGCAGACTGCGGTGGTAGAAATGGAAAGCAGAGAGCTGAGCAGCCAGGGGAAGGGAGGGGAACATGGTGAAGCTGCTTTTGGCACAGCCTCGGAGATGGCGACCCAAGCGCGGTGCAGTTAATAGCAGTCAGGAGCTGAAGCCCCTGTAATCCCCTCCTGCCTGGCAGGCCATGTGTTTAACAACTGCCAGCCAGGGAGCCTGCCTGCAGGGCTGCAGGAAGAGGAGAAGCCTTTAAAGAAGGAGCAGCCTTACTTCAGTCACAAGGCTTTTATCAGGGCAACAGCTGCTTTGAAAAATTGCAGCCATCTTTACCTCCAGTTTCAAGTGGAAAAGAAGCTTATTTCTTAAGACAGCGCTGTGCTTGTCTACCTTAAAGCCCAACTAAAGAGCCATGCAAAAAGCTGTAACAGCACTGCACGGCCCATCTAAGCTGGTGTACCAGTGCTGTGTGAAATCAGCCAGCAGAGCTCTGCACACTTACCCCTGGGACAGGGCAGCACTCACCTAGCAGGAGGGTCAGTGCCATTACACAACCAGGGCTCTTTTCATGTTTCAGAATTAGCTCCTGTATCCATGACAAGTTCCAGTTCACCTCCAGAAGGAGCAGAGCACTCTGTCTGCTTGCTGGGGGCACCTATGGGGAACCAGGTGCAGGGAATTCCCAGTTATCCATGGGGCAATGAGGCAAACCTGCTCCTCTTGCTACAGTCTCACTGCACGCAGCTGTGGCTCATGGTGACCCTGGACTGGTTCAAGGATGCAGCTGGGCTTTCTGCCCTCTCTGGAGCTGTCTGCAGTTTAAGATTTTTCTTACCAGACCTACAGCAACCTGTCTTTTGGCCTTCTTGCATTCCCAATTTGCATGTTTTAATTTTTTTCCTGTTTTTCTTTGTTTTAGCTGATTAAACTCTCAACCCAAATCTTTGCGTTTTGTTACAACCAGCACATGACAAATGAAGCCACCACACCAAGCTAGAGGACAGACCTCTTGTAACAGAAGCTCCCCCTCAGTAGAAACGTTTGCTGTGAAGCTGCTTTCATTGCATACTCCACAGGGAAAGTCATTATATTTAATAGAGGTTGACCTCACTTTGTAGTTCTTGATATTAATGCTTATAAGGAGGGAACATAATTAGAAGCGGTGACTTCTAAACAAGGATAAAGAGCGTTTGTTGTTGCTGCCTCCTTCTTACCTAAGGATTCATCTAATATGGCTGGAAAGAGTAACTTGAAACAGCCTCTGGCAGATAAGCGAACTCAAGTAATATGCAAAGATCTCTGGTTTCCGAGCAGCCTTTTACCAGCTGCATGAAGCAATGAAATGAAACCCTCCAGCATATAATGCTACCAGAGAGACCTCCTGGAAGAGCCACAAATGTGGATTGCAGGCAAGAGCTCATATTGGGCTCAGGAGGGACCTACATGTGAGCAACCAAGGCTGGGGCGAGCTGGTGGCCTTTGGTCCTGTCCCTGTGGCAGCCCCTGCTTGGGAGCAGCTGGCTGGAGGGGGCTGCTGGCACATCTCGCTGTGCTCCTGAGGCTGTGCTCTGAGAAAAAGAAAGCAAAAGGGTTTGAGTGCAGTACCCACGCACAAGGGAGCTGAAGGCAGCCGTGTCATGGCTTTGTTGGCTTTTTAAGGCGGGCTTTCACCTTAACATGTTGTGAGTTTAAGCCATTTCATGTCCATGGGGTGCTTTTCTGGTAACCCCTACACTCCTCCAAACTGTGTAGGAACCCACCTGAATACATGTTCTGAATTCATTTTCCCAGCTCCTGTGAAGCCCACAGTGCTCTGCCTTTTGGCTCTGTGTTGCCCACAGAGACCCCTGAGCAACACTCGCGTTTCCACTCACACCTCCCTGCTTGCTCAGAGAAACTCACATTATGTAAAAAGAGGAAGTTCTTCTAAAAAGCCCCTGGCTCCCTTAAATTCCCCTTTAGGTGTTGTGGTTTCAGCAAGCGCTTCTGCCTCAGCAAGCCTCAGCGCTTCCTGATTTCTGCAGTTCCCCCACCACAAACAGCCGCGTTCAGCTTTGTGCACAGCTCAGGTTTGGACGTGGTTTCTTTAAACATCAAGATAATGGTGGGTTGAAGGGTTTTCACGTGCTGTTTGGTGCATGCCTGCTTCCTGCAGTGCCAGCCCTGCTGGATCCAGCACCGAGCAGAACGGCTGCACCTGCAGTGCTCTGCCCTGCGGAGGGCTCGCTGTTGTGGCACAACGAGCACCTCGGTGGGAGGTGAGGGAAGGGCAGTGCCCTCAGAGAGCGCAGCTCCCAGGGACCAGCATGGGGACAGAGGGACACGGTGCACGTTTGGTCTTTGCTCTCTGATCAACCGCACCCTTGGCTGAGCAGGGCTGTTCCAGCTTAGCTGGTTTTTCCTCTCTTCCATCAGATAAAAGCATTAATAAATCAGGCCAGCAATTCCCAGCACACCTGGAGCCATTAACCCTGTCCCGTGGCAGCGATGCTGGAGAAGCCTTGGGCAGCACCCTGGGACTCCTGTGCAGCCAGCAGCGATGTTGCCACCGCTCGGTGCAAAGCAGCTTGCTCCCCTTGGGCTTTATTTTTAGAGCAGTCGGTTATTTCCCAAGGGGCTGTTGGCCAAGCCCTGGGTAAGGCACCAGTGTCAGCTCCACGTGTGCCTTCAGCTGCGATGCCGGGGGGGTGAGGCCGTGTCAGCACTTCCACTTCCCCTCCACCATTGTGAATGGGACATTAAAATTCAGTTCTGGCAGAAACGCAAGAGCCAGTGTGGAAAACCATCCTGCCTAAACCTGATCCTTGCTCAAATTCATCTGGCTGGGGAGAGAAAGTGAGGATTTAAAATATATTTTGTCTTTCTCAGGCCTAAATCTTGAATTTTAATATCCAGCTGCGCTGCACTCAAATTACTCACGGGGAATTGTTTTAGTTGCTTTTTTAAGAGCATATCCGTGGTAAATGGAGAAGTGAGCTGCTCCCTCCTCCACCTCTTCTGCAAGCCAAGCGCGTGATTAAAAGTTGTCGTTGTCAATCTTACTAATGAGAGCCATAGTTAATAGCCGTTTTAATTGGGTACAGACCCAGGAGACTGCTGGGGGGAGCTGGCACCGCTGCTTGTGTGGCCACACAGGTTGCTGGGCTGGGGAGCAGGTCTGGGTGACAATGACACCGAGGGCTTTGGGCCAGGCCAGGTGCCAGCCCTGTGCTGAGCTGCACAGCCCCCAGCATGTTGGGAAATGTTCATCGAGCTGCAGCTCCAGGCTCTGTGCCACAGCTCCTATTTGGGCTTGGTTCCTCTCTGCTAAGCCTGCAAAAGCAGCAGGGGAAGAGAGAGAGCCCACAGCGTGCTCTGCATTTCCGTAACCCCAGAGTAAGCTGTGACCACCCAGGGGGGCAGGAAGACATATATATAGGAACTATAGGAGGGATCCTACCAGCTCTTCCTCTCTCACAAAGAGATTTCTGGTTTCTGTATTTATGTGTTTTCTGTATTTCTGTGTTAGCCCAGAAAAGGCGAAGTGTAGAAACTGCTACAGCCTGCAGCCAAGAGGAGCCTGTTTGCTGTGCTGACATCTGCAGCTGCAGACTTGGGGAGGATGTTAGGGGATGCAGAAAGTGGACGTTCGGTGAAATCACGTGAGACAGCACCCAGCTCGGCTCAGCCCTGCCGCCCCGCTTCCCCATGGAAACACCGTGCTGCACCATCTGCCAGTGCCTCGCTACAGCACTCTGAGCTCCAGCCCCAGCCCCATCTGAAAGGGGCACGAACCCACCAGAAGTTCCTGCCTGCCTCCCCTAAATCCCATTCCCTTGAGCTGGGGGTGGGGAGGCTGCGAGCACGCCCATCTGCCGTCCCGCTGCCCCCCAGCCCGCATGTGCACCTTTGCTGCCAATTACTGTGTGCTTAATCACTGCACATTCTGCCTGGTGTGGGTGGGGAGGGAGCTGGGACTGCTGCGCTGGAATCCAGTAATACGGGACACAGATTTGCAGGAAACTGGGCTTCACTTCCTGCTTGTGGAGGAATACGTCCCAGTTGTCTGCTCTATGGTATAAATTTGGGGGAATACGGCAGAATATGCGCATTGCTCTCCAGAACACATGCAGTGCCCATCTAGCAGCCCTGAGAGCACTTGGAAGGGGGTAACTGGTATTTTGGCTGGGCATGAGAAGGTGGGGAGGCCCCTCAGCAGCTTGGGTCAAACGTCAGCACCCCAGCCTCAGCCCCGCGTCCTGGTGGCACGGCTGTGCCGGTAAATGCCAGCAGCGGTGGCACCAGGTGACACATTATGCTGGAGAAATGCAAAACATTTAAGGAAGAAATGAATGTAAATGCCAAGGGTAGGCTAGAGACTAAAGCACTGCTCTGAGGACACTGGGTTTCTGGGGCACTTTGGCTAACGCTGTGGTGTGGCTCAGCGCTAGAATTTATTCCTGCTAAGTATGCACCTGCTGAGACCACTGACCTGCTGGGAGAGCTGCATTAATTTCAATCCCTGCTGTTCCAGCCGCTGTTTGAGCTGCCATTAAAGTGAAATGCCATCCCACCGTTGTGTGTAAAGGCAGGAGATGCACACACACATCTGGGAACTGGGACTGAAGGGTTTGTACTGACCTCTCCGG
Source organism: Penelope pileata (assembly GCA_013396635.1). NCBI lineage: Eukaryota > Metazoa > Chordata > Aves > Galliformes > Cracidae > Penelope > Penelope pileata. Next base: position 1,359,712 of record WBMW01002035.1, read on the forward strand.
GGAGGGCAGTGCCAGGAACTGGTGAATGTGCAGCACTGGCCCTATTTCCTCCTCCATGGTGAGGCTGGGGCTGCTCTGTTCCATCCCATCACCTTTATCTGCTGCCAGTCAAGGGAGGTGTGTGCAGGTGGGTCCATATCTCAGCCCTGTTGTCAGTGTGAAATGCTGACATCCTCCATGTCCTCCTGGAAGGAACTGTGAGACACACAGAGATTACATTGGCCCTGAAATGCCATTACTCTGCTAGGAATTTTGTAGCCAAAGCTGAGAGGTGCACATGGCTCTCCCAGGCCACGGAACAAAATAAACCCCACAGTTTGCCCCATGTGTACATCGGGTTGAAGCACGTATCTTGGCTTGTTAATGACAGGATGTCTTGTTTAAACACAGAAATATTCCACCATGAGTAAAACTATTTCAGCAGGCAGTCATACGATGACTCCAAGGGTTGTTGCAATTAGGAATTGTATTGATGACGTGTTAAACAGTCATTGGGATTGCACAATTTCCTAACACCTGACAATATCTCAACAGAGAAGAAACAAATAATGAAAAACGTTCTGGATTCTTCACCAGATTGACACCAGCAGACCTAGATCACTCCTGTTCTGAGACAAAGATCTACACCTTGCAGAAGAGAAAGAAGAACTTCTCCTTGTCAGGCTGTGCTTTGTGCCTGACACCCACCCCACCAGTGCAAAACACCTATTGCATACGTATGTGTACAGAGGCACGGGTCACAGCCGTAACCCAACCAAAACCAACACTGTGCAAAAAGGAAACACGTCTTTTCCTTATGATTTAAGACATGCCTTTTGCAAACAAAACAAAACAAACAAACAAAAGAAAAAGAAGAAGAAAAAGAAAAGTAATTGGGAATTTGAGTGCCAGGGCTGCTAATCTGCCATTTTTACTCAGCGTGTTAACAGCCAGGAGAATTAAACTACGTCTGATATTCAGATGGACAGAATGAAATGAAGCGCAAAATTAGCGAGCAAATAAAAGTCGAGCCCCCAGCTCCGCCCACGGTCGCGGTGCCAGCGGCAGCAGCAGCGCAGCGGGCGCCCAGGCCGGGCTCTGCCGCACCGGGAGCGGCTGCGGCCCCGCTGGAAACGAGCGGCTGCCACCTGGCGGCAGCCCGGCCCGGCCCCGCTGCCCGGAGGGGCCCAGCAGCAAAACCCCAGCTGGGAAAAAAATGTAGGCAAACGGACAAAAAGCTAGAAATTCAGTAAAAACTCCCAGAGAAAGAAATGATCCCGTTAGCTGCTGGGTTGATTCCCATCACTCGGGCTTTTGGGTGCATGTTTGGATGTACGGTGTTTTGTCTTAGGACAAAAGGGAGTGATACAAACTGAAAAGTAAGCAGCAGTGTTGCTGCAAGGGAGAAATAAAGGTGCTCCAAAGCAGCTCCAACAAGTTACGTTGGGCAGTGCTGAAAAGCTGAGCAACATCCTTGCTCCAAGCAAGGGAACTGCCCTGACTGAGTCTTTGTGATCAGAAAACAAGGATTTTATTTGGAAACATGCAAACCTCCAAGAAACAAATCCTGCTGTACTTTCCCATCCCTTCCATTCCCTTCTCTTCCCCTGCCTCTTCCCCTTCCTCTTCTTCTTCCCGTTCCTTTCTCTCCCAATTTTTAAGTCCTTGATTTTTTCTTCTTTATTTGGGTCAAAAGGGCAACAATATGTTTATGAGACGATACAAAATTTTCTGTTGCTGTTTCCTAACAGGAAATTCAGAAACCAAGTGCGTCAGTGTCTCGCATGGCTTTTAGCAGCTCTTGAAATTACACGGGAGATGTTCTCACCTCCAGACCCGAGGGACGTGACCAGCACACTCTCCCTGTGCCAAACTTCTCCAAACACCAAAGCTGTTGGATTTAAGTGGGTTAAGTTGTTTCAGTGAACTTTGCATAGAAGCTGATATTGCTATTAGGTTTGTACAGCATTGCTATGTATTAACAAACCTAAATCACTGCAGTTCAGCAGCCTGTGAAATTCCTGCAAACATAAAAGCAAATAAACAAAGGAACAAAATGGTGAGCATTGCTTCTCCCCCGCCGTTCTGCCCGAAGGGAGCAGTGCTTCCCCAGCAGCCGGTGCAGGGAGAGCTCCCCCTCCTGCCAAACTGCCTTTAGCCTCTGGAGACACCCAGCTTTGATAGGGATCAGGCCATTGGTAATGGGGGATGCTATAAATTTGAAATTATCAATGGATATAGAAACAGAGCACTGAGATTTCTTCAATCTCTCTTTTCATTTGCAGTCGCTTAACAAAACAAAAGCTCATTTTTTGATTTTTTTCTATCGCAGCGAGATTACCCCCGTCAATGGAAACCATCCAGCACGCAAACAGCTCATCCAAGTGTCTGCCACCTCACTAAAAAGCCCCCCAAAAGGATTATGTTACTGCCTGCTGCAAGGCAGTCGGTATTCTGACAGTTCTCAGCTTGCCGAATCTCACCCAGCATTTGCACTATGTAGAGGTGTCTCCTGTAAATAGAGTAAATGCTCATTATGGGTAAAGGCAGTGAACTTTGCAGAATGGGCTGAGAAATAATTGAGGCTCTGCATAACAGATGTGTTACAACGAGCACCAAGCAGCTGAGATCGGCTGCACCTGACATTCCTGTCGGCTATTTATACTTTTTGAGGACTTTGCTATTTCCCACTTCTTTTCATTTAACCTGATTTGTAAGAACTATTAGGAGATTTATAAAATGGAAGGTGTTAAGGTAAGAAATACTTTAAAAATCTGTTTTCTAAGTGTGAAAAATCCTTCTGGCTTGCAAAAACACAGCAATGCATGTAAACACTATTCAATAGACGTGAGTTGACAACAACTTGGGGGCTGTACCACGAGTTATGCATTTCCTAGGGACTTCAAAAGGAGGCAGTGGCTGTATCAGGCTGAAAGCAGAAATACCTGGTGTCTTGTGTGCCTAAAAACCCAGGAGGAGGATGCTCCAGGGCAGGACCCTTTGGATGCCATCTGCCTTCAGGCTGCAGCCCAAGGTGGATGAAATCCTGAGACTGGGAGCCAGTCTTGGGTGCTCACTGGCAGGCCTGAATGCTCAGTTTGCAAACGCTTAGTGTCACCTTGCTGTTGTGCAGAGAGATGCAATCCTCCGGTACCCACCAGGGTCTCTGCTCTGCTCATCTGAACCTCATCCAAAAAGCACAAAGCTCTCAGCTCACCCAAAGCTTTTGCCTCGCTGCTCCATGGCCACAACCAGCTTCCCTCTGGGTAAATCCACAGCAGGTGTTTTCTGTGCATTTTACAGCTGGGTGAACTGAGATGGGATGAAGCGAGTTGCTGGGGCAGAGGTGGAAAGGGAGGTGTCCTCTCACCACATTGCCACCATCAGCTCCATCTGTCAGCCCATCAGCCCGCAGTGCCAGGCTCCAGGGTGATTCCTGTCAGTCTGCAAAGTGCTGTGTGTTGATGTTTTGGTTTGATACTTGGAGAGCTCTACGGAGATATTTAATTAGAGAAAATTAATTCCTTTGAGAACAACCTCCTGGCAGCACTTTGGAAAGTGCTGGGAAGCCTCTGTTGTTCAGATGCTTAAAAATTGGCATTAGCCACTTTCCAATTTATTTTTGAAAGGACAACAACATCTCATCACCCCCCAGGTCAACCACTGGCTGCGGCCACCTGCCAGGCACACTGCCAGATCAGCTGCCAGAGCCCCTCCTCAGAAGTCCCTTCCCACCGCTGTCGAGCCCCCTCCTCGCTGCTGTCACCGATCTTCCCTTCTGCTTGGGCTGATGATGTCCTCTGGCCGCTTCGCTCTCTGTCCCTCTTTGCTGCAGCGCATCCTTCATGACAGCGTCACAGCACTGATCGGACGTGACAAGCAGAGGAGCAGAACGGCATCAGTCGGTCTGTGGCATCCAATGTCAGCGATTCCCCCCTGTCTGACTGAAACATGGATGGAAAGGAAGGAGACACGAGTGAAAGCAGCCGGGCACTTGGAAGTGTGAAGGCAGACACGCGTGGAGGCCACGGCTCGCTGGGGTGGGACAGCAGCAACAGCTGCAGCGCTCAGCCCCCTCCTGGCACAGCCCGGGCAATGCAGCGGGAACAAAGGGACGCGTGGCGCGGTGGCTGCTTTATTCAGCGTCCTCAGTGCCATTAAATTCCCTCCAGAATAAATTCAGATTTATGTGGATTCTTAAAAAATTCCTCTTGTATCAAGCTGTAAAGGAAGAAGGAATCTATATGCAAACACTGAATTAGGGAATGTCTGCAGAGTGCTCTGCACGTGGCCTGGCGCTGGAGAATGCCATGTGTTTGTGTTCAGATATAGCTGTATGCACTCCCTCGGCCTCCTGGACTGCTGAAAACCTCCGAGCAGGTGATCACAGGGCTTTCTATAATTGAAATGAACTTAATCCTGACAAAAACGTAGCAGCAGCTGCTGCGAGAGCTGTGGCTGCTTTCCAAGCATTTCTCACATTGCTCTGCTCTGCGTGTGAGGAAGAGGCCGAGTGCTGTGCTGCGGGCTCCTGCCACAGAATGCCTCCGACAAGAGAGCTGTGTGCTTTAGTTGGAGGGGCTTTGTTGTATTTTTCATAGGAACACTTTTCTCTTGTGTGGTGATTGCCGTGCACGGATCTGAGTTGCTCATCTATTAATTACTTATGGCCTGTGACAATACTCTGAAGTGGAAGTAAAATATGGATATTCTCCCCCTCTCTCACACATATGCTCTAGTAACACATGTAGGCAGTTGTGTACATATACATTAATATGGTGCAATACCAAGTGTGACAATGCAAAGACAAAGCCAACAGAGCTTTTAAATGCCAGGAACATGAGGGTGGGTCCTACTGACTTCCCTGGAGTCCTCACACAGAACAGGGCTGGGGCTGCGCAAGATCTCTTCCATCTCAGAGCTTCCTCAAACACTGTTGTGAGCACTGGGTAAGAGCCCCCATAACAGAGTGCTCTGAATTTAGGGGGAGCGACATTGCCAGTGAGGTTGGCTGAAACAACAGAGGAAAGGTTCCCTGCTGGTACCTGCGTCAGCTGAAGAGGGAAAGGCAGAGCTGCATCTGGAGGTGGAAGAGGAGGAACGTCTTCCCCTTCCCCTAGCAAACTATCCCCATTGTACATCTGGGAAAAGTGGGACTCAGAAAGCCTGCAGGATAGTTTTCCAGAGTAGGCACCGAGTTCCTGCTCCCCCGAAAGCCACAGCAGGAATGAGAGCGTCACAGCCCTTGGGAAATTGGGGGACTGCAACCCCCGCGGTGCCATCAGCGCTTTGCCCACGGCTGCCAGGAGCAGCCCCCCGCTGCGTGCCACTGCCCTGCTGCCACCCTGCTCTGCAGAGCTGCATCCCTACCTCCTGTGTCTGCGCTGGGGCCCAGGCTCCCAGCGTGGAAAACATTCACTCCATCCCATTCGAACTCTTCTTCAGCCCCGAGCTAGCCGAGACACACACAACTGATTTCAGTGTGACATCTAAGGCTGTTTAAAGGGCAGAACAGAAGATGGTGCTGCCGAGCCAACATGTTTTAGCAGGAAAACTTCCGTGGAGTCATTCCTTGACAGCTCCTGTTCCAAAATAACCTTTGTTTAAAGTTGTCAAGGAGATAAGTTTGAGAAGCAGAAGAGCTAGAGAGAAACATCCCACAGTCACTTCTCTCACAGAGCAGAGATGCGGTGAAATATTGATGGACCAGCCTCCCTAATTGCATCTCCTGCTGAGGGGGCTAGCTGAAATCCGGAGCACTCCTGCTCTGTGTGTGGCACCGTTGGGATAAAGCTACATGGGCAATTGGTTTGGGATGTATGTGGCTAATGAACAGGCATCAGCTAGACAGCGTTGTGGGAGCTAATGAAATGTTCAGCACAAAACGCATCACCTCCAGGTACCATCAGTGCCTCACTCTTGGAGCTTAATCCTCTTCTCTGCAGCTGCCTGTGCAGCCCCACTCTCTGTTTACCAAAGTCTTCTCCGTGTAAAACAACAGGAGCAGCACAAAGAACAAAAGAACTTTTGATCACTGAACTGGGCAAAATGATGTCAACCTCTTAGGCTGTATTTTTTTCATATTAAGACTGATGTTATTCAAAACACAGGCATTCAAAAGTAAGGCAAATAATTTCCACCCACAGTGCTGGCAGCTACAAACCCTCTATAGAGAAATTTTAGCTCAAACTGAGACCAGCAGTAGGAAGTTTCTTTGTTTTTCAAATCCAGGGTAACCTCATGCCTCCACAGTTCACCTTCCCTCCAACCAGACTTCAGATGAGAGCACGCAAAACTGCTCAGAGTATCAGTGGGAAGGCTGCTTATTAGGCTCACCGGTTCCGGGAAGTTTGGTGGTTTGATGGAAAGCAACATCCTCAATTCAGATGCCTCTTCAAAATCCAATTTACTTGGCAGCTGTAAATGAAGTGGCTGTAAAAGAAGAGGCTGTCTCACAGTATTTCATTTTCTAAATCTTGCGGCACCTGTAAATGCAGCTGAGCACAGATAGCTGAGCATCTCATATAAAGTGATGCTGAGAACAGGGATCACGCTCCACTTAGTCCCTTCTGGCAGCTCCAGACTTGGTGAAGTCCATGTGGATCGCAGAGCTAGAAATTAGAATTCATGCTGCATCTCGGGTTAGCAGCACGATGACAAATGAGGTCTCTACTGTTAATTCTCCTAGAAAAGGACTCCACACGTACATGTGCCTGTGGCAGCACAGATGACGACTGCCCTCCATGGTCAGGATTCTTCACTACTTCTGGCCTTAACACAACTTTCCAGGTTAGCTTGGTGGAGCTGCTGTATCTTCTTGTTTTCATTTCTCTGGCTCCAGAGCAAGAACAATATTTACCTGTTTTACAGGCCACACTAGAAAGATTAATTAGCTAATGCTTGTTGAGTACTCTGAAGACATAAAGCAACAAATGCGTTTTAGAGACTGTGTTCAGTGTGCTTGAAATCAATAGCTAATTGGCAAAGAAACTAACGAAGGGACCCAGAGCAGAGAGGGCCCTGGATACCCGCACGAGCTGTCCCAGTCCCAACCCCTGGGGCAGAGCACGTACGTCCACACACCCCTCCATGCAAGTATGCCCACTGCTTCCTAGGGCAGGGTGAAAGGCTGTGCTCTGACACTTCTACACAGATGATGAATTCAAAAACAACAGCAGTTCTTGCAGAGCAGGGAAGAGGCTTATCAGGCCAGGGGTATGGTCCCTTCAGGCCAATGCTGAGGGATCCACACAGCTCTGTTGGTAACACACATTAACAAACTGCTCATTCCCACAGACACTGTGTCGAGGAGCCTTTGCCTGAGGAGTAACCAGAGAGTGGTAGGGCCCTGCTGATGCTCTGCAGCTTTGGAAGCTCAAAACGAATTACCAGACACAGTCTGAAGCAGCTGCTTTTCAGGAATGTCATTCTGCACTGGTGAAGTATCACAGATCAAAATTTGGTTCTTGTCTCACATTTCCCCAAGCAGAAATACTAAAGCAAAGGTTAGGAACAATGTTTTTGCTCCACTGATAAAGATTCAAAGCAGATTCAAAAGGTTACCAGGTTAGAAACATAAGGACTAGGAGCAATTAAGTCCTCAGCATCTTCCTTCAAGAAATGCCTATCTGGGCCTGAATCCTACATCTCCTAGCAATCAGGAGAGCCCCGCAGTCTGAATACAGAACTGCCTGAAATGCCAGATCACTGCCACAGCTTCCCAGTCTGTATGGTTTACTCATCATGTCTCCATAACTGCATTAATGGAGCTGCTCACAGGTTTTCATCTTTTATTCTTGTCCTGATATTTATGAAAGGTATGGGAAGAGCGTACATGGATCAAACACAGATAAACCAGGCTGAGAGACAGCCCCTTGTGCCTGTAATCCAAACCCACTTACCAGGAGCCTAAATTTGCTAAATGAGACCATCAGCCTTCAGTTATTCCTAGAAAAGCTGCAAGGATGGGACGAAACAGTGCACGTTCCAAGACCATTACAGCTTTGAGGCCATCTCTTCCTAAACCTACAGCAGTTCTCTCGCTATTTTCAGCGCAGTGGGTCACTATGAATTACTAATTATCAAAGCAGGAAAGTCAGGTCCATTGCTGACCTACTGTGTGAGCTGGGCAAAAGAATGAATCTGTTCCCACTGCATTGACTCAGGCTGTAAAATGATGTAAATGTAAAATATGTGCACTGAAGAGGTTTGAAGCTTAATATAGATCTTGTTAAATGTTCATAAAGAATACTGAAGCCCTGAGATTAAGAGGTACACCAGAGGAGAATAATAGGGTTATAAAATCCATTTTTGCAAATAACTCATATTTATATAGTGCCTTTCAACCTAACAGATCCCAAAGCTTTTTTCCAACATAACGCCCTGATATACTGCGGTCGCTTCACCTACCAGTTCACGGCAACCTCCCCTGAAGTGAAATGTGGCAGCTGTGTAATAGCCCCGAGTAGTAGCAACTTTAACAATAGCAAGGCATTTATATGGTCTTACAAACTTCAGAGAGTTAATTCCCTGCCCCTTCAGGAAGCAGACAAGGTTTATTATTCCCATTTCACAAAGGCAATATAATCAGAGTGGACAAGAGTGGAGAAAATCTGCACTCCCACAGATTTATAAAGTGAAATTCCGTGCATGAGCCTAAAGTGCTTTCAATCCCACATAGAGAAAAACATATCAACATATCTTATTAAAAAAGTCCTTTACTAAAAATAATGATGTGGAGAGAGCTCTGATCTGGATTATAACACCTGCCACTTCTGCTGAAAAAACTGCCTCCTCAAGCATGTGTTGACATAGAAACATCATGGTCCACAAACACTTCTGTGCCATGAAACAAATTGGGCGCTCAAAATATACTGCCAAGAATCAGACAATCTGCTTTAAGAGGACCCAAGAGTTAGTAAAAACCTCTTGAAATACAGCAGGAGAGAAGGCTGCAGCAACACCAATCTCCAAGACAGACTGGCATTGTTCTTGCAGCTCTACAGTTCTTTCCAGCCCACCTGCATTGCACTGCAACAAGGGGGAAAACTTCATTCTGTTACCCTCAAAAGTTCTGCAAAACGTTCCTGAACATGGAGTCACTCTTTTTATGGATAGGAAAATAAATGTACCGAATCATCAGGATTCAACCTCTTCTTTACTGAGAACCAGAGTCCTGCTCCCAGGCTGTATCACTGTTCCCATATTGTTTCTTTACTCAATCCTGACGGAGAGTGAAAAAGGAGTGTAAAAGGACTACCTTAATCCTGGAGTCCCAGCCACCTTTTTACATGGTAGCACAGAAATCCCCAGCTTTCATTCTTCCTGCTCTTACCCACCCAGGACTTGCCCTCTTGAAACATTATTTACAGCCTGAACCAGGAAACACCCTCATCTGTACACCCCTCTGCTCCCTAGCACTGTGCTTATCTAGCTCAGATTGCATAAAGTCACAGCCATCTCCCTCCAGCCAGAGCAGCTTCTCAGTGGGGCTGCAACCACGTTTTCAGCCAGGCTGCCACACCTCCCAGCTGTCCCCAAAGGGATCTGCAGCACTGCTCATCCTTCCAGCAGAGCCACCCCCTGCAGATTCCTTGAGTCACTCCCACAGCCTGGGAGATGCTTGGGGCAGGTGGAGGCTGAGCTGAGGCATCTGTGCCCTGCAGGATCAGGAGATGAGGGGTGGGGAGGCAAGAGAAATGAACTGACCCATGCTGAGCATCATCAACTCTCCAGCAAAGTGATTTCCATCACAGTAGCACATTTGCTACACGAATCACTTCCCATTTATCACTGCAGCTATATGGATGTAACTTTGCCAGCCAGGGCTTGGCCTCTCTTTCCAAAATACTCACAATGTGCTATATAGCATCTTCACGACGTGCCACATGGATCAGTGCTCCTGCCTGACTCATTGACCTTCATCGCTTCACAGAAGCTGCTTCCTTTCATCTCTCTGGCTTCACTTCCTCCGGAGAAACCTGCACTTCCATGGTCCCCCTGCAACCTCCACTGGGAGGGAATGTCTGGGGAATAAAGTACATCTTTAATGCTCTCCTCACTACCCTTCAGGCAGGCCTGGTGCCCTCCAGCACCTGAATGCCAATAAAGCAGCGTCATGCATGGGAAGCCACACAATCAGAGAAGTTTTATGAAAAGCTCTCGTGGGGCAACACAAGCCCTGGCAAACACACCGTGGCCTGAATTCATAGCCTGACCCTCATTTAGGCACGAGGACAAGGATGCAGGGCCTAGCTTCGGTGCCCAGACATAAAACATGAGTCTTTCTGACACTGTCAAGCCCAAAACCAAGAGCAAAATCATTTCCTGGCACTGAGCTCATAGCAAAGAGCTTTTCACCTTTTCTGCTTTTGGAATAATTTGTTTAACTTTGTGGCATTTCACTACCACACAAGTCAACCACGTCGGTGAGCATCTTGATCAAGGTCCAGGGTAAAAACCTGTGTGTGTTGCATTACAAAACAACACAGACGGTGGTGGAAGAGAGCCTCTGACTTTGCTTCCTTGGCAACCTGGATGCCAGGAAACCAAACACATGGCATTGCAGGGAGCTCCTGGCCACGCGGATTGCTGCAACAGTCCAGGAGAGGATGGATCCCAGCTGCAGAGGAAGCACAGAGCTGTGGGCTCCTGGGTGCCGCTTGCTTCCTGCTCTGTCTGCTTGCAGAGGGCCAGGCTCATGGGATGCGCTGGAGTTCAGCTCCAACTCTGAGTAATCAGAGTAATGAAGCGTGTCCTCATAGGACTGAGCTACTACGTCAGTTGATTTCTCAGAATGTTGGGGAGATTTACAAGCTTAAGATAGCTTACAGGTCCTTATTTATAGCTCTCTGGCTTAACCAGACCCCGAGACCCATACATTCGAGCTTAGAGGTATGCTGAGCAAGTAAAGAAAATGTTTGTACATCTCCACCTCCTCTCAGCTCCTGCCTGTGAGATTACCATCCATCACAGGTACAGGAGTGAGAGCTGCCTGTCTGTCCTCCATGATGGCTCCAGGGAAGCCCTGAGCCCGCACTGTGGCAGGTGAGTCACTGTCCTCCCATGGAGAAGAGCATGGAATGATGGACAAAGTGAAAACTTGGTCACCTGGGCCACAATTTATGGGGTGAGGAAATTGAGCACAGGCACAGAGTGCTCCCGGTCTTCCACTGGTGTACGTTCACAGAGCTACCCTGAGCGATGTTGAATTATACCACCTGAGAAGCAGGCTTTTCCATGAAATCAATCTTGCAGCTCTTTCTTTCCCCCCTCCTTCTTCAACTCTGAAAGAATCTCATTTAATATCTAGGGAGCAGAAAACCCACCAGATTTGACCCTGACCTTTGCAAATGGAAATGTGATATAGTGAGAATTGAGACCTGAGAGTCAACTAGCATCTTTGGTTTCACTGTTGAAATACACCAGGTCATTTCACATTTCTATTATGAGCCTCAGATAATAGGGAGGAAAATTAGGTAATTCCATTTTTGGATTAGTTGGGTTTCTTGTCAGCTGGGAGATGGGATCTGAGGTATGTGGAGAATGACTGGAGGCATGGGATGAACAGCTGATTATAGATACTGTTTGGGATGCTATTTCTGCATGGCCTGTTCCAGAGATATTGAAAGAGATTGTGTTTGTCTCCCCTGACATTTGTATCTGTTTTCCATCACTGACTTCAAAGTCATTACTCTGCATTTGTCCATATTTCAGTGAGTAGGAAATCCAGGACCATTGTTTACATGTTTCATTGTACTGAACCTTACCTAAGCTTTTAAATTATCAAAGATGGGTTATATATGTAGAGAAGAATATTAAAAAACAGCAGGGAACGCACAAGCAATAGTAAGATTTGTAGGAAAAGGAGTCTTGCCAGAGCTGATGTATCCGTTTGTGGGTAGAATTAGAAACTCTAGTTCAAAGTCTGCAAATTGCCTCATGAAAGCAGATCTTCTTCTTCACAGAGACTGATTGATTTCTCCAGGTATGTATGAAAAAAAGGATTTGCAGAATCAAGAGCAATATTAGGGAGGAAAAGAGAAAACAAAGCTAAAAGATCACTGCATGAAACATCGATAAGCATAGCTAGGAACAGTTGGATACTAGACAATCTTTCATCTAGAGAAAAAAGACACAAAAACAATGGCTGATTAAATTTAACAGTAAGACTTTAAAACAAAAAACAATACGTGTGATTAATGAAGCCAAGTATTTGATTTCCTATCTCACGAGGTCTTCAACTCAAGATATTCTAGAAGAGAAGCTTTAGTGATACACATTAGCATGCTCAACCAAGGATTGAAAAGAGTAGATTTGATGCTGTCATGCTTTTTTCTGATCTTAAAAATCTATGAGCTTGTTTGGATTTGGCAAAGCATTTGATACCATATCATCAAATTTAGCTCTTTGGATGTTCTGAATGCAATTGTCCATGGACTGAATCACAGCTGAGTGGCTGCAGACAAAAAAGAATGCTAAACAGGGAGTTATTGTGTTATAGAATTATGTTTATTAGGGCATCAGAGAGATCAGGTCTTTGGTCTTTTTTGACATTTTTATTGATGACTCTAAAGAAGGATTGAACAAAAGGATGACAGGCATTCACAGAAATGACATGAAGTTGAAAGGGATCGCAAACGCTAGGGAAACCAGAAAGATAATGCAAAGGAATCTGGATAGGCTGGAAATGCAGAGTGAAAATGTCTCAACATAGTGAATCTCAGAGCCAGATAGATTGGAAGTCTTGGATCTCTTGATGCCTACAGGCTTTAAAGGCATGTTCATCAAGACCGTGCCATGGGGAAAGAATAGGAAAAGGCGCAGTGTCTGGGGACATGCTTCATCTGAAGCCCTATAGGTATGTGTTGCAGCAAGTCAGGAAGAAAATAACAGAGAAGTCCTTTAGTGCCTTTGGCAGGCAAGGCGCTTAATAAACATGTCTACCAAGAACCTTCTATAATAAAACCCAATGTATCATTTCCGTTCACTGAGCTAGTGTCATGTCTGCAAACTGCACAAAGCTTTGTCTCCTAGATGCATTAATTTCCATCCAAATGCCCAGGCAGAGCCTCTATTAGCAACCTCTGTTGACATTGAGTATATTATTCATGGAAGCATAACTAAATCTCTCTTGTTTCTCTGAAATCTACACTCGCTCCTCTACTCGCAGATGAAAATTCACAAGCAAAAATGTTCCCTGCTTTCCTTTTAAGTATTTGGGGCTGGATTTAAACCTACAACCTCTATTTAAAGAGGGATTCTAGAGATCAGCTTCTCTCCTAAACGCTGTTTAGGAGAGAAGAATGTGCTGTGGCCTGCAGGTAGTTTTGCAGTTTTGCACCACACCCAGCACCTCCTGGCTGGAAGAGAAGGGGATGAGGAGGAGGAGACTCCTAGGGACATTGTCAACAGCAAATGGATCATTTATCTGTAAGGCCCAGGGAACCGGCAAATTTAGCCAGTCTACAGCAACTTTTTCGTACATGCCTCCCTACCAAGCTGTGGCATCCCTTCCTTTGATAGTGTACACCAGCAACAAGGGAAGGATATTCTGCAGGAACAGCAGGACAGAGCATTGCAGCTGGGGAGCTGGGACAAGACAACACAGTGCCAGATTGCTCTACATAGCCCCAGAGCACCCAGTGCTAAAGGCTTTGTATTACGTGGGAGGAGAGGAATGATCTTTTCCTATAGGCCCCCTCCCATCCTGTCTGCCGTTAGCTAATGCCCTCTAGCCTGTTTGTCCCAGAAGCAAGGAGCAACTGTCTGCATGACTTCATTTCTCTGTGACCTAGAAGCACTCTCCAATTTACCACTCACCTCGCTCAGCCAAAGCGATGCATATAGATCTGCATGCAGAGCGTACTGTGCCGCTGTGCCTTAAGCCGCCGGCCTCCACTGCTCCCTAGCATGGCTTTATCTCTCTGTGAAATAAAGGTCATGATGGTGTTAGTCAGGTAGTGGAAGCTTTGAAGAAACGCTTTCAAGTACACTATAGAAGTAGACATTATTACCCACTGCCCAGGGATTTGGAGAAGGTTTACTCCAATAAAAGGCTTTGCATTCTGCTGGCAGGAAGCACTCCAGATAAAGTGGAAATTTTTCCAAGCAGAATTCAGATGAGCTGATTTTTTATCAGATCTTCTAGAGAATGGGCACACCACTCCCTGGACTGTGTGAGGGCTTAATGCTCCAATAATATTCACCCTACCAATACAGATTCACAGGGTAGAGCTATGTGCAAGTAAAAGACTGACATTTTAAGGGCCTTGATTTGAGATGAAGTCTAATGCTCACTGGCAGATACTACATCTGACGCAGGACTCGAGACTCGTAGGAGTCTCGGTGCTCAGTGTTCAGAGGCACAGCAGATTTAGCATGGGAAAGGAGCTGGAGCAGAGGCTGCATTAGCCAGTGCCCATAGCCAGGACCATGGAGGATTAGCCCCTCTGGGGAGGGCTGTAGGTAACGCTTGGCTCCAAATGGTGCTTAGACTCCAACCTCATAAACACTACACCCCTTTTCGCAGGTGTTTGGACTGAGGGAAGAAAATGGAGAGAAACAGGAAAGGCTTATGGACAAAACATCTTTCATCTCGACCGCAATAAACCTATTAGCACCGCACAGGTGAGGAAGGGTTTGTGGCACCGCGCTGATAACAGCACTGACGGCAGATGTTCGGTGCCAGGCAAATTCCTTGGAAACAGCCTTATTTGAAGTGCTTACTTCCAAAAACCGTCAGCTGTATTTGGGCTGATGTGGAAAGTATTTTAAATGGTGTTTCAGACAGCAAAAACAAGAGATGGGTAGAAATTACAGCTCACAAAGGTTAGTCTTAAGTGACAATTTGTGTGGTGAAAAGCGACGTCCATTTGGTTGATTTAAAGGTGCTCTGGAAAGAAAACATTTTACGCCTACTCTTCATGCATAAAGGAGGGTTAAAAATTAGTTGAAAAAATGGGTTTGTTGTTTGAGAACCATCTAGGCATTTTCTCTTTCTTCTTCGCTTTTCCCTTTTTAAACAGAGAGGAAAGGAGATTTTTTTTTTTCTTTTTTTTTTTAAGTGATGAGATATGTGAATCCTCCAAACATCTAGATTCTCACCCCAGGTATCTTTTCAATATTTGAGTTAAATAGAAGATAAGAAGCAACAGCGAGTCTCCAGCAATTTAAGAAATAATCTTTCCTTTCCTGATTGCTTATCATTTATCTTTTGATCTAGCAAGGTCATAATCCTACTGTCTCCACTCATCCTTAGAGACCCTGCAGCCAAACAAAGATAAGGCTTCCAATTTCTAAAGTAAAAACACAGTAATCCCTTCCTGTAAATTACAGCAAAACCAACCAAACAAAAACTGCACTAACAAGTCACAAAGTTGAGGTTTCTCTCAAAAGAAACAAGCCGAAGTAAGAGCTCGGGAGCTCGGTCATTTCCCTCTGTCAGTACAGCTTTCAGGATGTCCCCCCTTCAGCTATGAAACAGTGGTCGGTGTGGTTCTCACCAGGGATTTTGCAGTCCAGCTGCAGATGTTAAGAGATGTTTCCCCACCTTCCCCAGAGAGTGGGTGCCACTTGCACATCTGGAATATGCCATCCACTGATTACTGAGTCTGTAGCTGGATGTCAGAAGGTTTAATCTAACAGCTTCCAGACCCCAGCCATGGGATCTGCTCTACCCAGAGTTAATCTAGCCAGCACGAGATTGCTGTTGCTCCAGGGACACGGCAGGGAAAGGCCAGTGCCGGGATGACAGTCATAAGCATTGCTCTGTTAAACCAGAGTTAAAGCCTGCTGCTGTTTAAAGGGGAATGTTTCAGCAGAGCCAGGAGGCAGCCTGTCTCATCCTATACCTGCTTAATCGGGTGTTAGGATTCCTTGCCTTTCCTGCAAGCAGATGTTTTGGCAAGGCTGTGTTGGGTCAGTAGCTAGCTCTTGCACAGCACTTGTACGTGGTATGGAAACGTACAAAAGAGCACCCAGGATCAGTGGGGTCACTCCACTTCACAAACAGGTGAGGTGATGAATAGGGAAAGTGCGTAACATGTCCAAAGGCATCAGTGACAGTGAGATGTGCACCACGGACAGGCAAGTCACACAGCAACTCCACGAGCATCAGGCTTTCTGGAGATAGCTACATGCTCCAGAGGGATGTCTGTATGACAAATGGCGTGCAGATGTTCCTGAGTTGCTTTCGTAGTGACAATGATCAAGATGCAGTACCATACATGGGCTCAGAGGGATTCTCTGCTCCTCAGACCTGTGCAAGACTTTTAAGACATACGTAAGTAGGTGCTGAAGCATGAGAAATGCTATTACAGCATACATATATTCCTACACAGAAATACCACTTTGCCCTCATCTGACTCATCTCCTGCAATGACAAAATAAGTGCCATGTCTGAGGGTGACGATAGTTCAGCTGGACCAAGAGATAGGAGAAGTAGGGCTCTTTTCTTCCTGTTTGTTTCATACCCAGGCCACTTATAATTCTGTATGGCGTCCTGCTACTTGGCAGTCACTACAACACCATCAATAAACCTCCAAAGCCATCCGAGGCTACAAGATTAGTAGCTACCACCCCGATGAGTTTATTTAATGTGGCTGAGATGAAGAAAAACACTCTAAGAAAGCAATCTGCAAATTATCTAAAAAAATAAAAATGACTTGGAATTATTTGTCAGTTCCCTTCAGGTTGCACGTCAGCAGGCCATCCAGGACTTCCTGCATGAATAGCCAGCGACCCAGTGGGAGGGAAAGTCATAATCAGCTTTTGTGTTCTTTGATTATTGTTATTCAAACTAAACAAAGATTTGTGGTTTACTGGTGTCCTTCCTTTCCCTGTTTTTTTTTTTCCTCCAGATTAACTGCTACACTGTGACATTGCGTATATTACTGTTATTGTAGGAACATGTTCAAGAGATAATCTCTGCACACCAGCTTAATGATTGCACCAACCTTCATTTAAAAGAAATCTGTTGCTTATCCTAGACTTAAATTGCAAGCCTTTTACAGCAGTAACACTGGCTTTTAAGTGTCTGTAAAAGGCCATAAACGCTTTACAGGGTTATAGAAATAACAGTCTAATATAATGTGCTAACTAGGAATGTGCAAAGGAGTCAGACTTGTCCAGGCATATCTGAAGATACTGCTTGCTCTAGATCACTGGTCTTTAATTAGCAATAGGACCTCACAGTAGCCCTCAGATCACTCTTGACAGATGAGGCACTGAAGTTTTACTGCACTGCTGGCTGAGGTTATCCATAGACAGCCACCAGAAAAAGGAGTTAACCTTTACAATTATGTAAACTCTGGTGGCACGTGCTCTCTTTTCTGACATACAAGCTCAAAGGCTCCTCTGATCATACTTGGCCTGGTCACTCCTTGCATTTACACCTCTGCTGGTAGCCTGGGTTTTTAGTTTTGAGGCATGGGAAGAGGTGTGCTCACACAGCACGGATCCTTTATACATCACACTTTATTTCCTGCCTTACTGGAACTCTGGTGTTTGTTCAGAAGGTGCATTGCTTCTGCAGAAAATCCTTGGGAAGGTAGTTTGTCTCATTTTGTATACATCTCATTCCTTGCACAGAAACATGTATTCATTCCCACAAATCCAACTCGCCTAAATCCAACAATTTAGCCAGATTCTGCTCCTTATTTCTTCTCTGCACCATTTCTTGCAATTCCTCCCTTATTCTGAGTGCTAAAAATACATCTGGGTGCTGCCTGGAAGCCATTAGAAAGCACATAGGAAAGGGCAGCCTGAGTTTCATATGCACTGCTAAGCAATGCATAAGGAACGTTCCCCACAAACGGGGACGTTCTTGTAATAGGCATCCATAAATACAGAAATCTGCCATTCCCAGAAGCAGTTCCATATAGAAACACTCTTGCTAGTTCTATTCAGCCAGGAACAGGCTCTTCTGCTGCAAAAGCTATTGCTGGTGAAAGCTCAAATTTATAATGACACTGAACAGGTGTAAACTGGAAGAACAGCTCAGCAGGGGGAAAAGCTAAACCAACTCCTACCCCTGCAGTAAAGCCTTCCCCTCAAGGTTCATGTTTTAACAGGATGGAAAAGCAAGCTCTCATCAGAAAGGAAACCAAATACTTTCTGCATTTTCCACTGACTGAATTTCCTCTCTACTTCTCCAAGTCTTGTTCTTCTACCAAAGCTCTTGGGAGTGCAGGCCTTTGCATTAACCACTGCTAGAGAGGAGATGAAAGAAAGATACAGCTGCCTCGCTATCCAGGTGGGTCCATCTGTCCTATTTATATGGAAAACGTGACATACTAGGCAAAATCTAAATCTCTCAAATTAGTTCAAATCTCAGAAAGGTGACTGTTCCAGTAGAATGCTCATTACAGAAGGGCTGGTAAACTCCCCTTGCTTGTATTTATTGCTGCTCTGTTCAGAACAAACCACATGATGTCATTGAAGAACAGAGTTGTGAAATCTCACATTCCAAACTAGAAACCAGGAATGATTCCCAAATTAGGCAAATGACATGAAAAAATATCAGTAAAGCATCCATGAGGGGGAAAGAAACAAAAAAAAAAGACTGAAACAGAAGAAGAAAAAGACGTGAATGTACATGAAACAAATGATGTTTTCCAAAGCTGTCATGGTCATGTTAATGACTCTTTGTTTAAAAAACATTGACTGAAAAAGTCCTCAGTATCTTCAGAATATGGAGCTAGGATTGCAAAGTTCATTTAAAATTCAGGAGGAATATTTACAGATTAGTCATATGGTAACAGTCTGCAAATATTTCCTTTGGACACTGCAATTTGAAAGAGATTTTGGATGTCTTGCTTCCCACTTCATTGGCATTTTTAGTGGTGGGACTATAAAAAAGCTTCCAACCTTCCTCTGCTCTAACACCCCGTTTTTCATGTTTCCCTTGCTTCTTTTCACTTGTTTCAATGACAATCTGAAGAGCAAGTATAATGTTATTCCAAAAGTTTAGTCTTTTGAATGGCTGCAGCTTATTGCAAGGTTAAAAAAACCACAAGATCCTACTGTGTTACCTTTGCTGAGGTGAGGGCCCTTTTCCCTCTGCATTACAGTTTTGTGATTCCTTTCCGAGATCCTCTTTCTTGTTGCTGGTTTAGTATTTTCAGTTTTGGGGTAAACTTCCCCTCTTCTGGCTCCAAAGAAAAATAAATTGCCTGAGATGTTAAGACAGCAAGGACAGCTGGATCAGTTTATGTTGTCTAAAGTTAGCTGAGATGCTGGGAAGTCCTCAGAAGATATACTGCTGCCTGGAGCTTTACGCTTTGTTCTCAAGCAAGCCAAGCCATTTTCCATTGGTTCAGCCTTTTAACATCTGAAGGGGAAGAGACTACACTAAATACCTTAAATAGTTCATAAAAAAAAAATGGATCAGAGCTGAGATATTACTTCCCTAAGAATCAGCCACTTGGGATTTCCATTGAACAGATGGGAACAAATCCCAATCTGTCGTAATTAAAGAACAAAATAAAATTAAATTGTAATTGAATAGTACCTCAGCATCATACACAATGTGGCAGAATATAATGTCCTATTGCTTTGCAGAATGAGGATTACAGGGAATAAATGTAGGGCTCACCTAAGTCAGGAGGTCTCATTCAGAGAACTTCAGATGCAGCTCCAAGCACTGCTGAAGTATAATCTCAGCACCAGCCTCCTGAAACACTCTGTGTTTGGTCACACCTGCATTTCTCTGACATTTACCCACTCCTTTGAATGGAAAAGACATGCAAGGTTCATGCAGGAGCTGCACAGAGGTAACTTATCATAGGGCTCCCACTCTGCAGGTCCCATTTCTAAACACAGTCACGCCTCTACCCCCACATATGTCTAGACAACGCTGATCAGAAATTAACTGGATGCAAGGAGTGCAATAAAAAGTATCCAAATCATTAATCACCGTCACATAGTGGCCGGTTAAACCCAATTATGTTCAGAACCAGATTACTGAGGGCAGAAGTGGGCATAAAGAAGAACTTGAGAAGGCAGCGGACAGAGCAAAAGTACAAAATGTATGAAAACTGCACTTTGTACACGGATAATACCTTCCTTTTCTTCCTTCTGCTGTGCTGCTTCTCATCTGAGCACCAAAAAAAACCCAACAGCATAAGCCTACTTCTTAGGGGGATCAGAAAAAGCCAGAAGAATCCTGAGCTTTATCATTTCTAAACTGTTTGGAATATCTTTGACACCACACATGCTGGTACAATTGCACCTTGTCAAATAGAGGAACTCTGTAGTGACAATAAATATTAATTCTCTGTGCTGGCTTTCAGCCTAAAGTAGATTGAAATATCTGCTGCAGGAACATCAAAAAAGCCAAAGCAGCAATAAAAGTCAAACAAAAGTGCCACATCTAGCATCCACCGCAGCCTGCTTTACGCTAGTCAAGTAACAGATGTTTCAGCCTGAGCATTTTAGAGGAAATTAGACTGATGCACTCATACAATACAGCAAATTCTGCTGCAAACTTGCAGAATATTTTGGGAACAAGTCTGATTCTATTAAAAAATGGATGTGAAACAAACTGACACGGGTTACAAAGCTTGCAGTGCCCCTTAGCCAGTCCTGCACCAGAACAGCAACGCTAGGAGAAGATTAAAGATGATCACAGAAAAAATGCAGATCCAGAAATGCCAATTTCTTACACTCAGAAAAGGATTTTGTGCTGCCCACCCACCCTGCATCTCCCTATTGCAAAGCTGGCTGTGCTCATTTCTGAGGAAGCTCAGAAGGAATCTTTGTGGTTCATCTGTCCTTGTACAAGGAACACAAAAGGAAAGGACTTAAGGATCAATGCAGGACATCATCTGTTCGTTACCCCTCACTTCTGCATAACAGTTGGACACTTAAGGCAGCAATTATGGACATCAGTTTTTGAGGATAGAGTGTCTTTGACTAGATACGTGCCCAGTACATGTCAGTGCAGAGCTCTAATTTCACTCACACAAGCAATAGCACATGGAAGGTGCATTTTGTACCCTAAGCTCTGTGACCAGCCAGAGAGGGTTCTCACTTTGGAAGCCCCTACACCTTTCACTTCATTCCCTGGCAAAGCACTGAGCTGCACGAGGAATGGCAGCATAAGATGAAGTGAAATCTGATAGAGGCAAAGCAGCAGCTGGCAAACATCTCAGAACAGGCAGGGCCAACATCAGGGTTAGTGTTTACAAATAATAAATCATGTGAGCAGTGCTCACACCAATGTTTTGGAAAGAGTCTGCATCACCAATTTGACCTCCTGCCCAGCTAGATTTTTTTTTTCTTTTTCTTTTTTTCCCTGAACAGAAATAAACTGGGGCCCCATGTTGGAAACTGGGAAACTACGCAAATTAAGCAATGAAATAAAGCTGGAACAATGACCAATTCAGATAGTTTAGAGGCCCTTCTGCACATTGTACACATCAAAATTTCCTCATCCCAAAGAACTTCCTGCAAATAACACAGGATGCTTTTATTATAGAATGGGTGGCATTTGATACAGTATCCCAATTGGCTGGGAAAGTCTAATTGCTTGTGTTTGGGGAAAAGGGCATGTTGCCACTGAAATGAAGTGAAGCTGAGAAAGGAGGAGAAAAGAAAGAGCTGATTTCCTTCCTATTAATCTTTGCCATAGGTTTATCACAGCAGGGTATGATCTATATGCACGTGTCACTAAAATATGAAAAAGATTACAAAGTAGTAGTTCTGCTGGCAATGTCCCACAGGAAAGGTAGCATTAAATAATGTACGGTTCATATTTTGCAGCAGTGAAACTCATGCTAATCTAATACAAAACATGGCAAGCAAAACTAAGTTGTGTCTTAGCAGTACCCTGCCATGGGCTCCCCTATTTATTCTCCCTGTCTGCTTAATGGCAGTGCTCAAATGCTCAGCACACCTGGATAAACTGCACAACCTGGGCAATGACTGTGATTTCCATGAATCTTACGAAAGGGACTACTGTCATTTTAAAGATGTCAAGTATTGCTACATAAACTAGCACCAAAGTCTAGGTGATTAGCGTCTTTTTGTTGCTAAAGGTGAAAGAAGTAAATCTGTTCTAGTAATTCCTCCAGTGTAACAGATACAAAATGCTGAATCAGCAGCATGAGAAGGTTTATTCAATGAGAATGCCCACATAAATGCATCGCAGCTTGAACTCTGCGATCACTTCATTTTATATTTGGACAGATGTTGCATGTTGTAATTAACAACAGTTGTTATTGGCAAGGAAATGGTATTGGAATAAAGAGCAGATGAGTTCTTAAGGAACCCATCGCGCCACACTCATCCTTGGCGTTACCCCACTGATTTAATAGGCATACAAAAATAAAATCAGTCCAATCTGTTTCTGAGATAGATGTCTCTAGGGGAACACTGAGTGAAACAAGATAACTGAACCCCTTCCCCAAAACTCTGGCGGCAAGTATAGAAAGCATGCAGATTTTCAAACAAAATGTTTTTCAAGTTTACTCTCGCTTTTGGGAAGGCTTCCCAAACACTGTGAGCTCCCACACATCTGAAAGAGTAAAAGCAGCCGCAGGGACAAGTCCCACCTGCAGCCTTCCTGGACAGCGGCCCCATGCAAGAAGGGCATTGCACAGGGCCATCGTCACAGGTTTATTCTCAGGAAGAAATGCCTCGTTGTGCACCAAGGGATGGGTATTTAACATCACACCTCTGTTTGCTTAAGTCAACAACAGCAATGACTGCAGAGGAAATGCGAGCGCTGTGAACTCCTCAATGGACAAGGAATAAGACCCAGGTCTGTATTTATAGCGCAGCCGCCAGGGATTAACACACCCAGAGAGATCCTCACCGGCTGGCAAGCGGCCCTGCCACCCTCCTCACACGGGCATGGTGTGTCAGTCAGCGCCGTGCTGCAGCCTGTCTGCCTGGCTCCCAGCTGGCGGTCATCGCTTTCATCCTTCCCATTCCTGCCTCGTCCTCTCCTCCACAGCAGCAGGAATGCGCACTGAGCCTTTCTCCTCAGCATCCTTCCTCCCTGCTTCCCCCTGCATTAAGAGACAAAGGCCTCCGTAAGTCCTTCCTCAGGCCTTCCTCCTGTTCATTTTGGAGCTTGAAAGAGAACTGGGGACGTAGGGGAGCTCAGGAGCGACACAGATACCAGAAAGAAGGGTCTGCATCCATCCACAGCCGCTAACCAACGGGCACAGCTCTGCTACAGAGAACGGTGGAAGCCCGGGGCCTGCTGCTCCCCTCCAGCAGAGCCAAACCCTGGAAGCGGTCCCCACCCGTGGGTGTCTCGGGCAGCACAGGGGTGCTCCAGGCCCCTCCTCCTGCCCAGGGCGGGCACAAACCCGGGGTGGGGGACAGCACCTCACGGGGACCCACTGCAGTGCCAAGCCGGCCTGGGGCAGGCAGGGGGAAGGCAGCGGCCACCTGAGCGCGGCGGGGCCGGGCCGCCCGGCTCGGGAGGCGGCGCCTCTCGGGGAGGAGGGGAGGGGAGGGCCGGGTCGGGCCGCGCCGCCGCTGCCTTCCGGGGCTCGGCGCGGTGGCGGCCGTAGCCGGGCAGGATGCGCTCCCGGGGCCCGCTGCTGCTGCTCGCGGCCTGCCCGCT
>WBMW01002036.1:0-16584 GCA_013396635.1 Penelope pileata
CCTGCCTATAACTGGATGGATTTTACATATTGGACTTTACATATTTTACATATGGACTTTTACATATTGGTTGCTAGAATTGTTAATTGTATATCTTATAATTGTCAAAATTGGAGTATACTTCCGAGGGTACTCACTCACAGTCCATGCTGTGAAGGGGTCAGGAAAAACACGAGGTCATGGCCTGAATTAGTGATTGAGCACCTGGTGAAGGGCAGTAGCTGGCCTAACGAATGCCTGTGCCCCCTGCCCCCTCCCCCCTCCATGTGACCAGGAGGGGTGGACCCAGGGTGGGACTACCCTGGGCTTATTTAAGAGCCAGCCACTGAGAAGAAAGGGTCTTCTGTATGGGACCTGGCTGTTCCTCATCTTGGTGGGAGATTGCTATTGTAAGTTAAAATCTTTTATTTACAATCATTAAACCTTTTAATACTTTACCTGGGATTGCTTCTGTGATTGCACCACAATGGCTAAGAACCATGTCACTTGCAATGAATTTGGAAGGTGAAATGTCCTTCCCTCTTAGTTACTTTTCTTTAGACCAGCCATTCTTTTTACAAAGCCATTTAGAATAACTAATAGGTCCCCTAAAACAAGAGGCAAGTGGGCAGACACAGTCATCGGTGTGGCTCTTGCACTGCATTCAACATGGGCGTCCAGCGCACAGATTGACCTTGCGGGTGTCACACTGAGGTGATTCTCCCAAATACCTGCAATACAAATCACTCCAATGTGACAGCATCTGTTTCCTGTAGCATTAACTTCAGACATGCAGCAAGGCAGAGCTGTGCTCTCTTTGGCCCCCATTAGGGAAGGAAGCTGCCATCTCAAAAATCTGCATCAATATAATATCTCAGCATATTTCAGTGGGGTGGTGATGAGACCTTTTCCCTCACAGGACACTGGGCTTCAGCATGAGCCTTGACGCAAAATTAGGGCTCCATTTGTTTGCTGTTAAACTTTCCTACAAGTTTAGACGTCAAATGTTACCACTGGGTTTATGGGCTTCTGTAAACACAACTGAACTGTACTGAAGTGAATAGGGTTGGAGATCCTCTCAACGAGCAATCTTTTACACAATACATTTTCAACTGAAAATAGACAAGACTATACCAAATTATCCGGTTAACTAAAAACAAAACAGAACAAAACAAAAATCAAATCATAAATATGTAAAAGCTATGGCACTTACCTGTAGCAACGGTCCATCTGGTGAGCTGTACTCCCCATACATTCATTAACCATATGGAGAGCGTACACAAGTTTTATCTTGCTGGGACAGCTGTTTCCCCAGGCAGCAGGATGGCCACTACCATGACATCTCTGCAATACTAATTACCAACTGGCTGCAAATCACTCACACTCAAGAACAGCTGTAGCAAAAGCCATAGCTGATTTTGAAATTTTCAAGGCAAAAAACCAACCAAAGCAAATATATATATATCTCAATGTGCTGAAACAACCAATAAAAGGAGTAGGAGCACATGAAAATAAAGATCATATAAAATATTTAAAAAGCGCCTTCTGGTATTTCCCTCCATATACTCACAAATTTATTTAAACTATTTATTCCTCCTACATCAACCATCTCCTGTAGTTCAAATTACAGGCCTGGATTTTTATGACTACTAAACCATATCCCATAGCACCTAATCCAGACGCTTCTTGAACACCACCAGGGATGGTGACTCTACCACCTCCCTGAGCAGGCTGTTCCAGTGCCTGACCACTCTTTCAGAGAAGTTTTTCCTTATATCTTACCTGAATCTCCCCTGGTCCAAGTTGTGGCCATTCCTTCTCGTCCTGTCATTAGTTATCTGGGAGAAGAGGCTGACTTCCTCCTCATCACAACCTCCCTTCAGGAAGTTGCAGAGTGCGATGAGGTCTCCCCGGAGCCTCCTCTGCTCCAGACTGAACAATCCCAGCTCCCTCAGCCACTCCTCATAAGACTTGTGCTCCAGAACCCTCACCAGCTTTGTTGCTTCTCTGGACACGTTCCAGGGCCTCGATGTCTTTCTTGTAGTAAGGGGTCCAAAACTGAACACAGTACTCGAGGTGCAGCCTCACCAGAGCCGATGGTGTTTATGTTTTGCAGAATCCAGATCAATGGAAAAAAAAAAGTGTTTTGTAAGGCTGGTAAGTACCCTTTGATACCCCTTGACAGGTATCCTCATTCTCTTCAGCTTTTTGCTGTTGGAGAAATAGTGTTCACTTTGCTAATCCTTATTCTGAGACCTGGGAGCTATGTATGAGCTCTCCCACTTGGTTCTGTTCTCATACTGTGGCACGTATGGATCCTTTGTAAATAGAAGGGAATTTAACCTAAAAAAAGTTTTCATACACTAGTTACATGACCCTGAAAAACATATACAACAGTCCTAATATATGTTTTTTTTTAATAGTAAGTTTGTTCTTGCAGTTTTGTCTTTTGCACTCACTTCCCTCAAGCTGGGTCTGCTATTTTTAAGCTAGAGAAGCACTGATCTATCTTGGCTTGAAAATCTTTTGTTAAGGATGATGACTATATCCACTGCACCAGTTATTGCTACTTTCCCTAACTATAAGGCTAACCGTACAAATCCAAACAAATTGAAGAATATATTCTTACTCGTATTGCCAAAATCCTTTACAAATCTCACAAACAGCATTGTCCCAAATGAAAGGAAAATACAAATTCAAAATAATAGCAGTCAAACTCTTCATGCATTAGAACACGCACCTCTGTTTCCTCCATTAAACTGTTTGGGTTTTTTTTGCCTTCAAAATGCTGTAGAAGAACACATCATTTATCTATTAATCCTTCTGGGTACATTTGGGGAAAAAAATTCTTACTTAGATCAATTGTTCTCTTTTGAGCCAGGTTTATGTATATTGAACATACACTTATGTACTTCTTTGATCAACTCCTTTGTTGCTTTCATTATTTGATCAAACAATACATCAGATGTCTGTTGCTACCATTAGCCATTAAAAAAGTATAATTTCATAAAAAGTTACATCTGTTTTTATTTAGGAGTATGTTTGAGATGTAAATACTATGAAAGACTAACCTAACAATTGCAGTTTATCTACACTCAGTCCAAAAAACCTGGAAAGAACACTAGAAAGCAGAGAATAATTCAATATTTTATAGCACAGATTCAAGCCAAGATGATAATGGGTCATATTTGATCAGTGTTGTATTGAGTATTTAACAGTTAACTTCTACCACCACTGCAGAAACCTGACTGCAAGCAGCATATTTTAGTTTCAGTGAAGCAGAAGAACAGCAATTAATAGACAGTACTACCAACACACAAACATTAGTTTATCTGCTGTCAGTAATTAGATATATTAGCTACAAAAAAGAAAAAGTGTATCTTTGCTTCTGAGCTTTTGGGACTAAAAATTGTTGTTTTTTTTAAATAAGCTTGGGCATTTAGTTTTAAACCTAGGAATACTCACACTGGTGTTCCAGAGACTGCAATAAACAGTTTCCAGTGGAGGTATGGCCTGGGGAGTATACATGCAATAAAAAATGCCAGAGAAAGCCCTCAAGCCAGCCATAGAAGTCAAACACATATAATGGGGAAATTAGATAGCCATGAATTTTTTTTCTTTTTTCCCTCTGCATAAATTACAGCTGAAAGTCTTGGTGCATCCACATGTCTGTGTCAAATGAATCCTTAGCATCTGCCCAGCAGTTTTCATGTGTTAGCTGCTTACTGAAAGCTTTGTGATGGCATCATATTTCCACAAATTAAGGAAGACATTTGTAGACAACAGCACACAGAGCACAAAACAATTTCACCTTCCCAGACAGATGAATTTCTTTGTTTTGGCTTGGTTTTGTTAAGTCAAGGAAAGAATACATAGCAAAGCTGATGGAGGAAAAAATGCTGACTATGCAAATCACTCAGTCTGAAGTAACTTCATTGCCAGGTGTTAGACAGAGGTACAAACAGAACCAAAAATGGTGCCAAAAATGCACTCCCTGGGGAGGCAGAAAATCCAGTTCTGTTCTCAGTTCTGCTGCTGTAAATCCACACTAACTATGGGCATGTGATATGAGCTGTTATGGATACACAACAGAGTAAGGAGGGCAAATGTGGCACACGTCAGCCTGATACATGGGGTATGTTACAGCCACGTGCATGCAGAAGGCAAGGTTCTTTTTGCTTTGCACAGGGGAAAAAAAAAAAAAAGATCAACAACAGCAACTACACTATGCAACCTGGAAAAACACAAATCTCACAGAAGAGACATCTCTAAAAGTATGAAGCAAATTTGTCAGTTTTTTCCAGGATAAATGCTGTGTGTAGTAACAATTTCTTAAGAAACCAAATATTTCTATTTTAACTGCTATAAGCAACTGACTACCATGCATAAGAGGTTTTTCACTAATAAATGTAAGAGACTGCAAAAAGTAATCTGTTCACGCAGTTCATGTTTCATCTAGAAAAGTAATATATATGTAAGTGTTCTAGATCACGTGTCTCACAGATGCTATAAACACAAACTTATATTGAGTTAGGTGTAAGAAAAAATTTAAGTTTTCATTATGAAGTCCACATGACAGACAGCAATGTATCAATGTTGGCAATGAACAAGCAGATATTCAGATCTATGTAATGTAATCTTCCCCTCAAAACAGAAAACCTAAAAACCTAAGCAATAAAAACACAAGAGAGCATGACTTTGAGCACACGGCAACACTTCAGTGTTTTCCTCACCTTTTCCTCTTATGCTCCCTCAGGCATGTTACTCTGGAGCCCTGGCAACCCAGTTGCCCTCTGTGTATGAGTGACTATGATACCTCAACCACATTCTGCCCTCCTGGATGACCTTAAACTGCAATCCTGGAAAATGCCTTGCTTATCAACCCAACGTGTCACTTGCTATAATTAGCATTCTGGGAGCTAACAATACAGCCATTAAGGCACCGAGAAAGACGCATGTCCTGCCTTAGTTCAGTGTACATCAAATGATCAGTCAGATGACCATGAAATCAGTGAGGTCTTTACTTAAAACAACGAAGAAAGGTGAACCTATCTGCCTGAACTCATTATCTGTCTCTCCTTGGGCAAATGCATAATGACGCTCCTTCATGTTACCTTCCTCATGATGAAATGCAGTGGTTCCAAGTCTCTTCCTATTTGCAGGACAGACTGCAAGGACAAAAATTTAACTTTGGATAGAACAACAGTCTAAAAATCTTGCTGTCGTTCAGTAGCAAGGACATCTGCTGAGAATCCACAACCTCATAGTAAGGACACTATGTACAGACACCCGCTTCTTCATCAAGGACAGTGGAAATTGTATGACATTTATTAATTTCCATCCTGTAATGTTAAAAATTTAGTCTAAGTATTATGTCTTATCTCAATCATTTCACTCTGATTTAGATGGCCAGGAAACAATACAGAAATACTAAAATCATTAGTGCAAAGCTTTACATAAAACTACTAAATAGTTGTACCTCAAGAGTCTAGTACTAGTGTGATTTTGAGAACTGTTTAACACCATTAGATTTCATTAACGTAAATTTCCCCATCATGAAAAAAAAAAAGCTGAACTGCTTCCTATTTTCTGCAAAAATTATCAAAATACATTAGAGTTCCATGTATTGCCAAGTAGAACAGCAAATACTCCTTCTAATGGTAACATTTATTTTCAAGATTTTGCGTACATAGAATAACAAATAAGGATTCACTTTATTTAAAACTGAGGAAAAAAAAAATCAAGAACAGGTGAAAAGAAGGTAGAGTCAGTACCAATCATTTAGCAAAACACTTACATATTACCTCAAGGAAAAATCTGAGGCAAAACAGACAAAATTTAGTGTGCATCTATCATGAATGACACAAGTAACTAATCCCCAAAGCCAAAACATCTCTTTTAATGTTTTTGAAATGTAAAAATAACAATTTTGTTAAATTTGAAGGAGCATGATCTTTGACTGGACTTCATTGACAGAAGGTAATTATGCTTGAGACACATTAATCTAACACTCACTTTTATATTTAACTTGGTTCTAGTTGTGTTTTGTTTCCGTTTTAAGGAGTCAATGATTATCCAGCTTATTATCCCAACAATAACAGTAAACTCAGAAAATACCAACTTCAATTTAAAATGTGGAAAATCCCTTACTAGTCTGCTATAGAGCTGAAAAAATTTCAGCTTTGTGACCCTGAGTTCAGTGTCCCCGATGGCAAAAACATGCATCTTCCCAGGATAAGAGAGATGCAGAAAGGGCTCAGTTCTTGTTCAGTTACCTTCATTGTGACACACACAAGTTCTATATATTTTGAATGCGCATCTTTTTAAAGGTAACGTAACAACTCTTCATTGCTACTTTATAATAATATGTAATATTATTATTATATGTATATGTTATAGTGATATGTAAAACAGTGACAGTAGTGGATGCTGAAGTTATTCAGAGCCATGTCACAAGTGACAATTTGGGAAATTCCTGGGTAAATGTTCAAGAATTCCTGTGTAGTAGTTCTGTTGAGAGAAAATTTGTAGGAATAGAAGTGGAGAATGCAAGACAAAAGAGGAGAGGCTTTGCAAAAGTCAGTTAAATCTGAAATGAGAACATACTTATTAAGAAAATAAATATTATAGATCGATTCAATACCTAGAGGGCTCCATCAGCCCCCACTATGGGGAATATTTTGAAACTATAATATGTTATTGTTAATTTGGCTTTTTTAGAACATACTTAAATGACTAGTCCTCCCACAAGATGAAGAAACAACATTGACAGAAAGTATCTACCATAATAAACTATATTCTACAATTCTGGCAATGTTAACAACAAAAGCTGCAGTATCAACATCATAATCTCTACACTCAGCTGATCAGCTTTCTCTCTCTCTTTTTTTATTTTTTTTTGTTAGTAAGAAATTAGGAAGTAACATAAGGAATAAATTCCATAAGCAGCCTGGACATAACAGTTGGCATGCAATTTAACTGCTGACTTAAATTAGTTTGCTGTCACAAATAACTCCCCCAACTTGTTTCCAAACTTGGCAGACATGGTAAGGCAGAGGTAAAACAAAATGGTCAACAACCAGCAGTAGAAATGTCTTCTTATGTTGAAGAAGCTCTTCCCATCTACGTTAGCAGAAATTCCCTACAGGATCTAAGAGCTGCCCCAGCCATTAAATTTTTCAGAAAGAACCATCCTAACTGTCTCCTTAAAATTAGCTCTCATGCTCCTAAGTAATTCTATCCAGTCAAAAGCTCATTTCGTTTTTGTTAAAGGTGTGCTCAAGAAGCTCACTTTCAGGGTGTCAACACTGATTCCACACCTCCATGAAGACTGTGAGAGGGATGGATTAGAAAATCACATGAAATGAACAAATCTGCTTTTCAAATGCTACTTTTCTGATTTTTAGGTGAAGAAAAAAACATTTTATTGTTGTTAACTTCTGTATCTTCCCCTCTCTTGATCTTGCCAGCTCCCCAGCAAGATGCATTTCCTTTTCATTTTTTTTAAACAGGACAATAAAACTCAAAAAAAACCCCAACCTTTCTTCTCCTCCTCCAAAAATTTGAAATTTTACACTGCTTTTTTACCCTCAATAAATTCCTACTCATAAAGAAACAAATAAATCCTTATATTAGTGCAGAATACCAACAGCTACTGTTAGAGACATTATGTGGCATCTGTCCACTGTTTTTTAGCAAACATATCTGAAGTTACACCAAAACACTGAGATCAAATTGCAATGCTACAGTAACCAGTGCAGCATAAACTTCTTTTCACAATTCCTTCAGTTTAAAAGGCAAAGCATTCCTGACAACACGTGACACAGACTACTACACAACCAGAACGTCAAATATTCAGTACCCAGAAGCTCCACTCCATTAAATATTTAGGTCCCCTGAGTTTAAAACTGAGGAAGCAAAACAAGAGATTAAGTACAAAGGAAAAAAGAGCTGAACAAACAGAACAGCCTTACCTTTCACAAGCTCGGACAGTCCATGCAGCAATTATCCATAATGAGATACTAAAAACCAACAGTACAGTTCCTGGACATATTGTCATTAGAGTCTTCATTACAAAACGAGTATTGAAGTTTATCTTATTTAATGCTCCAATGCTTCTTGATGAGGCATCAGTGAAAAGTTTGCTATGCAAAAGCATAACTCTGGCAATAAGATACAGTCTTAAGAACATTGGTATAGATAAAATAATATCCACATCAGCTGTTGCTGTGGATGGAGCGTAAGAAAAGGCGAGCCGGGCTGTCCATGTGAATGTATAGTTCCCAGGTATGGGATGTATAGCACACACCAGTATTTCCAAGCAGATAAAGAAAATACGCTCGTAAGTCATGGCTATTCTCCAGTCATCTGCTCCATTGTCCACCATGAACAACTGAAATAATAAAATATAAGGTTAACTTTAGTACATCATTAACAAATCTTGTTACAATTCTATTTCAAAATACCACAGCTTTCAGAGCTACCAATGACAACTAAAAAGAAAATAAATATGCCATTTTAGCAAATGATATTACTCCATTGCTATGGTTATGCCAAAAATATTTTTTTCATGCACCATTTTTAAAACTGTACATGAAACTGAATTTTCACACTATTTACTAAAAATTCCCCATATTTTTTCATTTCTCATAGAACAAAATTCTGGATCAACTGAGCCTTGTGCCTTCAAAAATCAACTGCTTAATCAAAGTTCATAAACTTGTGAAAAAAATAAGAAAGTATTTTCAGAATGGAGAGGTAAACAAGCACTAGAAAATTCTAAGGTTAGTCTCTTCCTAAAGCATACCCATGCTTCAGCCAGGGTGACATTATAGTTTCAGAAGGACTATCCAAGCTTTCTTCAGACTTCAAGTACCAATATAGATCAATGAAGAATGCAAAATTTCCTCAGAAACTGAGTAACTCGAAAATATATCTCATAGTGAAAACCTGAAAAGCAAAAGCCTGCGAACAACGTAGCAGACCAGCTGATTTTTATTAGTGTTGAAAATCAAACCCACTTCTTGGTTCTTGCATCATCAGGCCTTCAGTTTGCCAGGCAGGAACAAAAGCACTGATACATTTCATGTGGTTTAGTAAATGTTTTTCCTGATGAATTACTAAATAAACACTTAATAAAATAATACTTGTCACTAATAGGGAGTAGGGATATGTAAGAAGTTGCAAACAGGCAATGTGTCGAGAAAGGAAGATAATCCATAACAACAAAGAAGATACAAACTCAGTGACAGGAGGAGACTGACTTCAGCTGTAGTCTGAATCTAAATATGGCTGTCCATTATACAGATTAGAGAGATAAAAAACTTTTAAAATTTGATTATTCGAAAAAAATTAGAGGCAATTTAAAAGGTGAGCAGAAATACACAAAGAATGGTCTTGTCAGTATCAGAAGACTATTACCAGCATGCTACACGCCACACACCCAGCTAAAACCACAATTCCTCATCTGCACTGCACTTTACCCCTTTCCATCGATCTATTTTCCACAGGACACAGTTAGTGAAGGTGGAGTCACTTCTGTGGAAACATTTAAGAAAAGGCAAAACACTGCAAAGCCAGTGAGGAGTAAGGAAAAATAAGTGTGAGAAACAATCCTCCGAACATCAAGGTGAAAATAGAGAGGGAGGAGGCTCTCCAGGCACATGCAGCCTGTGGAAAAGACTCTGGTGAGAACCATGGAGAGGGGCAGGTATTTCCTGCAGCCCATGGAAGACCCCACATCAAAGCAGATTGACATTTCCTGAAGGCACTGCTGTTGGTGGAAAGCCTGCACTGGAGCAGATTCTCCTGACACAACCCACAAAAGATCCATGCTGGAACAGGGAAAAAGTGTGAGGAGGAAGGAGAGGTAGAGAGGAACTGTAATGGCCAGACCACAACTCACATTCTCCATCTCACTGCGCAGCCTAGGAAAGAGGAAATTGGGACCGAAGGAGTGAACGTAAGCCTGGGAAGAATCAGAGGGAAGGAGGGAGACGTGTTTTAGTTTTTGTATTTGTTTCTTAAAACCCTACTCTACTTTTAACTGCCAATAAATCAAATTTTCCCCAAGTCAAGTCTGTTTTGCCAATGCTGGCAAACATTACATGATCTCCTTGTTATCTGAACTCAGAAGCTTTTCCTCTTATTTTCTTTCCATGTCCTGTTGAGTAGGCTGGCATCTGGCTGCTGGCCAAGGTCAACCCACTACACTTATGAATAGTTCTTACCTCCACTGCAATACTATTAAAGACAAAGAAATACAAATAGTGTTAAATTAAGCAAAAGAAACACACACAGTTCAACATTTGCAACATGAGCATATAAATTTCTTTTACGGATCATTCTGCCAATATTTGTGTACTAGAAATAAACGTAAAATTAATACTGCTTGGAAGATCAATGTATTTATTTATTTATTAAAAAAAAAAGAGAGCTGGTTTGCACTTAACAAAAGTACTATTTGGTATGAGGGGCCAAACTTTCAAATTACTGTAAGGTTCAAGTCCATTTAGTTCTTGTGATCAGCCTCTAAACATCAGTCAGATCACAGAAGTGGTGATCTGGCTATGAAGATGTGCACCCAGAATACAGAGGAGTAGTAACCAGCATATATGAGAGGGCTGTTCCGAAAATAATGCCTCTTATTTTATTATGTCGGCCCATGATGTCAAGGGTGGATGTCGGTGGTATGGCAGTAGAGATTGAACCTTCTCACCAATATTCCATTACATTTTGTTGCCATGAGACAGATGGAAAGAGAAGGGCAGTCTGACAAAATAGCATCTAACATGGAAGTGTGTTTGAAACAAAGGTGTGTCATTGAATTCCTCCATGCAGAACAAATTGCACCCATTGACATTCATTGACATTTGCTGAACATTTATGGAGATGAAACAGTGCATGTCAGCACAGTGAGACGGTGGATGGTGCGTTTCAGCAGTGGTGACAGCCACAGTGGTCACCTCTACCAGTGCAGGTCTTAATGAACACGGCATGCAGGCTCCTGGTCATCGCTGGTGAAAATGCATACCTAATGGTGGTGCCTGTGTTTAAAAATAGTGTTTTGAGGGTGACAATATGCTCTGTTCAATAGTATTATTGTGCTCTTTGTATCTGTTGTGGTATGCATGGAAATAAATAGGAGGCATTACTTTCAGAGAGATCTATAGCAAAAAAGAGATAGATGATCTCTCAAATGCTGTGTGGTTTTCTGATGAAAAGTGTAAGTGAACAATAGGGCTGAGTATTCTCAGATAAATCTTAAATGAGCAGCATTTTACAATTTCTTTCAGAGTTGCAAAATTAGCTGAAAAAAATCAGTCTTTCGTCTGCTGTTTTTACCTAACATCTTCACAGACTCCAAAAAGAATACTATATGCAGAAAGCAATTCAAGAAAAATGATATCTTAGGTACAGATTTGATTTAAAAAATGAGAATAGAAAAACATCAACATTAAAATTTGACCTTACAATCCTTATAGAAGAAAATGCTATTTAACCATTGATTTTTTAAAAAAATGTTTGAGGTGTCATTTTGAAACAGATACTTAAGTACATCTTCACCTGTCAGCAGATGAAATCTTAACATGCTACACAGAAAGAAGTTTTCGGTAGTGCTCAGTGGAATGTGTAATGTTTTGCAGACACAGAAGATTCCTATCAGCATCCCTTGACATTCAGCCAGGCCAATTGCTTCTAAGATAAATAATAATTGAATGTGGTAATATCTTCAGCTTTCATTTAATGACATTTAGGAGGTGAAAACATGGAAGATAGAAAACACCAGAAGCCACAAATGACAACAGATGCAGTAAAAACATTTCTCTTTCATAAAGATATTAATATTTCAAAATCATATTTTTGATGTAAATTTTCATAAAATTCTGTGTCTCCACATTCAAACCATGATGGATGTCAAACACTCACAAAAACCAAAATGGGCCTGTAAAATAGGCTGTGAATAACAATTAAGTTGGGATACAAGGAAGAAAAAACAGCACAAAAATCAGTGCAGGTTTTCATGTACATTTCACATACTTGCAATTATGCAACCTAGTAAATGCAAATTTCACTTTTATTTTGAAATATGTATTTGTGCATGCCTCCTTGTTTGTCTGAGTAAGTTTCCTATTCAGAAAGTGAGAAACTAAATGAATGAAGAATGGATGAATGAAGAAGGGAAGAACCAGCTGAACAGCACAATTTAAAGGGCAGATACACATATATACTCTCTCAGCTGCCTTCAGTCAATCCTGTTGTAATAACCATACATTAATTTTTAGAATCTACTCCTGTTTGAATGGGGAATCATGCTAGTAATAAAAAGAGAACATAATAAAAGAGAGAATGAACCCCTCCTATCGAATTGAGTCCTGTGCTCCACAAACAAGGCCAAACCTCCAGTCAGGGACAAAGATGTTATACCTGTTCATAGATTTCCAGCTGCTTATAATTATTACTTTAGTGTTTAAATCCAAGGTAAGTGCTCTTCTGCAGTGTTCTACAATGTTCTTTAAATACAGAATTATCATACACTTTCACTACATCCATATTCTACAAAACAAATTAAAAAACCTTATTTCCACCTGAAATTATATAATGTATTTCCAGCATGTTATATATTAAAGTAAGACATAAGTCAATCTTTAACTACAAATAAACTTGATAATTGTAATGACACAGTAAAAACATAAAAATAAATACATCGTGCATGCACACCGTGTATATTAACTAACACCTTACTAAATTTATCTAACGCCACGTAAGAAAAAGAGAAGCACATTTAGAATAGACAGAATGTACACAATGATGACTAAGATCAGAGATCCCCTGAAGCTACTTAGAACAAAAGGAGAGAAGTTGATTTTGTAAACCATTATCAGGTCAAAACAAGATTCATAGCAGGCTATTAGAGGATGTGGGTGAATGCATAGCACAAGTGAATTAGCCATTTTCTAAGAATATATTTACAATCCAGGTGAAAGAACATACATAACAAATAGCATCACTACCATAAAGCTGTGGGGATGCAATAGCACAGAAGTCAAAAGTATGCAACAATGATAGCAGCATCATCTGTACTCCTGGAAGCATTCCTTGCAGAAGGGAGATCATGTGAAGTCACAAACATACAATTGCAATTGTTTAATTTAAAAATCCATACTTAAAATGGTGAAATATTGGAGTATTTAATACATCAAGTTACGACCAAATTTTCTCATAGGTCATTAATAATTGATCAAGAAGATCTTTGGGATATAGCTATCTTCTGAAAGAAACAAGCTTAGTTCATTCAAATGGGGATGCTAAACTTCTATTAGTCATACGTGCATACACATACATACACCTAACTATAAAAAAGCTACGTTAGATGGATAATTATAAAAATCTGGTACTGTTTCAGAATAAAAATCATTATTTACAGAGCATATTTATTTAAATCTTTTTATGCACAATGAGTCTTTCATAGTTACTGATAACTTACTATAAGCACTGTGTATGCCAAAGAGTGTAAAGAAAATCTGATGTTAGTTTATGCTGGTGTCAAAGCAGGCTCAAAATACTTCACTCAAAGATGGTGTCAAACTTTGCCATCTCAGGAAGGGATGTGTAAGAGTTTCAGATCACTTACAGCCTTTGTGAACCATACTTTCAGAAGCGCGGCATTAAGAACTGCACAGTAAAGCACCCCAAGATAATATACCATTGTTACTGCAGCAGGCCACACACAGAGAGGAACATCACAACAAACATTTCAAAAACCATGTGTGCGCTCATCGTTCTTACCAGGTTTGTCTACATCTTTTTCAACCTCTGATCTTCAGATCATTACAAAAAAAAAACTTACCCCCAATACTCTTCAGCATTTTCTAGAAAAAAAGAACATCTATGTTCACAAAAACTGGCACAGGTTAAATCCTGCCTAACCACACCAAGTTAAATTGTCTACTCCTATTTTCTTTCTGTTTTAAATCACATACTGCCAGTACCCCCTTTTGCTTTCTCTTTCCGAAGATATTCAGAGGCATGGCTTGGTATTTTTATATGGTACAGGACAGACTTTCAGCTCAATGGTTTACCTCAAACAACTGTGAAATAGCTTAACCCTTGACAGCCTACATAAGCCGAAGGACCATTACAGCACTCAGCAACTGCTGAGTGAATTGCATCCTTTCTTTTTGTATCGTTCCTCCTATATAGACAGACAGACAGACAGACAGACAGACAGACAGACAGACAGACAGACAGATAGATAGATAGATGTATGCCAGGTACAAAAATAAGGTAAGATGTATTTTGTATTTCTGTATTTTTCCATACAGCAGGAAATAGTGTTAAGAAGTGTAATCCAAGGACTCCAAAGGGAAAAACAAACAAACAAACAAACAAACAAAACTCCAACAACAATATTACTAAATATTCAGATTTCTCTCCCAATACTATGGAGATGAACTCCCTGAGAAAAGTGTAATTATGGACTGAACTAAGAAATCATCACAGCTTGTAAATATGTAACAAGATCAAAACAATTATATAATAAACTTATTACTATTAATAGAAAGAGCTGATTTTGGAAAAGAATAAAATATATATCCAAAAAAAAAGATTTTTTTTCATTATTACTAAAAGATATTTCATGAGGCCATCTCCTAAGTTAATTTAGTCTGAACTCTCGCTCCAACAATCACACTTAAGATTTCTCAGATCTGTAATCAACAGGGAGTTATTTAGTTACATGTATTTTTATGAGCCTCTTAACAAAATCAGTGGTCCAGAAATAAAGGTCCACCACTCTGGGCTATCTGAGCTCACTTGAGATACTCAGCAGACCTACTAGTAAGTGACATTAAACTGATTGAATAAGGAGTTCCTACAAAAGTTTATTTCCACTCCAGATATTTCCTCATTTTAATAATGACCTTCATTTAACAGCTATTCCGTTATACAAGAGGATCAGACCCCACTCTCTCCGGTTACATAAAACACAATGAAAATACTCTCCTTAGGTTACCATGTGTAAAAGACTTCCATCCAGCACCAACAGTTCCCAAAAGTTCTTTATCTCATTTATTGATCTGTTTTAGAAAGTAAGAAAGAAATGAAAAGAAATGCATATTATTGTCATAACACACATGCTTACTAGAGAATACGTTGAGTGACCTAGAGCAACCCAGAACAGCTCATTTGTACACTTGACAAAGATAGTATAAAAAATGTGCACAGTATTAAAACCTAACTTTGCTCTCAATGATCTAAGGACGAGACAAGGCTGTCTGGACCTAGCATGGCCCCAGGTAACATTTCACCAGCTAACACCAATACAGCCTGCTCAGAACCTGCCATCCATCATTCACCACCCCACACTATACCCTGCTTCTCCGGACCGGTTCTTGCTTGCTGTCACTGCTCAGTCCGGAGCAGGATGCGAGCTATGCCAGCAAGACTGAATGAATTGCTTAGGCTCCCTTTGCACTTTCATCAGTATAAACAAGTGACCACCATGAACAAATTACTGTTGTAATACAATAAACTCAAAACAACAACAAAAATCTCATTAAAAGCTTGTTCTCATCTTTTAGGTGTTCTGCTGCAATTAGTACACTAGTTTTGACAGTACTGGGATGGAAACATTGGTCTGATTCCAGAGTTAAGAATAAATCTAGTGCTGCAATGAAGCAGCCAATTCCAAGACTTTGCATATGAAGAAACCAAAACATCAGCCCATAAAATAACAGAGTTATTTTACGGAACTAATTTTTAGAATAAATTGTGAAGAAGTGTAATTGTGTGTTATATTTTTCCCAACTCCAAGTACCTCAGAAACAAAGTAATATTCTGATTCTACAATCTACTTTCAGAAGCAAAATTCACTGGAGAGAACTATCTACATTTCAATATTTTTATGTTGTTAAATAATTATTTTACAATTCTTCACTTAGGATTTGATTTCTTCATTCAGTACTTAACATAGTATGTTCTATCGATCACTGCATGAAGAACTGCCATGTCCCAAAACGGCTGCCATCTGCCACTATTCCAAGTGTGAGAGAAGCTTCACTGTCTTCAAGGAAGATCAGCTTCATTACTACTAGGGAAACTGGAATCCATTAAAAAAACCACCTCTTAGCTGGGAGGAATACAAAGAGGTGGTCCGAGCAGCCAGGGACCAGGTTAGGAAAGCTAAAGCCCAGGTAGAATTACATCTAGCCAGGGACATAAAGGGGAACAAGAAGAATTTCTAGAGGTACATCAATGACAAAAGGAAGACTAGGGAAGATGTGGGCCCTCTCCGGCAGGAAACTGGAGACCTGCTCACAAGGGATGTGGAGAAGGCTGAGGTGCTCAGTGACTTCTTTGCCTCAGTCTTCACTGGCAAAGGCTCTAGACACACCACAAAATTGCAGAAAGAGAAGGTAAGAAGTGGGAGAAGGAAGATCCGCCCACTGTAAGTGAAGATCAGGTTGGAGACCACCTAAAGAACCTGAAGGTATACAAGTCCATGGGGCCTGATGAGATTCATCCACGGGTCCTGAAGGAACTGGCGGATGAGGTTGCCAAGCCACTATCCATCATATTTGAAAGGTCATGGCAGTCTGGTGAAGT
>WBMW01002036.1:17045-76707 GCA_013396635.1 Penelope pileata
TGGCCAGCAGGTCGAGGGAGGTGATTCTGCCCCTCTACTCTGCTCTCGTGAGACCTCACCTGGAGTCTTGTGTCCAGTTCTGGGGCCCCCAACACAAGAAGGATGTGGAGCTGTTGGAGTGGGTCCAGAGGAGGGCCACGAGGATGATCAGAGGGCTGGAGCACCTCCCCTACGAGGCCAAGCTGAGAGAGTTAGGACTCTTCAGCCTAGAGAGGAGAAGGCTGCGGGGGGACCTGATAGCAGCCTTCCAGTACCTGAAGGGGGCCTACAGGAAAGCTGGGGAGGGGCTTTTTACAAGGATAGGTAATGACAGGACAAGGGGTAATGGTTATAAACTGAAAGAGGGTAGATTTAGACTAGATATAAGGAGGAAATTCTTCACTGTGAGGGTGGTGAGACACTGGAACAGGTTGCCCAGAGAAGTCATTGATGCTCCCTCCCTCGAAGTATTCAAAGGCAGGCTGGATGGGGCTTTGGGCATCCTGGTCTAGTGGGAGGTGTCCTTGCCCATGGCAGGGGGGTTGGAACAAGATGATCTCTAAGGTCCCTTCCAAGCTGAACCATTCTATGATTCTATGAAAAGATGTATTTACTGAATAAATTGGTAATATTTTTGAAAATGAACAGGGGACATAGAAATTACAGAAACACTGAATTTGAAGCTAGATAAAATGAGCTTACTCATTCATTCTGCTAAAGGAATGCACCTGCAACTCTGAACTTAGAATGTGTTTTTAAGAAACATTTGGCTTCAGTGCGTATACACAAGTATCTGTCTTCTCACTCCTTCCTTACTGCTTACATTCTACATAAATACTTTGGGTATTTTGGAAAGTTTGTGTTTGCTTTTTAACTGATGAGTTTTCTAATTAACTGACAATGAATGAGTAAACATCTGCATCATGGGAATTATAAAGTCCCTGTAGTGTTTTTACCACCTTAGAAACATTCAAACAGGGAACTTCATTTAAGATTAGTTTTAAAGCAACTCCAAATACAGAAATGCAGTAAGTACTTAACTGTTGTCCTAAAGCTTAAATACGGAGAACCCAGAATTGGGCAGCAGGAGAGAGTAAGGTTTGATGTACCTGTGAATTTAAAAAGCTACATAAACACGGCCATGCACAAATCTTGACTATATAGAGGCAATCTTGCAGCAACCATCTCTGTAATTCACCCTGGCAGGTAAAGCTGGGACAAAGCAGAAACAAAGCAGCTACTTAGTTCATACCTGGTACTCCTGAAGGCTGATGTGGATTTCTGGCTAAACCAGCAGATGAAGTCTTAAAGCTATTTTAACTTAATTTTTGAAGCAGTTTCAAGAAAGCAACTTTCAACATCAGGTTAAATAACGCAAAGAAATTTCTTTGCAAGTATTTACCTGTTCCTAAGCAAAACCTGTTCATAAGAAAAACATTGTTTTACTTGATCACTGCTAATAATGAGGGAAGTTGCCTCTCCAGCTCAAAAAATAAAGATAAAAATAATAAAAAAACATTAATAATAACAAAAAACCCAACCCAGCTTACTCTGTCAAACACCTCATGGCATACATGGTTCTTGTTGCTGCCCTGTTAATTGTTTGAATGTTACAGCTTTGTCAAATCTGTCTAGTTTACAAGAACTCTCTCAAGTAAACGATGTTCTGCTCTCTAAGTTACTGTAAGTTACTATTTTTCAAGAAGTCTGCAAATCAAGTAAGTGAAAGAAGTTTGCTCTGCATGCAGCCAAACCTGTTATCTTTAGTGGCTTCAACAAAAAGTTGCTACTCAAAATGTTTCAAACAGCTTTGTTCTCAGAATTGTTGTGTTCAATGGCAGCAAAAAATCTGATGACCACCAGTGAACGCAGGACTACACCAGCCTACGCCATCCACACAAAAGCCACAGATGAAAGGCAAGGCTTGCTAATTTTGAACGAGCTAACTGACATCTCTGACCACAATGTGGATATAAAAACTGATCATCTTTTCTACTTTCCTTACAAGTGACAAACGGCAGGGGAAAAGAATGGCCTGCCAGCTCACAGCCATGCTGCTAAATTTCTCACCTGGCTGCACTGCATCCCATTCTGTTTCTGAGAAGTAGACAGATGCCTATTCATATATGGCCTCAAACAAAGTTGGAGAATCAAACATTTTCCTATCTGACTCTGGAAAGCAAACTGGCTGTGGGTGACAATCCTTCTTCCCCCTCTCCCCCCACATTGTGCCATTAAACTATTTTTAAACACGTAGAAGCTGAACTGGGCATATACAAGGACCAGTCCAAGATTTAGTTATTTTAAACCATAGCATTGCAGACATCACAACGGGACACAAGTTACTGGCTTTTATAGCAAGCCCAAAACTGAACGAAAACAAACGGAAGAGATGGGCTTAGTGTGAAGCTACATTAGCCACAACACCATTCAGATCAGGACCCTGTTTTGTAGTAGCAGTCATGGAGTACGTTGTCAGCTATACTGAAATTTGGATGAACTAGAATTTCTCTTTGATCAGACCATTCCTTACGCCCAAGAACAACTCCTGAACAAATATTTTACGAAAGAACCTGCACTGAAAGGAAGCCACTGCACTCTGGGCGTTGTAGCTCCAAGGCCAAAACAACTACAGCAGAGAGCAGCTCGGTGCAGAAATAAAAAGTGGGCACACAGTCTCCATTCATTAAAAGAGGTCAATTCAGGAGTTTCTAAGTCTTCTTGAAGAAATAATGACACAGGTTTTAAGGATCAAATCCTTAGAATATCATGAGGAAACTCTAAACTGACAGGCTGTAAAGGTCCTATAATTAAGGCACTCAAAAATGCAGATTTTTCTCTGAAGTCAAAACACACGTCAAATATGCATGATGGGTGTAAACACAGTAAGTAATGCTGTATCAGACATTCAGTGAGAATGTGTTTGATCAAAACTTCATTAAACCTGGGTGCTTAATAGTGATAGCAATTACCATTCTATCACTATAGTAGTAGTGGGTTTTTTGTTTTTGTTTTAAGATTACAATTCTATCACTATAGTAATACTGATTACTACTTCTGGTCATATTTATCACTTGTTTCTGACAGAAAACAACCTGTTGTCTAGCCGCACAGTCAGTCTTTCTCCAGTTTCCCAGAATGAAAACAAGCCTCTATGCGTGTGTATTTTATGGATGCAATAGTACAGACTAAATCAAATCTACCATGCAGTTTTTTGTTTCTAACTAAAGACACGCCTCATTCCATGGCTGCAATAGATCTCATTCTTCAAACCATAATGATTTTCTCAAAACAAGAAATACCATTCACCACCTAGGATGAATCAGTTTTGTTAAGA
The DNA here is from genome assembly GCA_013396635.1 of Penelope pileata. NCBI lineage: Eukaryota > Metazoa > Chordata > Aves > Galliformes > Cracidae > Penelope > Penelope pileata. The sequence continues at coordinate 20,362 of WBMW01002036.1, forward strand.
ACCTGAAAATGAAGTGTTGCTTCTAATGAATTATTCTAGTGACACTACTGTCAGAGGTCAGGGATAGCGCAAATGTGACTGACTGAATATCCCATTAGCAGCACTACATGACAGTAGCTGCAGAGCTACGAAAGCTGGAACAAATAATTGAAATAGGAATAAAACAGACTTTCCCAACAGTAACTCATTAGGATATACTGTGGAGCACGACACGGACTTTACACTGCATTGTTTGGGAAATCTACAGCAAGCTGTTCTTGAAAGTTACAAGCATAGGTGGGTACAACAGTTTCGTATTTATGTGACAAATGACTGATCTGAGCATAAAAGCACAAGACAGACAAGCCTGAGCTTCAAACACAGCTATAGAGCCTTCCATAGATTACTTCCACAGCACTTGAACTTCCAGTCTCAGCTTTCCCTTCCATAGAAACATTTAATATACAGAAAAAAAAAAAAGGTGTTGATTCATCCATGGAATTCCTTTTGATGATGAAAAATACTATGTTTATGTTTGTTATACATGTATTTTTTCTTTACAGGCTAACTTACACCTCCCCATCAAACCAAAGAGCCAAAGTGTAACCGTTTTTGGAAGACACATGGCCAATGAGGTGCATGTGAACCACCACAGTGAAAGCAAAAAAATTACATAGCCATGAGTATATATAACTTACAATAAGTAAGTAATTTGGCCTCCATAATACTCCTCACTGCTTGTGATGAAAAACTGTAAGGGAGTTTAACTTCAGTTTTATTACTGAATGCAGGATTTTTACTAAAAAACTTTCCATTGATGTTAGTAGGATAGTGAAAGTCTTGTAAACAGTTTTTGTTATAGTCATGCATTACAGAATTTATTTGCACAATAAAGGGGTCAAGATATGTATTTATTAACACCCACCACTAATGCCTGTGTCTGGATTGATGGAAATGGTTGCAATTATTACTGAATTCTCAAGGTGTTTGCCAGAGATTTTTGACAGAATTTTACTCTTCCCGTGCTTCATCCTTGAACACAGTTGTTCACAAACGCATGTGCTGCCAAAAAGCAATGACATAAATAAGGTGTGATTGTGTTGCAATGGATATTTTTCTCTGGTAAGAGAGATCTCATAAAAGTCTAATAGAGAGACACGATCGATTTTTCCTTTGAGTTGAATGCCTGATTACAACTCCATACATTCCATTTGAAAATCTGCAGGTAATTATTTCTGTTGACTGAAAATGGAGCTGGAAATATACCAAAAAATAAATGATATTTTGGAAATCTTAAAACCTATTCTCAAATTCTTTTATCAAAACAGAAAGCAAGGCTGCATGTTTTTCACTGTTCACTGGACAATGTTTAGCCAATGTATCAAAGTGCATAAAATTATTTGCATAACTTGAGTTAGCACTGCACTGCACTCTCCCTGTGTTCTGGCTTTGGCTTCAGCTCAGACAGTGCCAGTTCCCGAGTGACGGGTGTGGGCCTGGGGCTGGGCTGGGCCAGGCTGCCATGATGGGTTGGCAGCAGGGGGAAGGCAGCATTAGGAGCTGTGCCCAGCTGCATGCAGCCCACAAGCCAGAGGCTGGATGTGCCTGGCCTAAGTAGACCAGCACTGAGGCAAAAGTATATCAGTGGACATACACCTCCTACTTAATGACATGCATCTTTTGTACACAAACTGCCATGTAGATTGCCATTTTAACTTTCTTAAACTCTGCCTTCTTAACCTAAAAGCAAATTCCATTACAGAAATGCGGAATGGAATAGTAAGTTGTCAAGAAACAGCAGCTTTAACCATGCTGCATTCTGCTACTTTAATTATGTAAAACAACATTAAGTAACAAACTATGCATGCAGTGGGTAATTAATGCATTCTAAGTTATGACAATTGGATCATGCTACCTTCTTCATGCTCATTCACCTCTCTAACCTCTCTACTGAAGTAACAGTCAGAGAAAGACCTGTTTTAGGCAGTGATAACGACAAATTACATATTTCCTAGCAATCTTCCAAACATGGGACGCTTGCCCTGAAGAACTTAAACAACCACACAAGCTTGGAGATAGAGTTACAAATATTCTGTAATCTCCCAAATCAATGCTTTTAACATTACAGACATGATATCAGTGGACTACAAGGAGAATAAACAGATTGGGGGTTGTTGCTACAGTCAACTCCAACATCGTTACTGCAGTTCATTTGCAGCTTGCTTTTAGTTTTTATTTGTTTGGTTATTTTTCATTTTCCCTGGGAGGAAGAGAAAGAAGGAGTAATCTTGCTTGTGATTTTCATCGTCTGTCCCAGAAATGATAAAGTCCGCTAAAAGTTCTGATTTAAACCTGTCTTGTTCCATTTGACTTTTATTGTAGTCTTAACAGTAACTCACATCGATTAAATTTATTAACAGTTCCCACTTTAGATTTAGAATAGATAATGCAGTACGATCATAGAAAACATATCTGAAGTAAATATTTTAGCTTTCCAGGTATTTCACAGGACAACGCAGCATCCAAACGCCTACTCTTGCCTGAAGACAGCCGCCACACTGGAGACTTTGTTCCGCCTGCTGTAGCGCTCTGGGCAGGCTCAGGGACGTCGAGAACCGTGCCCCTTTGCTAGCGGGTGTTCACAGCCCGGCGGCGATGCACGTGCCGCGGCCGGTCCGGTTCCGCCGCCGGGCAGCGCCGAGCCGGGCCGGGCGCACCGAGTGGAGCTGTCCGCGGTGCTGAAAGGGCGGCGTGGAACCTCCGCCCCTAGAGGTCGGAGCTGCTGCCGCTCCTCGACCCATCAACCGCGCTCGCAGCAGGGGAAGACAGACACAGAACTCACTTTTGCTCCACGTCCATGCAGTACTCCTGGCTATTCAGAAGAATTCCAGTAAGTCTTCTTAAACCTCCTTCCAGTCCCCTTAAAACATCCAGTAGGACAGGTGAACCGAAGAGTGTGGTTTAGCTGACTGCATGACTTGTTTTCTAAGTGAAATGTATAGGCAATGTTAACAGAAGGACTACAGTCACTTGCTGTGCTGCCTGGCACTGCCATTGATTTGCCTGCAGCATGGCTGTTCAGACATCCTTCCCATAAATTAAGGTCACGGACTCCTGAGTGGAGAAGCTGACTGCCACTAGCAGATGTTTTAGGTCACCAAGTGTTTCTGAATATTAAATCAGCAAACAGTAATAATTACTGCTGTAATCTTATTTCTCATCATATTTTGTTTCATGCTTTGTAGAAAAAATTACTTTTGGCTAGGGTAATTTGCTTTCATCCAAGTACTAAACATACCAGACTGCTAACAGAACATATTGATGTTCTTGTCTTCTATAGAAGAATTTCTCTCAATTCAACCTTGCTAGTTTATACAACACTCACACGTAAAGTCTATGTCTGTTTCAGAGAAGAATTAGAAAGGAATGATTAAACTTGCACAGGACTGACAAATAGCCAGCCTCTCCGGGACACAGCCAAACATCTGTGGGCATGATTCTACAGACATAATTCATTAAGATTCTATAGCAGGGTATTTGCTTGAATTAAAGATGAGTTTTCCTTCAGAAAACAGTCAGCTTTGAAGATTATTTAAAATCCATCACCTTATCAGGGTTACAGAGTATTTTCTTTTGCCTGGAATAGATTCCATGCCCACGTAAACCAAAGTACTTTAAAGATGCTTCTTTTTTTCACTTGACATGTGTAAGACAAATTTATCACTGTAGATGGATGTAAATTTTGCTATGCCTGTTCTTCATCTTATTTTTAAAAAGTCAAGTCTCTGCACAAAAGCATACTGTCCTGAAATTAAAAAGCTGTCAGATATTGGATAGCTTGGGGGATGCTATGCCCTTTCCTTCTAATAGGCTCCTTGAAAACAGAACTTCACTTTCATTTTCAAGATGAATGACAGCGCTTTCTGGGGCTGCAGCTCATCCCAGGCCCTGCCATGGCTACAGCAGTCCTGTGTGTCTCTCAGACATAAACGCAGAGCACTACTGTTTCATCAGCAGGTATACTTGTGTTCTACAAGGTCAGGTAGCACTGAAAAACTATGTTAACCTTGCTTAAGTCACCTGATTGCATAACTCCTTCCACATAGTCTCATACATGAGGAAGTTGTTTCAAGTGAACAATACGAAATTACTACTGAAGTTTTTGAAGATTGTTTTTTTCTGATCCATAAGACATCTCTAAAAGAACAAAAAATCTGCAACTATTTGTCTGGGGAAAAAAAAAGACAAAAAACCCACAACGCAAGTCTCAAAGCAACTACATAGTGCAAGCTGATGCAAACAACTATTTTGTTATCCTGCTTATCCTGCATAAAATTTTCCAAAGTTTGTGGAAAATGCTTTTAGTAATTCAAATATTCACAGTGCTTTTAAGCTTTGTGCTTAATGCCTTGAGCATCACTTATGAGCCTTCTTTTCCGGTGCACTGTCCTTCATGCTGCAACAACAACGCACAGACTAAGAATCCTCTTGTTAGTAGTTTATAGAGATACTCCTTCACCAGAACACTTGCTTATATTACAAAACAGGTTTTGAAATCTGTGATATTAATGCAAATAAACAAGGTTCTGAGCTAGAAGTTTTGCATATGCAAGACAGGGTTAAGTTTCGCAGAGAGTCTTCAGTAACACAGTACTTCTCCCACTTTATCTTAAAGAGGAGACTATGGTACCCTTTCACATTGGAGCTACACCAGTCATCTGCATAGAAGGGAACTAAATAGAAGAGAAAGTGACCTCTGGAAATCATCTAGTTCAAGCCCCCTGCAAGTTCCCTAGAGTACGCTGCACAGCAAAGCGTCCAAGTGGGTTTTAACTACCTCCAGAGAAGGAGACTCCACAATATCTCTGGGCAGCTTGCTCCAGCACTCTGCCATCCTCAAAGTAAAGAATTTTTTCTCTTGTTCACACAGAACTTCCTGTGCCGCAGTTTGTGCCTGTTGCCCCCTGTCCTGTCACTGGGCACCACCAAAAAGAGTCTGGCCCCATTCACTTGACTCCCTCTCATTAGATATTTACAAGCATTGATAAGATCCCCCGCCAGTCTTCTCTTCTCCAGCCTGAACAGTCCCAAGATTCTCATAAGGGAAATGCTCCAGGCCCCTGAGCATCTTCGTAGCCCTCTGCTGAACTGTCTCCACTAGTTCCCTGACTTTCCTGAACTAGAGAGCCCACAACTGGACACAGTACTCCAGATGTGGTGTCATTAAGGACAGAGGAGAGGGGCAGGACCACTTCCCCCAACCTGCTTGCCACCAGGATACCACTGTCCTTTGTGGCCAGAAGGGCATATTGCTGGCTCACGACCAACCTGCTGTCCACCTGGTTCTTCTCCACAGATGTCCTTTCCAGCAGGTCAGCTCCTAACCTGCATGTGGTTATTCCTCCCCAGGTGTAGGATTTTGTACTTGCACTTGTTGAACCTCATAAAATTCCTCTCCGTCCAACTCTCCAGTCTGTCCAGGTCTCTCTGAATGGTAGCACAGCCTTCTGCTGTGTCAGCCACTCCTCCCAGCTTTGCATCATCCCTTCATCCAGGTCACTGAAGATGTTAAACAAGACCAGACCCTGTACCAGCCCTCAGGGAACACAGCTAGCTACAGGTCTCCAGCTAGACTCTGCACTGCTGATCACAGCTCTCTGAGCTCTGTCCATCAGCCAGTTCTCAGTCCACCTCCAGGTTGGATGGAGCCCTGGGCAACTGATTTAGCACTAGATCTAGAGATTGGCAATCGTGCCTGCAGCAGGGGGATTGGAACTTGATGATCCCTGGGGTCCCTTCCAACCCAGGCCATTCTATGACAGTGCTAAATGCCTTGCTGAAGTCAAGGTACTTCAGTGGTACTTCAGTGGTACAAGTATCCACCGTTCACCCTCATCTACCCAGCTGGTCATTGCATCTGAGAAGGCTACAAGTTTGGTCAACCATGATTTCCCCTTGGTAAACCCATGCTGACTACTACTGATAACCTTCATCTCTAGCAATTGCTTGGAGATGACATCCAGGGTAAGTTGTTCCATCACCTTTTCAGAGACAGAGGTGAGACTGACTGGCCTGCAGAAGGTCCTCCTTCTAGCCTTTTCTGAAGACTGGAGCCTTTTCTCCAGTCTTCAGGCACTTCTCCCAAGAGTGGTTTGGCAATCACTTCTGCCGGATCTCTCAGCACATGTGAGTGCATCCCATCAGGCCCCATGGATTTGTGTTTGTCAAGTTTGCTTAGATGATCTCTCACAAGATCCTCCTCAGCCAAGGGGATGACTCCTCTCCTACTTCTGGGCTCTGGGATCCCTCCGGGCCAAGCTTAAGAGGAAAGACTGAAGCAAAGGTGGTGTTCAGTAACTCCACCGTCTCAGTGTCCTCTTTTGACTGGGCACCCACCTCATTCAGCAGCAGACCCACATCTTCCCTCGTCTTCCATTTGCTACTGACATACTTAAAAAAGCCCTTCATATCGTTAACCTCCTTTGCCAGATTTCCACATTCTGTAAACTTTCTTCCTCCATTTGAATTCTTCCATGAGGTCCTTGCTTGTCTATTCAGGTCTCCCACCACCTCTGCATGATTTCTTACTCTTAGGCATGCACTGATCTTGAGCTTGGAGGAAGAGGAGCTTGAATGTTAACCTGCTTTTCTGAGCCCCCTTACCTTCCAGTGCTCTAACCCATGGGACACCTCCAAGTAGGACATGGAAGAGGTCACAGTTTGCTCTCCTGAAGTCCAAAGTTGCAATCCTACTTATTGCCCTGTTTCTTCCACGCAAGATCCTGAACTCCACTACCTCATGGCTGCTGCATCCAACAGTGGCCCTAACCTTCACATGCCCAACCAGTCCTTCCAATTGGCAATTTCTCCTTTCATTGATTGCTACCACTGAAGCTTCTTTGTGCCTAAACCTGTCACTTCAACCGGCAGCTGAAGACAGTTCTAACTAGAAAAAGAAAAAGTACCCGTGTATCTAGGAGTAAGGTGTTTTTCATTTCAGAAGTTTGAAATTTGTTTTGTTTCAGTTTAATGGAAGTGGCAAATTTTAATTTCCTGTTTGAAAAATATTACAACTGACATTAGAAATAAGTCTCCTGGACAGAACCTGTGACAGCATTTGTTAGACTTATGCTGCCGCTCCAGTTAGTACATTCCCTGGCCTTGCCTGACAGCTCTCCTCTGTCCTATCCCGAAAGACTTCAAGGCATTAAGTAAAGCAGGTTGGATATGAGCCTTCCCCCTCTTTTTGGATATTCTCTTAGAATATGTTGTATCTGAAACAACACAGCGAAGTTGTGAGGACACAGCACGGATAATTAACCTTGCCATCAAGAGGAAATGCATGACATGAAATTTAATTGCTGGGGGAACATAAGCATTGCTGTACATCTGCTACAGGAGTCAGAAGGAATGCCACACAGAAAAGTGTAGTATAACCCAGGGCTGAGCACCCTACAGCATACCTGCAGGTGCCAGTCCCAGAAAGGCAAAGACCCCTGGCATCCACGTGGCCATGCTGCCTGTTGCCTTTCTCTCCACTGCAATCCGGGCAGTGCCTACCAACTACCTGTGCTCCCCAAGGCAACTTGCCACCTTCCACACCACTACCCCACCGGTGCACCCTTCCCCCAAAAGAATCGTTACCTGGATCTCTCGCGCATGGTACACAATGATGAGTCCGAGCAGAATGATTGTGGAGAGGCTGATAAGGCATTTCAGAGCGAGGGAATACAGCGACTCCTGCAACACAAAGACACCACCGCGGCTCAGAGACCCCCGCGGGGCCGCCCCGCAGTGCTGGGCCGCGGGGCCGGGCTCTCTGCGCTGCAGGGCCGGGTACCTTGGTGTAGGCGCCCCAGGACAGCTCGGTCTCGATGACCATGACTACGATGCCGAACATGCCGAAGATGAGCGCGTAGTCGCTGAGGCGCTTGCGCTTCTCAAAGAGCGCCCGGCGGTGCCCTAGCTTGTAGCCGATGTTCTGGTTCTTCTTCTTGCCGGGCTTGCCCCCGCCGTTGCTGGAGCGGCCCGGACCGGGGCCGGGCCCGGCGGGGCCGTAGAGCGCCAGGTTGTTGGAGTTATTGTGCTCGGGCTTGGAGACCACGATCTCCGGGGCGGCGGCGCTTGGGCTGCCGAAAGGCGGCTGCAGCGGCTGCGACTCCGCGTCCGGCTCGTGCAGGTTCCTGCGGGACGAGCTCAGGTTGCTGAGCGGCCGCATGACGCCGCCGTTGTACCTGCAGCTGCTCATGGCTATTTCGGTGAAGGGGTTGCTCTCCCGGCGCTGCTGGGTCTGCTGGTGGTGGTGGTGTTGGTGGAGGTGGGCGCTGCCGCTGCTGCCGCTACTGCCGGGGCTGGCCGCCTGCTGCAGGCTGGGGCACTGCTGGTGCGGGGCGGGCTGGGGGGGCTGCCTGGCCGCGCCAGCATGGCCGGAGGAGGGCAGCTCGCTGACGTTCAGCTGGCTGCCCTGCCGGGACGAGGCGGCGGAGGAGAGCGGCGAGGAGCGGGTCCGGAAGGCTCCTGAGAGCGGCGGGGAGGCGCGGAGCAGCAGCGGCAGGTTGTCCCCGGCGGCCGCCGCAGCCCCGTAGTAGGCGCAGTTCTTGCACTGGAGGCACTGCTGCTGCTGCTGTTGCTGGAGGAGGAGCAGGAGGCTCGCCTTGTCCTGCTGCTGCTGCGGGCAGTGCGGCACCGCAGGCGGGCGCTGCTGCTGCTCGGCGCCGAAGCCCGGTGGGAAGTGCCGCGGCGCCTCCATGCCGGGGCCGTTAAAGCCGCAGGAAGACCGGGCGGTGGTGCACCCTGCGCAATGCGTTATGGTCGGCAAGGGAGAGTCCTGCTGCCGCCACGANGAGCTTCGCGCCGGGGTAACGCGGCTGCGCCCGCTCTAGTGCCGCCCCCCGGCGAGGGGGCTGCCCGCTCCCCGCCCGCTGCCGCCGGCCCCAGCCGCTCACATCTGCGCCGTCTCCGGAACATGGGCGCTGCGCCGTTCTCCGGAGCTGTCCAGCGGGGCTGCGCCGCCCGCCGCCGCCCTGCAAAACACAGCGGCCTGCTGCTCGCTCCGGCCCCGAGGCGGCCCCGCGGCTTGCTGCTCGCCCCGGCCTCCCTGCCAGCGGCTGCCGGCGGCTCGGGCTGGGCGCCGCCAGAAGGCCATCCCCCCTCGCTCGGAGCCCTGGCGGCCGGGGCAGTGCCCGAGGCGTGCTCCCCGCCCTTCTGGTGGCTCGGGGGGCTCTGCCTGCGGCCATGCGGCGAAATGAGATCGCAGCCATTAAGTAATTTGGCTCCTGCCCGGTCCGGTTTCCTGGAACGCTGCTTCGCGGCAGCCTCGAGGTCGGTCACCCACCACTGTCCTTTCCCCTTCCTCTCCTCCCGAACTCTGGGCTGAATAATTCATTCTGGCGCTCCCTCATGCGGAATAACTTCCGAACCAGATAAAATCTTGGCTTTGCATTTATTTAAGGAAAGATTCTTTAAGGAAAGAATCGTGAAAAAAGTGATTTACTTTGCTATAGCTAGACCTTTCTCGTTACTTGGGTGAGATTGTAGAAGGCACGTTGTTTCAGTCAAGCAGGCTGGAAAATCAGCTGCAAAATTTCATTGTTCTTTACATCCTTATTTGCTGCTATTGAGACCCAATTTGCTAACAACTTCTAGGAAAAACCCACATCTGTGTATTTTCTGTGTCTATCTCACACAAATACTCAAGTCTCCTTTGAGACTTGGATGAGGCTTTAGAACATCGTGGTTCTAAAACACAGGTGGATTATTCTGTGAGTGACCAAAAAACTTCAAATCTCTGAGTACCTGGAGTGGTTATTTATTATCTCATATACTTCATAACAGGAGTATGCACGATACATGGCATCGTAACACCTTGTGGAAATTCACCATTTCAATGATAAAGTTTTGAAGAAAAATCCATGAACGCTCTTGCATGACTGATAAAGCACTTTCCAAATACCTCCTGCTGTGTTTTTAGATTACACCAAGGTGTATTCAGATGGTCTCCATTGCAATTAGTTCTCCTGAGCACCAAAGCTTGTATTTTTAAGAACACAGTATTGAACAGTGTCAGACCTCCCACTGTCTGAGGGAGAACAAACAACACAAAACTGGTGCTGCAGTTCCATCTCAGTGGTCCTGTTTTGCCTATGCTGCAAAGACATGCGAATCACACAGGACTTGAAGAGTGAAGATTTTAGGGAGCCTGTGCTTATATCAGTGTTTAAATGATAGTCCTGCATGAACCTGCTGTCAGAATGTTTTGCGTATTAGTTAAAGATTTAAATGTGCCTAGGTTTCATCTTTCCTTTTCTATTCACACCACGTCCTTAATGTTTGCTTAAGGATACTCTCTTTTACATGTTGTCTTTAACAGAAGATGAAGTACTCGTGACCTAGTTCACCACAGCACAGTTTTTACAGAACATGCAAATCTGCATGTTTTATTTAGAAGTGACCAAGTCTGTGTCCTGTAATGCTATCTACTCTAGCCATACAAAGTTTTATTAGAGCTGTAAAGAAAAAAACTGTATTTTTAAAATCTTGATAGACTAAAGTACATGATAGTTTATGTTCTCTAAAGTGAAATGAATGCATTTATTTATCTAATTCATATATAACAGTTATCAATCCCTATTTTAATTCATCTTCTTGTACTGTAGGTATTTGCAGGACTGGCAAGGACGCTTCTGTTTCTAGCTTTTGGCTATTTCATCTGTTGACTTGATAGTTTCATTATGCAAATGAACAAATGAATATTCCTGAGTTTAACACAAGAGGTCATACTAATCGCACAGTATGTTATGAAACTGGTCTGCTGCAGGTGTTGTTTCAGTTCTGCCATACAATGTGGGATACCGCGCTTTCAAGGTCTCAAGTGAGAACTGGTGAGAGTTTGCTTCTTCATAGGCAGGGAAGAAAACCCTCTTCTTTACTCTCTATGACAGCAGTAAATGAGCTGAAATAAACAGTTGCTATTTAATTTAAAATCTTTCCTTTTAAAGTAATTTAAAAGTTCACTTGTAAAAATGAATATTTAATTTCAGAAATAAAATTTATTCTTCACATGAATTTAATTGCTGTATTCATTTATGTCAGAAAAAAATTTGCATGGACTGCTCAGAACTGCTAAAGCATACTAAATTAGTAACCATGAATACCTGTGAAAAAGACATTAACTGTTTGGGCTTGGGGCTCTGTTTTTTTTCTTACCTTTTTGTTATATACTAGATGGTAGTGCTTTTTCTGGTTATCCTAGGTCCTGCTGCTGCTTTGCGAAACAGGCTCTTTCAACACATATAGATGGATGCATGTGCACATCCATCTAGGTATAAAGTAAGAGAAAGACAATTACTGCAGGCCTCATTTGCTAATGATGATTATTGAAGATGTTTGGAAAGCAGATTTACTTTTTTTCCAAGCCCAGTAATTGCAAGATGAAGATAAAATGCTGTTGAGACTACCAGCAGTGGGTCAGGAAGCTCAACAGATGGGAGAAATAATAGATTTTTGGGAGGAAAAGGCAGTATGAAATATTTGAAGTGTCAGGTAGTCATTCCAGCTAGTCATTTCAAAAGCTCACATAATATCCAGTGAAGATACAACACCTGCATGCTACAATAAAATGTACTAGAAAGCTATTTTGGCAGTTGTCCTATTGCTCCTACTCCTGCCAGGCTCCTGTTAAAATCATGGAAAACTGCACTTGTAAAAATGTCAAAGAATATAGAAATACAGTAAGAGAAAGGAAACAAAATGAATTAAAAGAAGAAGGCAGGAAATTCCACTCTGTTACAGTATCTGGAACTCAAAGTATGCTCTGCACAAGGTCTTGGAGTTTCTAAAGGAAACAGTCTTGTTCAGTTCGCAAAAAGCAAGCAGCTATATAGCTGAGCACACACACAGCAGAGTCACAGTAAGAAAAGCAGAGGTAACACAAACAGCAATAGATCACAAGATCATTCAAAAGTATCCATGCAGCAGTAAAAATGCTTTGTGAGACATCAGCCAAACAATTGCAGTGCTGCTGCCAAGACGATGAGATGGAAATTAACCGTATGAGCCACATGTGTAAGTTACCTTTTGCACACCATCTTGCAGGGCTTCACGTGCCAGGTGGCTCTATGTTTGCCGCACAACTTCCATCACGTATGTACCTATGAGCCCTAACTGGCATCGCACCCCTGCTGGACCTGTACTCACTTCAAAAACCTTTTGACTGTGTGCCACAGTAGCAGGAGGGGAAGAAATAACCATATGACAACACTGAAGATTGTTACAGTGACATGCTAGAAGGAAGAATGCTTTACAGTTTCTTTTTTTATTATTCCCTTCCACTAATCTGCACATTCTTCTGCTCCTCCAGTGTATCACCAGCAAAAATGCAGATTCAGTGCAGTTAAAATCTTCCCCTTTTACAAGGGATGTTTAGTATAAAGGAAAGATGAGGAAATTGGATTGGAAATTTTCAAAAGTGTGGATGCCTTAATTTTGGGGGGTGCAGTTTAAGAAATGTCTAGAATTGCTGTGTGCCTTTTCATCAGTCAAGGGGATCTTAAGGGATGAATTTCTTTTAGTTTTTTTCCACATTTTTTTTATTACTGTTAAACAGGTTGAAAATATGGGATGAGGTTCACAAAACAGCAAGGAAAAGTATTTCTTCCCTTAAGCTACTTCTCCAAGCTTTTCCAATATTTTCATACTACTAGGACATCACAAAAGCTTGATGACTGTGTTTCTTTTTGCTACTTTTTTTTTTTCTCATTATTGGAAAATACTGCCACCTACAAGGAATTTCTCATCTAGCTAATGGCATCAGTGTTAATTCCGTCTTGCACAGCCATCACAGGTGCTCAGCAGGTGACTACTGCATTATTTTTAATCTGACTGCAGTTTTCTGAGAGACTTTGACTCAGTACAGTTATGGAAATTGTAACAACATGCGCTATTTCTACTTTAGCCAATGCTAAAGCAGAAAATGACTTCTAGTGTATGTGAGTTATCAAGTGTGTGAGCTTTCCTGTAATTTTACAGATTCCAGTTTTAAAGTTTTTGATGCATTAAGGCCAGTGAGAGTGTTTTTGTCTAACTGTAAGATTGTACCTTGCAGAGTTGGCAGTGTACAAGTCAATGTTCGCTGTGCTTTTCATCTACATAAAATGTCATTTCTAATTCATGTAGGAATTGATTCTAAATAAACTTCATTTACCCCTAATTGAAAAACAAATATCTTTTACCTTGGTACTTGATCATCAGTGTTTCCATTTTAAAGTCAGAATATTGCAGCAGCATTGTCGTATTTGGAAGGTTCCAGTTTAATTACTAATATGATCACTTACTAGGCTATAAAATGTGAAGGGTGGACTTTACAAGTTGACTATTGTGCGGCATGTATGATTGCTTCCAAATCTTAAATGCAGTGCAAGTTCTTACAGTCAGTAGTCCTCTGAAATCAGAATATGAAGTGTAAGATTGCTTCTTTGATTGTGTTTACTATGGGGTTTTAATTTGCTTCTTCAGTCCTGATTCCCTGAAAGACTTCTGCAGCACATTCAAATTCCATATCACCAAATTCTATTTGCTTGTTGTTGTCACCATCATACCTAAAGCCTTTTGGATATGTTCATAATGCTCAGATGTCAATTTGTGTAGTGCTCCTTTTTGCAGAAATCCTCTCTCAAAGAATTGTGCAAAATTAATACATTGGTAGAATAAATGGAAGCACAAAATGCACATTGTGCACAAGGTGTTAATGGGGTCATGGTAGAAGTCTACAGTGGTGCTGTTTCAGCTTGTCTCCAATTATAAACTCATTAGGTCACAATAAGACAGTAAAAAAAAAGAAGAAAAAACATGCTGAAAATTAACTTATTGACAAAAAGATCAAGTACAAACTGGACTAAGGGAACAACCAGCAGAAAGTTTTATCTTTTCATTTTGTATTGAAGGAAATACTAACATGTCTCCAAAATGATTAAATTTAAGCCTCACATGTTTCGGGATCCCACTTGCAGAAATACTAGCAGTCTGTCTCAAGTACTCCAGAGACATCACTTCAAGCCTGCAGCAGAGAAGTGCCACTCACAGCAACATTGCCTTCGACACTATTACACAGTAAGAAGAAAAAAGGATGCAGACACTAGCATTTTAGTCCAGATCAGGAGTATGCTTTTGAAGGGAATTTTCCAAGTGCCTCCATATCCATTGCCTCATGCAATGGAGCAGGCTCAGACTTTAAATTTAAACTATATTCCTTGTGGATGACACAGGAGATCTAAATGCTCCGCAATGAATTACGTAATGCACTCCAACCACTAATGGCATTCAGCTCAGTGAACCAGAATAGACTTGAAACAACCTCACCCTAACTCCCCAAAATGGCAGAGTGCCAACATCAGACCTGTAGCATTAACCTTTTCAGTCCACAGGGCAGCTCCTACCAGGCTATGATACTTTGGAGTGCTGACACAACTGAAGCATAACATGACAAGCCAACAGCTGCAGCTCTGATGGTGAAACTACATGTCTGAGAACCTTTTCCTTGACCTTAAGCTATTTTCTATTCCTCTTGAAAGTACTCAGATATTTTAAGAACCGATTCATTAGCAGAACTTTCTTACAGATGGAAAAGTTGTCCTTGAAACTACCTATTTAGAAACAGCACTAAACGATGGAAAGGTCACAGAAAATTAACACTAATAGCTGGAAAAAGAGCACTATCTAGCCCAAATCAAAGGAGAAAGGGAGGAAGGATGGGATAAAGTGACCATGAATACATTTAGACTGGAGGCCAGAGAAAGGCCCCAAAAAGGAGTCAGAACTTGAAAACATCACAGAGGCTGTTACTGTTACTTCTTCTAGACAGTTCAAAGGTGGAGCTTGGTCATATTTTGGAAGAGATTATATGACATACCTGTGACTACAGTAGATTAGGCTCTGTAGCTCAATAAATCAGTTTCACGCTAGTTTTCTCGCAAGTTCTCCAGACAGAGATGTTCTGTAGGCAAGAGAAAGTGCAATTATCAGCAGGGATGGGGACTTGTTACCACCCAGATCCTATGTTACCACTGCATTACTGGGTGAACATCAGCACAGTTCCTTCCTGTCAAAAGCTCCCTCAAAACCTGAAAGAGAGGTAGGACAAGGCAGTGTAAGTTAGGCCAGTGCTGTTTCATGTGTCACTATCTCCATCTCCAAAGGATGACTAACACCATAGTTAAATGTTAAAGGTTTCTATAGTTTTTATGGAACATTTGCAATCAAAGTCATAGTATTTTAACAGCATTAACATACAGGACATTATATGGGATCAAACTTGTAAGAGTTTAGGTAAAAACACTCCTAGTGAATGTGGCAAAAGAAACAAAGCTTTTTGCTTCCCTGCAGTGGGTTCCTTTTTAGTGTATCTCTTACTAACTGCCACCAAGTCTTTATCGTGGTATTTTCACTAGCAATGTCTGACATTCAGTTCAGCCAGTGCTCCATGGGAAGTAGCTCCCTGTGCTGTTAAGGAGTGCACGTGGTGCACCATCGTTAAGCATAACAAAAACTGAAAGGCTTTGGGCTTATGATCACTGAGAAAAGAAGGTTTGACACAGCAGAACACAATCTCCTGAACATACATCCTGAAAATACATTAAAGATCAGTTTGTACCATTGTTATCTTTGTTCTGCAAACTCCAGCCATGAAAGTGACTTGGGTTCATCCTAGTGTATCAGTTTCTTTAATTTCCTCAAGGACATACCTTCTTTTTAAAGATTGGGCACATTCTTAAAGTTAAAAAGTAGTTCATATTAACACTACATGAAGGTGACAGGAAGCCAACTCATTTGTATAAATGAGTATCATACTCCATTACTTAGATTCGAGGCACTTTGACAGAGAATCTGTTACTGACAAACATACCTAGCCATTTCAAAAGGGAAGGAAAGGGAAAGGAGAAGAAGTAGAGAGAAGGGAGGGAGGGGAAAGGAAAAAAACCCGACAGATCACTACCCTCTCTTCAGACTTGAATGAGTACAATGGATTTTAATCAACACTAGTCTCTGCTAATGGTACCATTCATTTAACTGAAGCTGACTTACAGAATGGATAACCTGGGACCATATTGATCATTTATACCTGAAAATAAAAAGGGAAGACAACCTGCAAAACAAAACTCAAAGGAAACCTAATCTTACAATCTGACACTACAAGTCCATAAGAAAAACAGGTGACTTAGGTTTGAGGATCGCTGCAGACTCTGTTATGCCATGCTCGTATCATTTAAGCCTGCCACAGAAGCAGTCCTTTCTCCTTCCAGGGATAGTACATGAATTTCCACATTAACATAAAGAACACAGATAATCACTTTATCTCAATTTGGCACAAAGTATTTGAACAGTATCACTCTAGAAAGTAGATAAAACTTCCCAGTTACATTAAGATTTATCATTATTAAGATCAAATACAGTCTCAGACCCACCATTTACACAACCATTCAGAAGCTGATTTTTAGAAAGTTGGCTGTCCAATGGCCTTTTCTCAAAGAAAACTTAGCAAAGGACAGAGTCAGAGCTGTTGTCCTTCCTTCTTTTCTGCAATTGATATTTTTATGAAAAAAAGCCTTAAGTAGTGTGAGAAATACTGGGAGTGCAACACCTGAGTTTTGGGAGCTGCTGTTGGAGGAAACTAACACCATAATGCCCTGGGAAATATCTAATCAGTGAGACAGAAAGCAGCCTATAAGTACAGAGACAGCTTAGAGGAACTGGTGGTGATAGTACTGTCTGAAAGTTCCTGTCATCCCTCAAAAAGATTGCTGTTTGCAACACCTGACACTTTGACAATAAATATTTTGTTTGGATTTCTTTTGAAGATGGTACTATAAAAGAATGTAAATGTCTCATCAGGTCTGAGGTCATGCCAAAACCTAAAGTCATAAGATTTGCCAAGAGTCTCAGTGAAATTTCATTTATTTTTCCCCTACATAGGGTGTCTTTTCCATTCATTCAGATTCCAATCACACCTCACTTACACCTCAGCATTACGTGTCATAAGTTTTCCGAAAAGTCTGGCACTCCATTCAACATGTGAGATAAAACAGTATCTGGAGTCTATGGGAAAGCTCTTGGCGTACCCTTGCCATAGCTGAGCATAACAAAAAGTT
This sequence comes from Penelope pileata, assembly GCA_013396635.1. Taxonomy (NCBI): domain Eukaryota; kingdom Metazoa; phylum Chordata; class Aves; order Galliformes; family Cracidae; genus Penelope; species Penelope pileata. The sequence continues at coordinate 37,482 of WBMW01002036.1, forward strand.
AGAGCCCATCACACATACTACAGAATGTTTTGGCAGAAGAAGATTCGGAAACAGTCAGTGACTGAGTGAGATAGAAAAAAGGAGTACATGGAAAGAGACTTCAAAATTCAAAGAAATGCAAAAGTTGGGAAACTAGAAACAAACAGAACATGAGGATCCTTCAGTGGACAAAAATAGGAAATAATTCCTCCAAGAAAAGATATGTAGTTAAGTCAATAGCTTCCATCGAGGGCATCTGGGATTCCCTGAGGCCAGTGAAAGTCTTGTAACTGTGAACAGTGAATCTGAGCTTTCGTGCCCAAGGGCTCAGCATTATTCTCAAGAGTTCCTGTTTTTGCAGTAATGAGATTTCTTTGTCAGAGCAAAGATCAGCATTTATCTGAGCTAGCAACAGCTAGATATTCTCTGGGGAAAGTGAATCAGTGAATCTGAAAAAATTTTTGAAAGCACATGGAAAGGGCAGGTGTTTGCTCTTAAAAATCCACCATCATTTTAGTAACTGTAACACTTACTGTAATTTGCATGCAGCAGTGAGCAACATGCCATTTTTGAGAACTGTTATCATATTTAAATGGCCTTAAAGAACTGCTGAAGAATGCAATAGTGGAAGGACGTTTGTTCCCAGCTCACCTTTTATCTGCAGCACTGTGAGAAGTCTTCCCCTCCCCATGGAAGAAACATTGGTCAAGTAATTGCTGTAACAAATACTAGTTTTAAATTCTGAATAAATTTTAATGCAAAGCAAGTTGGTAATACTTAAAGACTTCTATTGTCTCAGCTTTTTTTATTTTTAAGGAGTTCTATCATGATAAAAAGTAAGCTATCACTAACTTAGCTTCAAGCAGCATGCTTTCAATTTCCCTACCACTTCCTACAAGCTGCAGGATTTAAAAACAGGTTGTATTTTGATCAGATGTCTGCTACACAGGATGCCTACATAAGGTATCTGCAGAACAGTTGCAGAACAGTTCAGCCTAGAGAAGACAAGACTGAGGGGAAACCTCATCACAGCCTACAGCTTCCTCACAAGCGGAGTGGAGGGGCAAGTGGTGATCTCTGCTCTCTGGTAACAGCAACAGGACCCAACAGAATGGCATGGAGCTGTGTCAGGGGAGGGTCAGGTGGGGGTTAGGAAAAGGTTCTTCACCAGAGGGTGGTCGGGCACTGGAACAGGCTCCCCAGGGCAGTGGTCATGGCACCAAGCTGTTGGAGTTCAAGAAGCATTTGGACAATGCTCACAGTCATATTGTCTGATTTTTGGGTGGTCCTGTGTGGAGCCACGAGCTGGGATCTGATCATCCTTATGGGTCCCTTTGAAATTGGGATGCTCTATGATTCTGTGAATACAGAGACAGAGTTCTAGTGCAATCCCCTGAGGAAGAATCTTGTGAATTTTTTATTTTATCTCATTTTGTTATGTAGTTGATACAGAAATACTCCTCTTTGCTAGAAGTGATAAAGGTCTTCAATACCTGCCAAACAAGTGGATTATGGCAGCACAGCAGGTCTGCTGCAAGCTTTACAACCAAATAATTATTTCAGGCTTTGACCAGAAGAAGACAACTGTAGTTTGGATCTGCTGGCTGTGCTGTGAACCAGAAGAGAAGGACTCAGATGTGTTGTATGCTCAGCAGTAGTGTTGTATAAGTATGTATTCCCCACACTGAACTAGCTGTGTGGCCTGAGACTTCTGGCTTCATCTTTCTCCTGCCCAATGTCCTTCTTTGAAGGCAGCATGACCTGGTGCTCAGAGCATACTGCTGCTTCCAGCCCGCATACAGGGACACCAGCACCCAGCCATCACACACACCCAGCAAGGCTGCCATGACCACAAGCAACTTGCCCTTGGCCACTCAGCCACTGTGTAACAGAGCAGGGCACTCAGTCCGACTGCTCCTAGATGTTACTTCATAGTGGGGGGCAGTTTAGGAAAAAATGAATCTGAGCACTGAATTATGGTTTGCTCTGTTTTGGTTTGTAGCTGCATTTGTCTGATAAAATAAATTGTGCCGTGCATTCAGTGTATTTTCTAAAAATTGACAGAGCTGTATTATTTCTAACTAAAAGGACAGTTTCAGTTAGACAATTTTCAACAGCCGCTACCGAGAAGATTTCAGTTTCAGAGATAGGTTGCACCTGTGGCTCTCAATAATGTAAAATCTTTCAATTTAATTTGCAACAACTGTAGAATAAAACAACTTTTAGTACTGACATGGGGCTCTCCATGAGTTGCTTTCCAAGTGCCTTACACTGGAAGGGTAGCATGAACAGGCAAGGAGGAATGGGGCAATGCAGAACTCACATACATGACTGTCACTGGCAGGGAGCTTCTGGGCTGTTGTTTAAAGCAAGACTGGGGCTGCCCCATGCCAAACACAACCTGTTCCAGCATTATCCAGCGGCCTCACCCTAGGGCACGTCTGGACCGAGGAGCAGAGATGGTGACTGCCCAGGGAAATGGAATTAAGAAAGAGCAGAAACACTAGAGAGGAGAAAAAAAAAAAAGTGCAAAACAGCAATATCAACAATGTCGGAGAAGGAGGACAGTGAGAAGATGCCCCATGGCAGAGCAGACTTCTGCACTACAGCCCATGGAGACAAGCTGCTCATAAAGGACTACATCTCAGGAAGACCCCGTGCTGGAGCAGGGAGAAGAGTGAGGAGCAAGGTGCACCACAGCAGAACTGTGGTGGACTGAGCACAGCCCACATCCTCTGTCCCTTTGTGCCACGCAGGAAGAGGTGGAGAGGAGGTGAAAGAGTGAGACTGAGCCTGACAAAGGGGTTAGGAGGTGCTGTTTTAACTTGTGTATGCATTTCTCACCATCCAAATCTGCTTCAGTTGGCAATAAATTAAATCAATTTTTGACAAATTGAGTCTGCTTTGCACAAGACAGTAATCAGTAGGTGAGCTACCTGCCGTTTATCTCAACCCAGGATCTTTCTCATCCTGTTTTTTCTCCTCAGCCCTCTGCGGTGCTAAAGGAGCAGCAGCACAGTCCCTTGCTGTCCCCCAGGACAGTGACTTGCTGAAGGGCATGCAGCCACTCGCTGTAGCAAAGTAAAGAACAAAACCCAAATCTCTGGCTTCCCAGGCTGGTGGATCTTACTGTTCGCCAGCTTTCTAACCTCCCCTGGATACAGCTGCAGGACAACCCAATTTGTGGAGACGTGTACAGAAAACATCAGTAGGTACAGACGGGGGCAGTAAATACCAAGGGCCCTAATGCTGAGTCTAACCCGTGAACACGGGCACTCCAAGCAAAGTTGAAGGAAGCATTGAGTCGGCACAGTACAGATAGTGCTGAAGAGGCTGAAAAATTGATTCCAGTACATGCTTTTGGTGCACTAGCCACAGAAACATTTCATACAAATAGCTTCTGCAGAGCGTTGAGAAGTTGTGTCAGAATAACATTTCATTTTGCTATTTTTATGCTCAGATTTATTATCTGCAGTCCACTCTAAAGGTCTAGCTGTTGTGGAAGAAGAAGAAAGAGAAAGGAAAAAGTCCTCAATTCTTACATTTTATGCAAATTTCTACGTACCTACCAAACAGTCACCATGTAATCATCCATGATGTAAAAATACATACATTTTTAACTTTATGACATATAGGTGAAAAATGGTATCTACATGTGTCAGAAGAGGAAAATAAACTTCAGTCACAGTATATTTAATCTAACCTGGATGGGATTTCACTAGCATGTTTACAGCATGTACGCACTTTTGTGGTAGACACCCTGATATTTAATATTAAATGTTATTACAGCACTGTTTTTTTTTCCTCTCTAGTGCCATGATAATTGATTTTCTAATTCAGTACACTGCCAAATAAAAAAACAACACACACACACACACACAAAAACTCTTAAAAATAGTCACCATATACATGTATGTAAACAGAGGGGCTCTAAAATAACCAGTAAATATCTCATTGACATGGGCAGGCACTGCTGTATAAAGACATTTTAGGCTTTTTGAGCTAGCCACTAGGACAGAAAACACATAGTTACAAATGGGCACTGACCAGATCAATTGCCTGTGGTTTTCTGTACTTCCCTGTGAGCATGAGAAGAGTAAGGCTGTGAGGCATTTATTCCAAATTTCCCGTAGCTTCAGGATCTATTTGGCTGAATGTGTTGTGCTGTGCTGTTGTGACACAAATGGTTGAATAGGTTCTCAATGTGCACAAGTGGTAGCAACTTACCTAGTGGTAGAAGGTAAGATAAAAATGTTCATGGACTAAAGCTGCACAAGACAGAGCCAAAATGATCAATTGTTTCAGTACTTTTGCCTCATGCAGCATGGAAGTATTTGAGCATTTTCTAGGCTGCTTACAAAACAGTGAGGTGTGTTACAGCAGCAGTAACACCTGTGAAGAGACTAAGTTTTGCACAAGTTTTCCTTTCCCCCCTCAAAAAAATAAAAATGGCCAACCAACATTTTACATATATTTATACAACAATTACTAGTAATGCAAGGTTATTACCAAAAATATTCTTAATCAAGCTAGCATCATAGAAGTATGCTGTTCTTTGTACCACGCTGTACTACACCAACAAAAACTAAAAGACTTTAAAATATTTCTGTGGATATATACTGGAACAGAATCAGGGAACTGATCTCTTGCAAACTAAATACTTTAGGATGCATTTTCAGCAGGCTAACAAACACAAATGTAGTGTTACAGCTTTGATCTTGTTTGAATCCTTGGGCAATATTACATGTTTCATTTTCTAACAGTGTATAAAGGCTGTGAATTAGAAAAGGCCACAAAAAAGCGGCATTAAGTTTGGTCAAGGTAAGTTTGTGGTCAATCTACAAGACAGAGTGTATAGCTAGGAATTTGAGAAGGGAATAATGTTGGAGTGTATGCTAATTAGTTGGAAAAGATCTAAGATCTGTTGTGACAAAGCTTAAACAGTTTCACGATGAGCAGAGCAAAGGTGTAACAAAAGGCAAAGATACCAAACTTTTTAACTATTCCAGTGATTACAACCTCACATGGTTTTGAATTTTAAAAAAATATATTCACTGAATATATTCAGTGAATATATTCAGTGAATATTCACTCTAGCAAGAAAATGCATGTTGTTTCTATTTTACCCATAGCAGTTCTGATTGTCAGTGACGCTTCATTCATGCTCTCCACAGGTAAAACTGAGGGGAAAAAGAAAGTGCGAAGTTCCTCTCTTTACTTCTGTGACAGAAGATAAATTGCACTGTGAATACAAGATAAACTACAACATTCTCCATCTGTCACTTGTATTCTAAAGCATTCAGCAAATTTAAGGGTTATGCTATCCCAATATACAGCTATAATATAAACTTACTCTGTTCATTATTTAGAAGTTGAGCTATAAATTTCTAACATTTGAGAGGTGCTGTCGATCCAGTAAGGTACCAAAACATCTGTTTTACTTGTACTGAAACGCACCCAAAACTCTAAGTAGCCCTGCTCACTTCAGTGTGTAGTACAAACACAGATTTAGAAAAAGAAAGGCTTACATTCTCAAGTAAAGCACATTCAAATTAAAAGAATATCAGATAACCAAGGAGCTGGATAAGCTTAAAGAAAAATTGATTGCTCAATACTAACAAAGGCTAAAGAAGGACATAAGTAAGAATTATATAATCCAGTTCTTGCTTGTTTGAATGGTCACATCAGAAGACATTCCAGCTTTTAAAAGCACCTACCTGGCAAACTCTACATTTACCTAAGTACAAAATCATCTCTCAGCTTACCTGTTTGTCCCACCAGCAGTTCAGAGGGGTTCTGTTCTGACACCTTGTCTTTCAGTTTATGGATCAGTCAGACTGTCCCCTGAGGGCTCTTAATCACAGGATGTGGTGACTAACCATAGGCTGCAACCTCTTCTACCACACACTGTCTCCCAGCTCTCCTGTGTGTCAATCAGAGTTCGCTGTGGGAGTACACAGGGGCAAAATCTGTAGGTTTACTTCATTCACTCCTCTTTTCCAGCTGAAACATTATCCTGTCACTTTAAGATGATAAAGCAGCAGATAAAGAAAAAAAGATGAATTGTATGCAAGACTTAATAATAATGGTAAAACATTCTGAGACATAAAACAGCTTCTTTCACACTTGGCCAACTTCTGCTACTGAGAGGGATAAGGAAAAAAACCAAAGGGGAACTTCTGTGCATCCAGGAGAGAGACCTGACAGGAAAACAGCTTTTTGAAGTGGAGGCGACTGGCTATACAAACATTTGCATGACTGACAGCCTGGAGTACCATTCGACTTTTCATTTGTGTTCTTTGTCCTATGAGTTCACCTGGATATAAAAATAATACACAACTAGTTGTCTTCATAGCCTCAAGAAATGATGTCTATTTGGCTTCCAAACCTTCTTCAACAAATCAACATTTCATATCCTTCTTTGTCACCCTTCTCATGTTAAGTTTTGTCAGTGATTTTAGTAGAGATACTTAATCAATAGAAATCCTCGGTGAGTAAGTAGTGCAACATCTGTCCATAACTACTTGGTAAAGAAAAATGTTGGCTTGAGATCAGGAGTCCAGTCTGCCCACATTCCCACATTCAACAGATTGAGCAGGAACATAACCTTCCATTTATCAGCTATATCTAAAAGCTGGGCAGGATGAGCAACAAAAAGAAAATACTCTTTCCTCTTTCAACAAAAAAATAAAAATCAGTTAGTTCTTGAGTTCCTTAGCAAGTTAACAATATTCTGTTCTATATTTCACTGAGTTTATAATGGTCTCAATTCACTTTCAAGTGCTTCGGATGAAATCCTGTCTGCCAAATCCTGACACTGCTGAGCAAGGTAGTCATTATACTGTGATTGCCATTGCATTTCAGATAAGACACCAATCACCTTCCTGGTGGAAACAACTGGTAGCAGACCAGTCTTCAAAGACCTTGTGTTTCTATAAATCACACAGGCTTTTTTTCCCTTTTAATGACCATTGGTTTTATTTCCCACAGTAATCATAGATTCATTTCTCCTTGACTCCACTGAGTTTTCTGTATAACAAATTGTGTTTCATCTCTGCAAGTACAGCCTTTCCAGTACAAGAATCAGTCACTGATGATCAGTCTCATCTAACTTCTCATGAAGATTTGCTTTTTTAAAAAATACTGTATTCAATTACTGTCCTAAAAGTGTATGGAACATGCGCAACTTTGTGCCTCAGCATGCATTTTTAATATCAAGTGGGATAATGGTCTGCTGCTGTTAAAGGATTGACACAATTTCAATGGGAGACGGACATCACAAGTGGGCATAGGAGCTGCAAATGCAAATAAAAATGAATGAATAACGTGTATTATGTCTTATGATGTAACAGTTTAAAGAGTTATATGTTACAATGAAAATATAGTTTGGAGTAGATCCTAGGAATATATAATTCTCCAGGTACAAATACTGAAAAAGAACAGCTTGGTATTTTAGTTCTATTTTAGTCCCTCTAGATCTGACAGAAATGAAGGGAGTATGATAAAAAATGCCCATGAGAGGATGGTTTGTATAAGTTCACTTACACAAAATCACTCACTACCTAGCATAAAATAGCCACGATCTGTATGTCTAAAAACAAGCAAGAACAAAGTGATGTGGTGAATAAGCTATGTAAAGATGAATCTCTATTTTAGAGATAATGCAGTGTATCTATCAATTCATCTGAAATCAGAGTGAACACTTGTAAACAAAAGGGTTGTGGTTTAACCCATCAGATAGCTAAGTACAACACAGTCATTCAGTCAGCATCCCCCCTCCCTCGACCCCAGTGGGATAGGGGAAAGAATTAGGAAAAAATACAGCAGGACTCATGGATTGAGATAAATCAATCACTGGTCTCCACTGGGACATTGAGCCATTGACCGCAACTCTCTGAGTGCAGCCATCCAGCCAGTTCCTTATCCAGTGAGTGGTTCGTCCATCAAACCCATGTTTATCCAATTTGTCAACCAGGATGTCAGGCGGGACAGTGTCAAACGCCTTGCACAAGTCCACGTAGATGACGTCAGTTGCTCTCCCTTTATCCACTGTTGCTGTAACTTCATCACAGAAGGCCACTGGGTTTGTCAGGCACAATTTGCCCTTGGTGAAGCCATCTTGGTTACCACCAATCACCTCATCTCGATTTTCCATGTGCCTTAGTAGAGCCTTCAGGAGGATCTGCTTCATGATCTTGCCAGGGACAGAGGTGAGACTGACCAGCCTGTAGTTTCCACGATCTTCTATTTTCCCCTTCTTGAAAATGGGGGTTATGTTCCCCCTTTTCCAGTGAGTGGGAACTTCACCAGACTGCCATGACCTTTCAAATATGATGGATAGTGGCTTGGCAACCTCATCTCCTCATCTGGTCTGTTTCCCCACGAACCTGTCAATGCCTTTCTTTAAGTACTGTACCTAAAAGCAAAAGCAGAAGTGCTAGGGAAATATTGCCAAGTGCTGTAAGGGACCTGGTGTCTCTTTATCCACCACCTTCTGGGGAGTATGGGGCAGAAGCATGCTTCAGGATCCAAGTCCCAACAATGACATTTTAGTAGGCAGCAAAAGCACAAGCAGTAATTTTGTAGTCAGGTCCTTGCCTTTGAACTTTATTGGAAGGAAATAAAAAGTTAAAGGAAGTAGTGACATAACTTATTTGGAAAGCAACTGTCAGGGCACAATAAGAGTGTGTCAAGAAACAATAGAGAGTAGGAGTCTGAAACATCCTGACTTCTACACAGACCCCCAGATGAACCTCACAAGGTGGGCAGTGATAGAGAGAACAGACCAGGAAGACTCAGACGCACGCAGACCTAGGCATTATCCCTGCTGAGAATGGCTGCACAAGGCACCATGCCAAAAATACTACCAACCTGGCAGGATTTTTTCACTTTTATTCAGAAATGTATTCTGGGCCACTTCCACTGTTTGCTATCCAGAAGCTAAATGAAAAAAGGAGGGCAGAACATAAATCCCAGGATATCATATGGAGAGGCAACACTAGGTCAAGTAGGAAAAGGGCACGAAACTAAAATCATAGTGAACAAAAGGCAGAGCAGGAGGGCCCTCATTTTCAGGACTGCTCTATCACATTCCCCTGCCTACCATCCACCTTCATCTCTTCCGGTCACCATATGTGTGTGTCTCACATCCTTTTCTTTTCCCAGGTTGCAGACTAAAGTGAAAGGAAACCTCTAACAACTGAAGAATAGCTCCTAAATTGCTTTGGTGAAGAAACAGCATCATGGATAAATTATTTTTTCAGAAAAAAAAAAAAAGAAAAAATGAATTTTAGAAAGTCATAAATGGATTTGTACTGAAAAAGTGAGTAACCAGTAAAGGATGTAACTTTAGACTGAAATCCCCCCTGTATTCCACAGCTGTTGAGCCAAAACCTATACTCAAGACATAAGGGTCTGCATTAGAGAAATTTGCCAAAGCTGTTCAAAAACAGAGCAATATAGATTCCCCTATCAACTTACATAATCATTACAATATTCAAAGTGCACAAAGGGCCTAGGATGAATTTTAAATTACTTCTGATAACAATACTTAGTTATTAAAGATTATAAATAATTTTATCAGTATTGTATAATTTTTTGAAGGTCAGCGATCTGGTTTTAGATCATTTGGGGGCTGCCAAAAAGTTCCTTTGTTCTAAATTAAAGATATAATCAGACAATTAGACACTTGTTAGCTTGATTATCATTATTTAAAATGGACATCAATGTTATTCACAGATAGCTCGAGCAGCTGCCTTCATAGACAATGTTATCTAGAGAACACAAAAAACCCTAGATTCATTTTCCTGTCATTTCACCAACAGTCATTGAACCACAAGTATCTGTAGATGCGGATCACAGCTACAGGGGAAACTCTGAGGCAGATGTCACATAGCTCTCCTGAAGAAGATTAGTCAGGCATGATGGTCATGGAGGGGCTACAGAATTAAGCAAAGCATGGCCAACTGCAAGGGAACTCTGTGGAAGGGGAAGGAGTAGCCACTGTGGAGGTGTGGCTCCACATGGCTTTCCCAAAGACACATGTAGACCACTCCACTGCCTGGGCTATGGTAGCCTCAGCTGCTGCACATGATTCTTTTCATCACAGGGACACTGCCTGATTTGGACATTTACCTGGGCCTCTCAATTTGTTTTTTGGGTCTAAACTAGACAGAGATTAGGCATCAAAATCTAGAGCCACTGAAGATTGAAGAAAGGCTCAAAGTTTAGTAGAACTGGTTCCTATGCAGACCACATAATTATTTACACACAATTCTTATCCCACATTAGCATTCCAGAAGACAATACTGCACTGGGGCTAAGTGAAACCCTATCCCTGCAATCCACAGACAAATTCAGATGTAAAAATATCTTATTTCCATCAGATGTGCAAAGGAGTATTCTTCTATGTACATATAATTTGATCTGGAAAAATGAAGAGGTGGACAAGAAAACACTGTAGAAGGATTTAGAGCCTGTACTGTCTATGCAAAGCTAACTTGGTGAACACTCTGCCGTGCATTTCACATTTGATCAAGAAAATATTTATAAGAAGTGTGGCCATTATGCCAATATGTAAGAACAAGTAGTCATCCCTCCCCAGCAGCAGATTTTCTCAACGAAGATGCAATACAGGAATACTAACAGGGTGTGAGACTGCCCTTCTCCAGACATCTCAGCTTTCTGGTAACCTTGTGCTACATGCACACGTTGGAGCAGAGTATGTAATTGCTCCTTTATGACATCTAACCAAATAAAAACTCTGAAATACAATCAACTATTAGGACCTTAGAAGAAATGTTTCCTTTGCCCTCTTGCATAATATCTGTAGACATCAATTTTGATTAGTAATTAAAAATTTAGCACAGGTAGAACTTCAAGGTTCCTTATATTTTTAGAGCATCTGAATTAACAAGTTAAGACAAATATAATCTCACTCTTCCTTTCATTGGTGTTTATGCAGTTTTCTTGTCTGTAAGCAGGTGTTGCCATCAACACTTATATCAAAGACCCTTTTGATTTTAATATTTGCAAGCTCCATCCTTTTTTGTTTTGTTAGGATCTTCTTTCGTACATACTAATTACTGCAGACCTTTGTCAACTTGTGCTAATAGCCAACTACAGTTTCTTTCAAAGGGAAATGTCAAAGATTAAATTTAAATGTAGGATGATGCTTCAGTCTGCATATTCCACGACTAATGGTTCTTCTCTACTGTCTAGAATCTTCAGTGGAGGAAAAATGCAGTATTCAAAGAAAAAGTTCCCCCCCAAAAAAGATCACTATTTTTTAAATAATAGCTAGCTCCCCAAATCATCCTTTCAGATGCAAAGAAAGCTACGTGAAAAAAATAAAATAAATGAAATTAAAATATTTCAAGATACACATGCTTTACTTGACAGATGCTAACAGAGAACTGTCAAAAAAATAATAAAATGTATCTCACTCTTCTGCCCTTTCGTTCTTCCTCACTGCATACTTGGGCAGGATGCATTAATAAACACTTCTGCTTCCCTTAGACAGTGTTCACTGCTTTAGACTAATTTGCTCTTGTTGGCAGTTTTTTACCCACATCAGAAAGCAGCCAAGGTCAGGCTGCTTTGCAAAGGAAGACAAACCATGATTAAGCACCACGAGGACCCATCAACAAGGGCACATCTCCATCGTGTCCAAATGAGAAGAGCAATGTGGGGGCACAGAATCCATGTAACGCAGCTCAGATGGAGACCAAAGGCAAGAACGCAGCTCAAAAGGACCTGTTCAAGTGCATTCAGCTCTCACTGTACTAGTCAGTGGGAGGATGAAGCAAGAACAGCTTTTGGAAGATATATAGAAGAAAATCATGAGAATCGAGATTCACAGACTTGAGTTTGTCATACAAAGAATTTGCAGTTTCATTGAAAACATTTTGGTGACCAGCAAGTTAACTTTGCAGTGAATAGCACTGCAAAGTACTAGTCTCAGGAGGGTTCTGGATTGAGTGCTCTGCTCTTTCTTTTGGTCATCTCCATGACAATATTACATAGAATTCTTTAAAGTTTCTCTGAATTCACAAAATTAACATTGAAACTAATAGGTAAGTTATATCTGCAAGTTAAATACTCTTTAGATAAATGCCTTTGAGATTCACTCATGTGAGACATGCCTTGTTATCACCTATTTTGCTATTCTGGAAAGTTCTAGTATATTTGAGGAAAAATCATGAAAAAGACCCTGGCTGACTAAGAGTTAAGGCTTGTGAAAAAATAGAGCCTAGAACAGACAAAGAGAGGAATATTATGAGGAAATGAGCCTGAAACACGAATGTTCTTTTGCTGTAATGCCTCAGACTTATGGTCTGGTACAATTAGTACTGTAATGAGCTAGAAGTAGACATTAACAAATGTGTCTGTATGTGAAAAATAATGATGTAGCCCTTCCAGACTAACCAGTAAGCAGCTAATATTCAAGCATTACGTCTGTATGTGAGCCCAAGTAAAATTTAAATACTACTTAACCAGGAATTAACGTCCTTGTTTGGAACTAATGTGAATACAAAAGTCATTTAATATACTGCATCAACTAATTTCCTGTTGTAAATATGTCCACGGATAATTTGACTAAGTATAACTTATACATCAATCCTCAGCTTGAATTTAAAGCACAGCCATTGTAACTTTTCAGAATATTTTCTTAGGATTTGTAACCTTGGCTTGATATCTCAATAATATACAACATAAACAGCGATATTGAGGTTATCTAGTTCTCAGCGGGACTCAGAAATTTACCCACTAACCATTTCCTAGCAAGCTGAAAGATAAGCAATGACTATCTAACCTTGAAATACCTATGTTTGAAAGTTCCAACTTGAAATCTTTCAGCACTCTGGAAATACAAACTAAGGAGTAGTTTGTTATTTGCCTAGAACCTTTCTCAAAATATCCTACTATATGTATATGATTGAATAGCGGGTATGAAAATCTCAATCGCATTACAGAATTTAATGAGGAATCCCATAATTGTTACGATATCTCAGGACATCAGGGTCTTAAACAACTAATATCCATTGTTTGTTAAGCACTTTTAATGTTGCCTTCTAAGAATAATAATAAGCAATAGACCTTATTCTCTTGTATCCATTTTGTCTCAAAGCATATAATGAAAGCATTCATTTTAACAGATGGGCATTTGATATAACAGAATTTTTTACATTAGAATCTGTATTTGTTTTCTACTACAACTGACTTGCCTTCTTCAGACGATTTCAATAAATTCAGTTTTGCTAACTACTTTCATTTTGGGCAATGCTTATTTTTAGAGACTGCAAATTATGCAAGAGAGTCCAACTTGCAACACCCTGTTGCATCCAAAAAGCTGTGAAGTTCTGGTACTGTCAATGTGACTGGAAATTTTAAAAGGGCATTTGGCTTTAGTTTTCCATCCAGCATTGTATTAAAATATATTATCTGCGCAATGATTCATATTTTTTCTTTCACCTTCTGATGTGTTTATAAGCCAAGCATTCAACATTGCAAACACTTACACATACATACAAATGCACTCATGTTTTCCATTAATAGGATTATATTTAAAAATCAGTTACAGGTGTGAAATGAAAGAGCAGGTTTTTGGTCACAACTTGTAAAAATGGTGGTGCTTTCAGTCCTTGCACCTTCTCTAGCTAGGCAGTACTTCCATAGTATGGTTTCCAATGGGGAAGGAAGGCAGAGCTGCTTGGCCCCACTGCCGAGCAGGAGGTGGTGGCAGGGTGGTCCACAGTACCTGCCATGCTATTCCTTAAGTGTAAGCTTTCACTCTGACCAACTAACATTTCCCAGCTCTCTTTCCTATGATGATTTCATCCTCTGGTCTTTCCTGCTCCATCTCTGGATGTTTGCCTCAAGTTTTGCAGCTGCAAGATATCAATAATCTTACAGAAAATGCTGCATGACTGATTCACATCTATTGCTGCAAATCAAGGACAAAGAGGTGAACAGACTGATAAAAGTAATTGCAATTTTCCATTCCTGCGTCACAAAGAAGCTAGCCAAGTGGGTCACCATCCAAAGAAAGTATTCAAATTAACTAGTGATTTCTAAAATAGAAATAAATAGGAATGTACTGATCTCTGTAGAACAAAAATAGAACAGGAAAAACTCATCACTGCGTGCACAGTCAACACAGTTGAGCGTTTGAGCTATTACTTCCACTGCTAAAATAAGATGTACATCTAATTCACAACAGAAACAATAGGAAACTCATACTCCTGACACAAACAATATTTTGCCTGCACAAAGGGTCATGAACACCCTGGACCCAAGATACAGTGCCTAGATTTTTCCTGTGCTATTCAAATTTAAGTAATAATGAATTCAGTGGGTATTGAGGAACTCTGATCAGAAGATCCTTGCAATTAAGTAGACATCCAAAAGATCTTAAAAAATTGTTCAAGCTTTCTATTTTCATTTGTCTTGTTCCAGATAACTGAAAAATCCTCTCTTTTCCCTTCTTTTTTTTCCCACGTAGAAGCCCTTTGAATTTTACCTCTTAGAAAGAAATACCAAAGGCTGAAAATGTAAAGTAATGTACCAAGTGATACTGTTTCTAAGAATCTTACTGCCAGGTTCTGAAAACCCAGCCAGCTAATTATCATGCTACCTTTCCATAACAAAACCATCTCAATCACAAAAAATAATCACGTTCATTTCAAATGCTTTTCACCCATACAGGCCCTAACTATGTCTCAGACTATAAACTCAAGCACTCACTGCTGCTATCACCCAGGCTTTACTGGATAGGAGCATAAAAGTGATGCTGAAATAGTATTCGTTTATAGAAAATTTAAGGAAGTTTTGCCATTAATTGCCTGTTGTAGATCATATCTGTATACATACAAACACCCGAGAATGCTTTCTGAAGCTTTTTAACGTGTAAAATAAGAGTTGCTGCTAAAAGGAATTATACAGTCATTTTTACAACTTAAATCGCAAATAACTTCCTTTCCATCCTATCCAATCCACAGCACATAATTTCTGTGTATCTAGCGGTGATCTGCATATCTAAGCAATACTGTGCATCCTCCCCTTTTAAATATTCTGGATGAAAGACAGAAAGATACATATTCATGTGTATCTTTCCTGTAATTCATTTCTATTATGACATAATTTCTAATGCCCTGTTTAGAAAAAAGAAAGCTGTGAAAATTGCTATGAATTATAAGATCAGAATTCCAGTATTTCTGGAAATATTTTTCATGTGGAAAATTAATAAGATCTAGGATTTAACATGCAATTCACTTTATATCCACTTCTGTGCAAGGAATGAAATAAATTAAAGTACAATACTCTGAGCACATTCTTATCTTGTAGAACCAGGGCACATACTTTCTTGCAAATGATCAGTACCAAGAACAACAGTTTTTCACTATTTCATCCAGTGTTTGCACTGATGCATATTTTATTGAATTTTACGTATTAATGAAATATTTCAAAAAAGCTAATCAAATGTCACATCTTTCCCTTATTCTAAAAAACAAGACAAAACAAAACTAAACTAAAAAAAACCCTCAGATTATTTATCATTTTGATTTTTTTCTGGAAGGACATAGATTAGTTAGATGTTAACTAAAAACAAACGGAGTGCATTTCTATGAGTTTTTAAACTACAGGAAACCTTTGTCAAATTTGACATCAACATTTTTAAGTAGAATTTATATTCTGTGGACTGCTGCAAGGCCGACTGCAAGCCATACAGAAAACTAATTCTATGTGCAGCTTTTAATTATGCGTATTCTGAGCACAATGTCCATTTGGAAAAGGCTGTTCTCTTCTAAACGGAGTAACAACATGAAAATTTGCTATGCTGGAGATGCATACAAAAATACTCTAAAATTGTTAGCAAATAGACCAAACACCAAAGATTTAACTAACTGCAATAAAAGCGTAAGCAAATTAGCAAATCTATTTTGTCCTCCACCTCCTATCCAGGTGACTTTGTTAACAAAGCTGTGGAAAGTCTTGTTGAGTTAAAAAGAAGCTGAACCAACTGCTGTGCTTTTTGAAATTAAAACAGTAAAATAGGTCTGGTTAGGTCTGCTCTGTTCAGGCCTCTGCTATCGCAGTTATTGATGTGGCTTTTTGTTCCCAAATTTTGTTGCCATTAAAAATATATTCTGAAATGCAGTCTTCTAAATTTCAAAATTTAATTAAGCAAGTTTTATTTGTACTGTGGGATATCTTATGACATAACAGTAATAAAGAGCCCTATTTAAAAACCATCCATCTACATCTGTTCTTAAATGTGCAGAAAGCAGTAACAGGGTTACTTTATAACTTAGCACTTTCAAACGTGCTTAGTGAGCCAGTTTCTGCTAATGCATCACTTATTAACATGGCAACAAATGATATTAGTTTAATTTCACTTTACCGGCTCTGTTTCTTGCCAGAAGAAAAGGCTGCAATTCTGATTGGCTAACTTTTGTCTTTTGCATATTGCTGATTAACTATGTATTTGCCATAGCAAGACTGTGTCTTCAATGTGTTTCTCTTCTGTGTCTTTTACACCTTTCCTCTCTAGTCTTTGCCAGGCTGATGCAGTTTACATTCATGATTAGGATTCTAGAAATCCTGATGTGGAAGTGTTTGAGCATAGAGCTACTTTTAAAATATTAGGTTATTTCTGCTACAGCAGGTTACAATTCTCTTTGGAGCCACTCTCCTGCCAGACACAGTATTTTGCACTGTTAACTTTCTCTTAAGTCATAATTGATTTAAATTTCATGGCTTTTCACTTTTCATTCCACAGTTGTCTGAATGAATTGAGTTTTTGTCATTGAGAAGCATGCCAGAAAATAGGAATCTTAAGATACCCGTGATACAATGGCTCAGTGTCTGGATGCAGGTCAATCATAAATGGTGTCCCTCAGGAGTCAGTGCTGGGAATGATACTCTTCAATATCTTCATCAATTACATTAACAGTGAGATCGAGTGCACCCTCAGCAAGTTTGCAGACGATACCAAGCTGTGTGGGGTAGCAGACACGTCTGAGGGACAGGATGCTATTCAGTCAGACCTAGACAGGCTCGAGAAGTGGGCCTAGGAGAACCTCATGAGGTTCAGCAAAGCCAAGTGCAAGGCCTTGTACCTGGGTCGTGGCAACCCTCACTATCCCCCCCACAAGCTGGGGGATGAAAGGACTGAGCGCAGCCCTGCTGAAAAGGACTTTGGGGTACTGGG
The DNA here is from genome assembly GCA_013396635.1 of Penelope pileata. Lineage (NCBI taxonomy): Eukaryota > Metazoa > Chordata > Aves > Galliformes > Cracidae > Penelope > Penelope pileata. Next base: position 54,673 of record WBMW01002036.1, read on the forward strand.
GGATGGCAAGCTGGACATGAGCTAGCCATGTGCCATCACAGCCCAGAAAGCCAACCGTATCCTGCGCTGCATCGAAAGAAGTGTGGCCAGCAGGGTGAGCGAGGTGATCCTGCTCCTCTACTCTGCTCTGGTGAGACCTCACCTGGAGGTTGCTCTCCCTTCTAAAAAAGCCTACTCGGAGCTTTTGGTTTCACAGGAGCAGATAAAAGAAACTACAAATTCTGACCAGAGAATAGCACTCACATTTACGGCCTACAATTCAGCATTCGAATAAGAATACATCTGCTCTCTCATGAAATTACTGCTGTAATGTTTACTGTCAGGGAGAAGCCAGATTTGTGAAGAGATATTTTTTGAAAATGAGATTGTCCTATTAAGTATATTGAAATCATTTTTCCAGTCAAAGCAAGTAGTTCTGTCAATAGAATTAAGCCATCTTCCAGCCATCTCTTTGCACCAGGAAGAGTAATCAATTTACCAAGGTTTCAGTCCTGATGGAACAATGTCATGATGCAATATTAGTATGAAAAACGAAAAATTTCTAAGTTTCCCTCCGGTGCATTAGCAAAGTTGGTGCTCATGGGTAAGCTGGCATTCAGGGCCTTAGAGATGAAAACTGACTTTTAATCCACTGAGCAACCAAATTCAATCCTGAGAACAGAATTATTAAATTCCTAGATGAGATTCTATGATACTATGAACACTGCAGATGGAGAAAGGTAAAGCTCAGGTGAGACAGCACTGAAGCTCACCATGGAGAAGGGCTGGAGGATACCAGAGAAAAAAGACTGCTTTATACATGCAAAAACAAAACAAAATTCTTGACAAAGCTGTCACGATCCAATGTCACTTTATCGTGACTTGGTCCTGTAATTCTTGGGAGCAGAATTAAGGCTCAAAACGGAGTCAAGTGTCTAACAGAAGAAACTTCATTAACCAAGGGACGGATTCGCAAAGAGTGGGAAAAGGGAAGGTGAAGCAGGGCCTTGGCCCTGGTTTTGTTACTTGTACAGTGTATATTTGTGTGCTAAGATGGCTACTCACAGAGTGCTTCGCTTGCAATTATTTTGTGACATTAACGACCACAGCAGGAGTGCAGTGGGAATGATAAGCAAGACCAGTTTGAGTGATCCTCCCTGATAAGGGTGGACAAAACAGAGAAGAAAGGTGTCCAACGTATCTTCAACTCAAGGCTAACAGGTGTTCAAGATGGCTGAGCGGGCCAAAGTTGCAATCTTGGTACTCATACATCACTTATAATGAGCATCTACCTACAGAGCATGTGCCAATGTGGGAAGTTCATCCAAAGGACAAGTGAGGAAGACTATGAAAAGACCACCCGAGGAAGAAAAGACCACCAAAAAGGGGACTGTAGTACCAGCAAAGGATGCTAGATTACAGCAAAGACCGTGGAATAAGAGATTGAACACACTATAAATCATCTTTTAGATTAGGTGTAGATATGCTAATTATCTTTAAGAGAAATAATGAATGTGTAACACTAGTAAGAATACAATCAACTCGGAATTCTGTAACAGGCAGCAGCACTACGGTGGAGCTATCCCCAGTGCTGCCCGGTGCTGCTAATAAAGAATACCTGCTTAACAGTGAGAATCCTTGCTGTTGAGTCTCTTTCTTTGTTTCAAAGGAAAAAGGGAGTGTCTGCTGTTACCGAAGACGCAGTTACCGATGGGATGAACTCGCAATGGGGAGGGAGGGTATAACGGAGAAAGGAAGGGAAATGGGAGAGTTCGCTGTTACCAGCGGCGGCAGCGCAGTTCAGGGGGAGGGACAACGGAGGCGCCATTCCTCTGCTCGTGGTGTCACACTCCTCCACGCGGCTCTCTCTCTCATGATGCTTGCTCTCTCGGTCTCCGCCACTCTCTCGCTGTTCTCCCACTCGCTCCTGCCGTTCTCACTCTCGACGTTCTCCCACCATTCTCCCTCACTCTCTCTCGCCGTTCTCCCACCATTCTCCCTCACTTGCTCTCACCATTCCCCTGCCAGTTGCGCCCCTTTTTATCGTATCGCCCCGTCCCCCCACTCGGGGGTGGGGCGCATGCCCAGTGTGTGTTTCTAGGGGGCTCTGGAAAGTTCTGGAAGGAGCTTGGGTACTGCTGGATGGCTCCAGGGTGCAGGCTTCTGAGTGGTGGAACTTCAGATTGGTGAACACTGTCCAGTTGCCAAGGTTGTAAGCTGGCAAAGTCCTGCACCCTTCCCGCTGCCAATGTTGAGACATATCCCTACAATCTTTTAGTCTCTTACAAAAGCACACTGCCTTGGAAAGCTGTGGAAACACAGTATCAACAGCTTCAAAGGGAGACAGGACAAATTTGTGGACAACAGTTGCATAGAAGGTACTAATAAGAAAAGGCAGAATGATCTTAAACATCCTGCTAGTACATTGAGCTTCCAGACATTCACTGGTCAAACTTTCAGAAGCAAGAATATTTTAACGGAATGTCATTTAAACGCAATAGGTTGCTAAAGGCATTACAGAGTATTTTTATCCCAACTTAACTCTGGAAACTGACTGGATTATTATCTCTTGAAACTTTTTGAAGAAAAAACGTAACAGTTGAAACTGGCATGAAATACAGAGATCTCAGCAACAGAAGCTTTATTGTGAACTCAGCACTATGAAATATCATCCAGTCTAGGTTAAAACCACAAAACTGGTAAGTTGGTGTCGTGGTTTGACTCAGCAGATAGCTAAGTTCCACAGTTATTCACTCCCCCTCCCCCCTCCCCAAATGGGATGGGGGAGAGAAGTAGAGAAATATGCAGTAAAACTCGTGGGCTGGGATAAATACTATTTACTAAGATAGCAAAGAAAGCCAAAGGAATAACAGTACATATACATATACATATACATATACATATACATATACATATACATATACATATACATATACATATACATATACATATACATATATACATATATATATATACACATACATACATATACATATACATATACATACATACATACATATATATATATACACATACATACATATATATATATATAAAAAGAGGATACTCAGAGCAAGGGCTCACAGCCAGCAGCGACCCTTCCTCCTGGCTAACCTCTTCCGTAACAAAAGCAACAGGAAGCCCAAAAAACCAATCACATGATGTTGTATGGTCTGGAATAGCTCTTTGGTCAATTTGGGTCAGCTGTTCTGGTCCCGTCTCCTCCCAGTTCCCAGCTCCTTATGCCCCCCATAACTGTTTCATTGACAGAGGAATGCGGAACTGAGTATGTCCTCAGCTCTGTTCAACACTGCCAGGATGTTATCAGTTTTGTTTCTCTTCTGAGGCCAAAACATAGCTTCATACTAGACACTATGAGAAAAGTAACTTCTGTTAGAAACTAAGACAGTTGGTTAGTGGATTTGTCAATTTATTGATTGTTTTAGATGGTCCCTAGCTAAAAGGGACTTGTTTCATCTGCTTGTCATTACCTTTAATCACATACACAATCTTCCAAAGCAATTGCTGTTAAAAACGTTGGTCTCAGCTGATTCACCCCAAGACTCCTGTTGTCTATGAAGGAAGAGAGGATGGGGAGGGAGAATAAATGTTCTTGTTTCTGCACAAGTGCATTAGTATGACTTTCAAGGAACATTAAGTCCATTCTTGCATACTTCTCAGGAACAACTCCAGAAAAACAAATCACACACAGTTTTTGAAGACCCGTTCATCTTTCCACTGACAAACGGAAAAACAAGAATGGGATTGAAGACATGGAAAATTTAAAAGCAGAGTGAAGTGAAAGGACAATACCAGTGAAGACAGTCTTCCGCTAAAATGTCTTCATGAATCAGCTTTAACTGTACAAAGTACTATAATGTTTACAGGCCCGTTAGTACAATTTTGTTAACCTCAGTCTTCTAGTTCTGTATTTGCACAGCTTTTTTTTCTTCAAAGCACTTTCAGTCCATGTACAAAACAAAAACTGACAGACAGAAACAAACGACTGGATAGAGGCAGTGGAGAGCGATAGAGATTCTTGCAACTAAACTACTAATCAAGCAGTGTCATGTCCCACCCATGAAGGGAGGAAGAGGTGACTAGACAAATCCCTCTGGATAGATTAAGGTGAAAGGACACTCAAGGTCCAAACGTAAGATGAAAAATCATTGACTTTGATAGGAGATTTCTATAAAACGCATATTTCTATATGTATTGGCCCTCCCCTACCTAAGTTGTGCAGTTTTATAGAAAATTGAAGTAAGTCTTGCCCTATTTAACAACTTTAAGAGAAAAAGATATAAAGAGTGATATAGAGATCACCAGTCCTAGATCCAGCATTGCGCCAGTCAATGGGAGTGCTCCACATGGTGATGAAAGGAAAAACAGTAGCTAGTAGGTGGTGTGTGTGCGTGAGGGGGTAGAGGGGAAAGCAGCAGTGAAAAAGGGTAGAGCCGCCCCCCCCCAGCCCCTATTTATAGTATCAAAGTGAAAAGGGAAAAAGGGAAGGGATGGTACCCTCTAGCCCCTCTACTCTGCTCTGGTGAGACCTGGTCTCGAGTTCCATGCCCATGCTGCCCCACGCGTCCTCCTCCGGCCTCGCCGCCTCCGCGGCACGTGACGTGGACCGGGCGGCGGTTAACGCCGTCCATGCCGCGATCAGAGCAGAGAATCGCGGGCAAAAACGAACAGTGCGGGCAGCATTCACAAACCGTCACGTGAGACAGAGCCGCGGCCCCGTCCCTTCCCCATTTCTCCCTGACGAGGGTCCGCGGCGGCGCGTGCCCGACCGCTGGCGCTGGCGGAGCCGCGCGTTGACAGAGCACCGCGCGCCCCCTTCCCACAGCGCTGTCTCCGCGCCGCGCGCGGCGTCCGCCTCGCGGCGCTCGCCTCGCGACGCCTCCCCGGCCTCACGTGGGGGCCTTCACCGCTCTCCCGCCTGGTACAGAAGGCAGCTCTGCCTGTTCCGTACTCACGAGATTCATGCGATTACAGGGTTATAAGGTCACACACACATACCTGACTCTCCTGCGCTTGTGCGGGGTATTTGGTGGTCGTTTGGGGAGGTGCCCCCTCCTCCGTTGGTCCGTGTTACGGGCACAGGTTCTGCAAGGCACCCAGCCTCCACCCGGCTTCTGCTGACCGGGTGCTGTTTCCGACTTGAGCCCCTTTGTAGAGGATGTTGCTCTTACTGCAGAAGCACACAGGTTAGGGAGGACATCTATCACAGGTCAGCAGCACATCTGAACTTGCAGCAAGCACCTTCATGAAACAAAGTGGCAGCCCTTCAGAGACGTTGCTGTCGTTGTCTTGTGAAGAACAGCATCTGGAAATCATAAGCAGCAAAAATGGCAAATAATGGATTTTCAGACATCAGCCGAGCACTGCTGCCAGAGCTTGCAGGCTGGTGTGCAGCCTGAGCCCACAGATCCACTGCCCTGAGATGGAGTGTGCGGAAGGTCTGGCACTTCAGAAGCTTTGAATTCACAGCATGTTTGATGCCACTCATTAGTTTCCTGTTCCTATTCAGGCGGAATTGCTGTATGAAGCATGCTACGACTTTACAGCAGCGGCTGCCCATGCAGCTGAAGGGACAGCTGGTGCATTCCCAACCCTCCCAGCCAGCAGTCACCTTCTTTTCTGCTGCCTTTGCAAAGATCTGGGGCCATACAAACGCAGACTTGGGTTAAGCTTTTGTGGCTGGCTGGTTGTCACATTGTCACTCTGACAGTGCTGCCTTTCAGGTCCAAGCACTGCCAGAAGTGACTCAACAAGGCAGAGCTCTGATGGAAGTAACCTGGCTCTCCTTTGTCTGGGGAACAGGGGGAGCGTGTGGGGAAAATCTAACGCCCAGCCTTGCTTTGGATCTCTTCCAAAGATTAGTTTAAATATTGAAACAAGATACTTATTCTTCTGTTTTGTTGAAACTTCAGATCATGATGTTTTTGTGCTTGTTGAAGGAGCCTTGCTACCGCAGCTTCAACTCATTTACATTGGCGTAGAGCTTCTCCCTGCAGTAAAGCTACGCTAAATTCTACCAGGTGAGATTTGGCCTCTTATTGCTATGTGGTTTTTGCCTAAACATACAAGGTAAGTCAATGTCAGTAGTCTACTGTTGCTGTGGTCCAATGCCTTGTGAAAATCTGGGTACGACACTGCAAGGTTTCACATTTCCAACACTGTTTTGGAGTATCCTTGCAGCGTTAGGTATTGATCCAGTCGGATGGTGCATAGGTTTGGAAAGAAGTACAACCACAAACCAGCACACTTACAACATTTTAATTGCATATTGAAAAAGAATAAGGAAAAATTAGGCCTTAACATAATTGGCTGGATGTTTGGCTGTTGGAGTGAAAGTGGGTCCCAGAGTCACGACACGATCTCAATGGTCGTGCTCACTTTAATCAGATTGTGTACAGCATATATAGGCGTATAACAGAAACACGTGGACAGCATGCATTGGCTATAGGCATACAACAGAAACACATGGGCAGCATGCATTGGCTATACGCTCCCGAGCGCGCGCGCGCGCGCACGCACACGCGCGCACACATCTTCTCCTTGTTCTGATTGGATTCAGAGTCCTCATCATGCAGATGGATGTAGCCGGTCACCACCCACTTGTAGCATATCCGGAGTCTGGATATGCTTCCTCTTCTAGGTGTTTACAAGGAGTAGCCTAAGGGAGAGGCTCATACCCTGGGTTGCTCAGGTTAATCAATTCATGTCCTCGCTTTGCCAAGAACTCCTCCACATTTCGCCTGTGTCCAAAATTTATTAGTGACTCCTGTGACTTCCTGCAAGCCCAATGTGCTTAAGACCTCCTTTAAGTTTAAAACCTGTTCTTAAGATTAAGATCCGTGCGCCTAAGATTTCCCATTTAATTAAAAAAAAAAAAAAAGCCACTGGCGGTGGTTGAAGACATAGTATTTATGGAGAACCCTGCAATGCTTTGAGAGCTGTTGAATAAATGGCAAGTCTTGCCATTAGTGGTGTTTCCCTTTTTTCCGGTCACTTCACCTGACAGCCATGACTTTTCAAATATGATGGAGAGTGGCTTAGCAACCACATCAGCCAGCTCCCTCAGAACTCTGGGGTGCATGTCGTCCAGCCCCATTCACATTCAGCCTCATGAGGTGAGCTTGGACTTGCTCTGCTCTTACAGGCATGGGAAGCCTGGCTGCCAGTGAAGACCGAGGCAAAGAACTTGTTGAGTACCTCAGCCTTCTCCATGTCTGTTGACGGCATTTCTACCTTTTCATTTTTCAATGGGGTTACACTCTCTTAGCCTATCTCTTCCGAACAATGCACCTAAAGAAACCCTTCTTGTTTTTCGTATCTCTTGCTAAGTTTAGTTCCATCTGTGCTTTGACTTTTCCGATCCCATCTCTGCACATCTGGACAGCATCCTATATTCTTCCCAGGCCACCCATCCCTGGTTCCAGTGCTTAAGCTTATCCTTCTTATCCCTCGGTTTGACCAGCAGGTCTTTGCTCAGCCATGCAAGTTTCCTGCCTCCTCTGCTTGATTTCTGATGCTGGAGGATGGAGAGCTCTTGTGCTCTCAGACAGGTGTCCTTAAAGAGCTGCCAGCTATGTTCTGCTCCTATGTCCCTGAAGGGTTGCTGCAGCCAAGTCTGCCACCAATCTTGACAACCCCTTCCACTGCAAGGGCAGAGCGAGTCTGAGACCGCCTCATGAGACTGAATGTGTACAAGTCTATGGGGCCAGATGACATGCATCCCAGGGTCCTGAAAGAACAGGCTGATGTGGCTGCCGATCCGCTCTCCATCGTATTTGAAAAGTTGTGGCTGTCAGGCAAAGTCCCTGTCGACTGGGAAAAGGGAAACAACACTGCCATTTATAAGAAAGGGAGGAAGGAGGAGCCAGGGAACTACAGGTTGGTGAGCCTCACATCTGTGCCTGGGAAGATCGTGGAACAGATCCTCCTGGAAGATGTGTTAAGGCACACAAGGGACAAGCAGGTGATCCGAGAGACCAGCATGGCTTTACCAAGGGAAGGTCGCGCCTGACCAATCTGGTGGCCTTCTATGATGGAGTGATGGCATCAGTGGACAAAGGGAAGGCAATTGATGTCATCTACCTGGACTTGTGCAAGGCCTTTGACATGATCTCCCACCATATTCTCCTTTCTAAATTTGAGAGATACTGATCTGAAGGGTGGACTATCGGTGGATAACGAATTGGTTGGAAGGCTGCAGGCAGAGGGTTGTGGTGAATGGCTCTATGTCCAGGTGGAGGCCGGCAATGAGTGGTGTCCCCCAGGAGTCCTATCTTGGGGACGGTACACTTCAGCTTCTTTATCAACGACATCAATGAGGGGATTGAGCGCACCCTCAGCAGAGGGTGCAGATAACACCAAGCTGAGAGCTGCAGTTGACACAAAAGAAGGAAGGGATGCCATCCAGAGGGACCTCGACAAATTCAAAAGGTGGGCCCGTGTGAACCTAATGAGGTTCAACACAGTGAAGTGCAAGGTCCTGCACTTGGGTCAGAGTAATCCCAGATATATATGCAGACTGGGAGAAGAACTCCTGGAGAGTAGCCCTGTTGAGAAGGACCTGGGCATCCTGGTGGATGAAAAACTTAACCTTACTTTACATGAGCCAGCAGTGTGCTCTTGCAGCTCGGAAGGCCAATGGTACCCTGGGCTCCCTCGGAAGAGGGGTGGCAGCAGAGAAAGGGAGGTGATTGTCCCTCTCTACTCTGTCCTCATGAGGCCCCATCTGGAGCACTGTGTCCAGGTCTGGGGCCCCCAATACAGGAAAGATGTGGATCTGTTGGAGAGGGTCCAGTGGAAGGCCACAAAGATGATTAGAGGGCTAGAGCACCTCCCCTAGGAGGATAGACTGAGAGAGCTGGGCTTGTTCAGCCTGGAGAAGAGAAGGCTGCGGAGAGACATCATTGCAGCCTTTCGGTATGCAAAGGGAGATGAGGGAAATGAACTTTTCACAAGGGTAGACAGAGATAGGACAGGGGGGAAAGTTTTTAAGCTGAAGGAGGAAAGGTTTACATTGGACTCCAGGAGGAAGTTCTTTACTGAGAGAGTGGTGAGGTGCTGGCACAGGCTGCCCAGAGAGGTTGTGGATACCCCGTCCCTGGAGGTGTTCAAGGCCAGGTTGAATGGGGCCCTGGGCAACCTGATCTAGTACCAGATCTGGAGGTTGGTGGCCTTGCCTGAGGCAGGGAGTTTGGAACCTGATGATCCTTAGGGTCCCTTCTAACCCAGGCCATTCTATGATTCTACGATCAACATCTTTACTGATGTCCTCCACATTGGTGAGCACCAGATCCAGCAATACTTCACCTCTTTGATCTGTCCAATACCCGGACCAGGAAGTTAACTTCAACAGACTCCAGGAGACTCCTGAATTGCTTTCAGAAATCCAAGGCAAATGTATGGGAATTGTCAGAGACAGCAAGGGAAAGCGTAGCAAAAAGTAATGGGAATTATAGAGGAAAGCAAGGAAAAAATGTAAGACAAAGCAAGGGGAAATGTGGGAGAAAGTATGGGGAAAAATAGGGAAAACAGGGAAATGTAGGGGAAACGGAGGAAATGTAGGAGGAAGCAAAAGCAAGCAGAGGCAACAGCAGAAAGCAAAAGGAAACGGAAAAAATGTAGAAGAAAGCAGGGGCAAATGTAGGAGAAAACGAGCAAACATGGGGGAAACAGAAAAAAGCAAGGGGAAACATAGGCTATAGCAAACATAAGGGATATGTAGGAGAAAGCAAGGGGAGAAGTAGGAGAAATGTATGGGAAAGGGAGTTGTAGGGGAAACAGGAAAAAAGGAGGGCAAACGTAGGAGAAAGCAAGAGAAAACTTAGGGGAAAGGTGGGGACGCATAGGGGAAATGTAGTGAAAAGCAAGGGGAAATGTAGGAGAAAGCAAGGGGAGAAGTGGGGGAAATGTAGGAGAAAGGGAGTGCAAACCTAGGGAAAACACAGGAGAGAGCAAGGGGAATTGTTAAGGGAACTTAGAGGCAACCCAAGTGCAAACCAAGGAAACACCTAGGGGAAACCAGGCGCAAACCCAGGAGAAGCCATGTGCTGGGGGAGATCTCAGTCCAGTCCCAGACTTGAGCTTTCTCCCAGCTGCGGAGCTGCTCAAGCCCGGCGGCACCGTCTGTGCTGTGCAACTGACGTCTAGCGACAGAGGAACAGCAGTGCTCAGCTTAGAGAATATGTGGGGATATCAGGTGCAAACCTGGGGAAACTGTGTGAAAACTAAGGGAGACCTAGGGGCCATGTGAAAGCTGCGATTCTACCTAAGGTTTACCAATCCCAAAGAAAGTCTGTGCAGGCACACTTGCTTTCCCCTGTGTATCCTCTACGTTTCCCCTTGCTTTCCCCCATGTTTGCTTTTGCATTCTGTGAGAAAGAAAGAGGAAAAGTAGGGGAAATGTACAGGAAATGTACAGGAAAGGAAGAGGAACTGTAGGGGAAACCTAGGAGAAAGCAAGTGGAAATGCAGGGAAAACCAGGAAGAAACACAGGGAAAAGCAAGAGGAAAGAGATATGGGAAATGCAGGAGAAAGCAAGGGGAAATGGAGGGGAAACCTGGGGAAAGCGTAGGAAGAAAGGAAGTGAAATTGTAGAGGAAAAGTACGAGAAAGCAAGGGGGAATGTAGGGGAATCGTAGGGAAACACGGGGGAAATGAAGGAGAAAGTACGGGGAAACATAAGAAAGCACAGGGAAAAGAAGGGGAAACTGAGGATAAATGTAGGAGAAAGCAAGGGGAAACGTGGGGGGCAACTACTCCCGTTTGCCTGCTCACAGCATTCCCTTTGGTGTAGGACCTGGTCTTTGGGGATGTTGCACATTTTGCAGCTACTAATACTTGATTTTGTTTCCTGATACTGCTGTATCACCTAGAAAGCACTAGTATATTTTTCATACTAGCTACAGCCTTATTATATTGTGAGACTTTTTTGCTCTTTAAGAATTTATTGTACAATTTGTACTTCGAGTTTTCTGTTAACAAACTCATTAGTTTGCTTAGTCTTCTGAGCCTTGCTGTTAAAATACTTTGTATTTCAGAGACAGTGAAATTCTAGAATCAGTGCCGATGCCAAGTTCAAGGCCTTCCAGATGAGCACAACCAGCGGCAACTGAAAAAACAAGAATGAATCTTTCAAACCTTTTGCACAGGGAAGCAGACCAATGAAGACAAAATGAGAGAAAATGCCCCAAGCTAATGCAGGTGGTTAACAGCAGATTTGAAAATGAAGATTTATTTTGTTGTTTATATCGTTTAACTCTTTCAATGTTTGATCTTCCATACCTCTAGATTATTACAGGAACATTAATTTTTTTTTTAATAGATGCTTTTAATTAATTTCCCTGAAGTACATCTTTCATGTAATAAAAAGATATTAAAAGATTACCTGAACAAAACTTTTTTTTTCATTGTTTTTACTTGAAAAAGAGGGTTTCTTTTTTGCAAATGAAAATTTGCAAATGAAAATGAAAATCTTGGTGGTAGATATTTTGCAGCTTGTTTGAGATTAACATTTTTAAACTTTCTATATTTGACATTATTCAGCGAGAAGGTTTGACCTGGAGTGGTTGTATGATGGCAGCACTTCTGAATCTCCTTTTAGAATCATCAAGGTTGGAAAAGACCTCCAATATAATCTAGTCCAAGTGCCTGCCTACCACCACGATTACCCAGTAAGCCACGTCCCTCAGTTCCACATTGAGACGCACCTTCAACACCTCCAGGGACAGCGACTCCCCCACACTGCCGGAAAACTTGTTCCAGTGCCTGACCACCAACCTCCCTTCGGGGAGCTCTAGAGTGAAATAAAGTTGCCTCTGAGCCTCCTCTTCTCCAGACTAAACAATCCCAGCTGCTCCCCATATGACTTGTGCTCCAGACCCCTCCTGAGCTTCGTTGCCCTCCTCTGGACACGCTCCAGGGCCTCACGGTCTTGTAGTGAGGGGCAACCCACTGTCATCGTTTCGTGGCCTGCACATCTTCGGGCTCTCTGGAGGCTATTATGGTTCATGTTAATGTAACAGCGATTTTGCCTTAGCTGGGAATACTGCTTCTTGGAGGTATGTCTGCTTGAGTTTAAGTAACATCAAAATGGCAAAGCCATGACTAACTCTACAAATCAGAGCCTGGAAGCCTGCTACTGACCTAGCAGGGAGACTGCAGGAAAGATGGAGGCACTTCCCTCCCTGGAAGTGCTCAAGGCCAGGTGGGATAGGGCCCCGGGCAGCCTGGTCTGCTGGGAGGCAGCCCTGCCCATTGCAGGGGGTTGGAGCTGGGTAGCCTTTAAGGTCCCTTCCAACCCAAGCCATTCACTGACCTTGGCCTTGTTCTATAGCATCGCTAATGCGCTTTTAGAAAAGCATAAAAATCTTTGTGGTATAGAATAAGATTCAATAAGAAACACGAAGGGTACAGAAAGGGCAAAAAATCATATAATTAATATATTAATAATTAACAATGAAACAAACTGTTCCATTTAAGAGCCCGTACAGTTTTTGATAATTTTTAGCTGCAAACTAATTACATATTCACATCTTTTTGTTTTCTGAAATTTCTCATTTGTGAAGAAAATGTCAGTTCTAAGCGATCCTCCTTCCTGAAAGGCACTCTTTCTGCTATGTAAAAACCAGTTGTTGACAGAAATCTGTCATCAATGGAGGCAGCCACAGAGCTTTACTAAATTACTGTGACAATGGAAATTCTGCAATCAAAAAACAAGTATCTGTACTGTTGTCATGATCCAATGTCACTTTATCGTGACTTGGTTCTGTAATTCTCGGGAGCAGAATTAAGCTCAAAACGGAGTCAAGTGCCTAAACAGAAGAAACTTTATTAACCAAGGGATGGATTCGTGATAGGGGAAGATTGGGAAAAGGGAAGGGGAAAAGTGAGTGTCTGCTGTTACCGACAACACTGTTACTGACGGGACGAATTCGCAATGGGGGAAGGATAATGGAAAAAGGAAGGGAAATGGGAGAGCTCGCTGTTACCAGCGACTGCGGTGCAGTTCAGGGGGGGGATGAGGGAGGCGCCGTTCCTTCGCTTGCGGTGTCTTGCGGCTCCTCGCGGCTCTCTCTCACGATACTCACTCCTTCTCTTGGTCTCAGCTGCTCTCTCACTGTCCTCCCACTTGCTCCTGCTGTTCTCGCTCTCACTGTTCTCCTGCTCTCACAGCTGTCCCTCTCGCTCTCCCCATCTCTCACCAGTTGCGCCCCCTTTTTATTGTATGTAGGGGGCTCTGGAAAGTTCTTCAAGGGCTTGGGTGCTGCTGGATGGCTCCAGGGTGCAGGCTCCTGATTGGTGGAACTTCTGATTGGTGGACACTGTCCGGTTGCCAGGGTAGTAAAATGGCGAAGTCCTGCACCCTTCCCACCGCCGATGTTGAGACACATCCCTACTTAGTCTCTTACAACTGTAAACAACTATAAAAAAAAGAATCAGTCCCACTGAAGTTCATATACAATTTAATATAAAATTGTCATTAGCTATTAGAAATGGTTTAAATAGCTTTTTTTTCCCCCCAAGGAAAAAACTGCCTAAAGACAGATCTTGTAATGTTTTACATTTTTTTCAACCTTACTTTCCAGTGGGGATATGTTAAGAATTTAATCTTTCTGGCCCTCACCAAATATGCCTTAACTCTTTTAAAATGAAAGATGACCCTGACACCTGCTGTTTTGTGACCTTGTTATCAGGAATGGCTCTCCTGAAAAAAAGGATTCATTTTGCAATGTGCAAGTAAACCTTACCTGCTGAAGAAGGTTCAGTATAGATCTGAGAGACCAAAGAACTGATGCACTGTTTGTGCAGTTTCACTTAACTTCTTGAGAGTTATTTCTTATTTTCTTATTTTATTTTTAAATATAAGCTTTTTAGTAAGGTTAATAAATATGGGCTATTAAACAAGTTACCTGATATGGCCCATATACATTTAATGTCCTCTTTTGTTTTTTTCAGAACTAACCTATATGCATGAGAATTCAAGTGTGAGAAAACGTGCCAGCGTACATATGCACGTGCACCACCTGGTGGCTCTTCAGTTAAAAACTAGGCGTCACATGACAGATACTTCTCCCAAAACATCTTTATGCAATTGAATACTAAACAAAACCTGAATCTCTTCACCTACTTATATAAGGATTCTATTAAGTACACGCTATCAGAATTGAGCGAGCAACTCTATTTCTGTCCACAGCGATGGCCCTGAATAACACTATTTTTCAAAAGGAGCCTATATGGTTTTTGAACTGTATCATTTCACGGCTTCTGTCAGAGAGAACATATGTATTCCTCACAGTGTATGTATACAGACAGACATACACACACAAAACAATTTGCTAACAGTTATTCTACGCAGACTTGCTGCTATTCTTGCAGCCGCCAGTCTCTGAATCTGTCACATTAAAGAAGCCAGTATCTGGCAACTCGAGTTCCTTCTGTGGCGAAGTCTTCAATGTCCAAGATGTTTCTTTAAAGTGCTGTGAGGTACCCCATCAATTCCTTGTGCTTTGGAAACACTCACTTTCCCACTCATTACCATTGCAATTGCTTCTTCCCTTATTTCAAGATGGTACTGCCGTTAGAGGCCACGTTTTTTCTTGGCTGCTTATTATCTCTGCAATCCAAACTATCTTCTCCATTTTCTGAGGTTCCATCTACTGTCCCATTCTCAGCATTAGGACACAAAGAGTCCTATGCCCCATGCTGGAGAGTGGGGCTCAACACTTGAATAAGTTGTAAGTCCACAACATTCAATTTGGTTCTGTTTGGGGAGCAGGGTTTTCAGTTTTTGAAGAGCTGATCCTTCTAACTCTGGGGAGGTTTTAGAAACATGGTACGGAACATCCAGAAGACCAGCAGTATCAGACTGTGGTTTGGACACAGAACTTGCTCTTGGCTGAGGACAAGTAGGACTACAACTACAAGTAGGACTTATAATTTCACATTGTAGATTTTCATTTTTTTTCTTTAAACTGCACAACCATTCTCTGCGGAGTTAACCAGTGGAGGTAACTGGAAGCCATTGGGAATTCTAATTCTGAGGTTTCAAGTAGACCAAGTTCCTTTTTTCTGTGCACTCTGCTTGAGCTCTTGCCCACAAGACTACTTTTTGTAGGACTACACAAGTTTCTTCACTATCTTAAAATGAAGAAAAATCATTGAAATCTTGAGGTTTGTTTTGAAAAGGTGCAGGCTTTCCTGCTGGTAAGACTTCTAAGTTTTTTGAGGTATGCCACGAAGGATGCCTGCTTTCTTTATGGCCGATGCTGCAGGCTGAACTTCTTTCAGAGGTTTTGAGAGCAAACCACTGGCAGCTCAGCACTCCTCTCCACACAGTCCTCTCCGTGTCTGGGCAGTCTCCTGGAGGGACGGAAGGAAACGATGGTAAACTGATGTGTGAGAGACTCTCACATAGCTATGGAAGGGAAGGGTCTGCTCCTTTTTTATACTCCTTGCTACCATAACATTGCTGCTGCTGATACCTTTAAGCCTTTGAGATGTGGCAGTTAAATGATTATCCTAGCAGAACGTTACAGCTCTGGTAGGACAGCGCGTCCAAAATCACATGGTGGCTTCTACAGCAGCCCTTCCAAGAACTTTATATCCTAGCTCAGCGTTTGGTAATATTCTCATGTGCATGCTGTATTCCCTTGTTCACAAGCTTGCAGAGCAACACTGTTATAATTTTAATTATTCAATTAACGTTCCCTTAAATACCCAAATGCCAAAGGAATTTTTGTTTGCAGAAATGTGACACTACCGCTAACAAGTAATAAAAGAGCCAACCCCCACTTTCCCCCGAAAATTTGCAGCAGTAAGTCCATAACTACACAGACACATTCCAGACTTACACAAAACGAGGCTGCTTACAACCAGAAGGCCAAGGGCCATGGCTGCAAGAAGTTCCCTTGTAAGATGTACAGATGACAAGAAGGGTCCTGCTATGGCTAGTGGGTGGGATGGGAGGATGCCAAAATGATAACAAAATCCAACAAAACAACGCCTTTCTCTAGCTTTGGGTTAGCTTTCAGTAGAGGCAACATGTTCCTCGCTGAGTAAAGACATGGAACTATTTGCCACCACACACCATACCCAGAACCGTGATGTATGAGTATGATGATTCAGAGCTCTCTCTCTGCACACACTCTCTCGTATTAAGGAGTATTATTGATAACAGTCATTTAACTTGGTCATGTTAGTTGGAGAATATTTTAAATCTAACTATTAACATGGTAATTTTGGTCAAAAATTGAGGTCTCCTCAATAAGCTGTGAAAGAATACATCTGCATTCTCTCCTACTGTCCTACTCCGTTCACTGCACAACGTAATCAATTCGCAGTTCGTTTTTAGTGACATGAACTAAAGTTTGGTGATGGTTCTGAAATCTTTTCTTTACAAAGAAAAAGGAAAAAGACGAATCGTATGATATATCCACAGACACACACTTATGAGTGACATAAATTCTTTTGAAAGCAAAATATAAACTTCGTGTGTGTGTGTCAGCGTATACAAATATGTTATGAACGTTAATACTTGACTTCAGAGAATTAAGAGAAACCTCCATTTTCTTTTACGCAAAGCAAAGAGAGTCCTAAAAGTTGTTTACCCAGACACCAAACTTTCAGAACGCACAGGATCATGTTTTGGTTCTTCCAACCTTATGCTTTTCTTTGTGGAGAGATCTTGCACTCCATCCCCTTCAAAGAATGAGCAGTGATGAGAGCAGTTGTCGAAGCATTATCTCAGACATTTTGTCACAATTATTTGCACCTGGGGAACAATTTTTAAGCAGTTAAGTTTATCCTTTAAAATTTCTTTCACAGTATCACCTGCCTGTAAATGGTTTTAGCTGATTTGTAGTAAAACTGCCTAAAAATAAGAAAGAAGAAAACTCATACAGAAGTGACAAAATTTGAAAGAAGAATCTGTTTTGAGGAGAAACATGAGATTGTCTTCCTAAAAATCACGTGTGCACTGTTTACTTTCAAGGCAATGCACTTCATATTGTTTACAGCAAGCTTGTACAATAAACAAATCTGATAATGAAATTAACATGGACCTAACTCAATCTACTAACTGAGGGAAGTCACCCTCTTAAGTGCTGGGCAACCAGGTAAGAATGCCAGCTTGAAAGAAAGATAAATTCAAAATGGGTGATGGAGAGGAACTAAACATGGTTCTGAAGGTTAAAAAGAACTTGAAAATTTTCAGAAGCAATGATTTTTCTTTTTTTCCTTTTCTTTTCAAAAAAAATATTTAAGATGTCTTTTGTACTTGGCATTTCACAGTGCTCCAAATGAAGCTGACAGTTAGGTGGCAGCAGCTTACTTCTGCAGAGTTGTTTCAGGTGATTGGTTTTTAGGTCCAGCTAGTGCTAATCTAAACCTCATGGCAATAGCCTACTGCCAGCAACATTGGTAGCTGCATCAGTAAACTGTGGTAGTGTTTTTGGGATAGTTTGGGGCAGGATTCCTATGGTGAAGATACACTTAAACAACTTAGAGCAAGGTTCTGAAACCAGTTGTTGGTGTTCACATTCCACTGTCTTTACTGCTATTCCTGGAGAGAATTCCCCCTCAGGAAGAACATTTCCTAATGCTATCAGCCACTTCTGACCTAACAAGCTAGGATTGGTCTCCTGTACATGCATTTTCCAGAGGAAGCCAAAGAAGACGATGGAAACGAGAGCGTGTTTGCCAGGTAATGATCTGATTAAAATATTCATCAACTTTAGACAGCTATAAACCACTTCAGTAACCAAAGGCATCATGTAGCTACCATGAGAAAAAACCTGGAATCCCATCGTTTCCCTCCTGAAATGCTAAAAGTGCTGAGCACCAACAGACTGAAGGCAGCACTGACCTGAGGTGAGGCAGGGGCAGCTGAGGGATGCCATCCTGGTCTCTGGCCACCTGCTCCACATCTGAGGTAACAGGAACAGCATCCTGGAATAATGTCGTAAAGGACTGAGATACAGAGAAGGGCAGAAACCCGCCAGAGGCTCTTGAACTACATTACTTTCATTACTTGATTTTTTTTTTTTCCTGTGAGCAATCAAAGTGAACGTTGAATGGTGCACCCTCAGACACCTCAAACACTGCCTGCCTTCATGGAAATCCCAACAGAAGGCCAGCAGAATCATGAAGTGGCTTTTCACCTTTGTCAAGCACCCCCCAGGAAGTGAGGAGAGCCGGGGCAGCGCAGCACACTCTATGCTCCAGCCCCACAGGGCCGCCAGATGAAGCTCCCACAGCTGCTGCTTTGAGGCTTGAGCACACGCGGGCAGCACTCAGCTCAACAGGTTCCTACGCCACACCCCCCATCATTTAAATCACATTCAAATTGGTCACTATTGAACCCCATGCTTGATGACAGCCATTGATACTATTTAAATTTGATTAATCACAGAATCACAGAACTGTAGGGTTTGGAAGGGACCTCTAGAGATCATTAAGTCCAACCCTTCTGCCAAAGCAGGTTCCCTAGTGCAGGTCACACAGGTAGGTGTCCAGATGGGTCTTGAATATCTCCAGTAGT
Organism: Penelope pileata; assembly: GCA_013396635.1. Taxonomy (NCBI): domain Eukaryota; kingdom Metazoa; phylum Chordata; class Aves; order Galliformes; family Cracidae; genus Penelope; species Penelope pileata. The sequence goes on from WBMW01002036.1 coordinate 73,209, forward strand.
GCATTGATATGCACTACTACGATTAGTTACCAATAAGAGTCACTGTACATTATATTTTATACATTATATTTTTCATGTAGCCATGCCACTTCAATACACACAGGCATCATGTAGCTACTGTGAGAAAAAATCTGGAATCACATTGTTTCACTCCCAAAATGCTGGAAGTGCTGAGCGCCAACAGACTGAAAGCAGCACTGACCTGAGGTAGGGTGTGGGCAGCCGCTGGATGGCATCCTGCATTCTCCACAACTGTTCTTCAGCGGCCTCAGAAACCGCTTCCTGCAATAAGGCAGTGAAAGGCTTAGACACAAAGAAGGGTACATACCTGCCATGGGGTCTTGAACTATACAGATAATGTAGCGCCAAGGCAGAGTTTTTGAGCCTCTCTGACTTCCAAGTGGCACCTTGGGGACAGACCGGCACGCAGCTGAGATGCGTAAAGGCCAAGGAATTCAAGCACCAGGCCCATTTAGAGCCTGGTTGTGCAGCTCCGTTCCCTGCAGCGGGCATTCAGCTCCAGGCAGCACTTGCTTCTAATCCCATTCCAGCTATACAAAAACTTGGGGAATGCTAAAAGATACAGGAATGGCAGAAGACGGGAATTCTTGCAAGCACTGCTAATACTCCAGCAACCACCTAGCGTGACCACCAGAAGTGCCATCAGTATGGCCCAGGATGTGGCAGAAGGACATGTGGGAGGAAACCTAACAGGCAACAGAAAAAATGCCTCAAACCCAGGGCACTGCTGCACCCATATTTCTCACTTTTCAAGTGGAAGGGTGCTAACAGCAGGCGGGCATTTTGTGCTGGGGAAGCACGAGCGGCAGGCTTTCCAGATCCACCCATCCACCCTCTGGATCTTTAAAAAAACCCAAGACTACAACAGAATTCAGACACACATCATAGATGTGGGCGTGACTGGTCATGCTGAGAGGCCCAGGGAAGGGGAAAGTGAAATACACTTCCTTGTACTTACCATGTACTTGTTGAAAAATTAAAAGCCTGAAAGGGGGTTAGGGATCTCCTAAATGAGGAGGCTGACCACCCTGTTTCGGACACGGGTGCTTCTTTTGATGGCTGTGCCAGTGATTTCCTGGCAGGACATCTTGTGCCTGCAGAAGAAGACACAAAAATGGGAAGAGAGGTTTGAACAGGAGAAAAGAAAAACCAACATCAATTACAGTCAAGAAAAGCAAAGGCTTCCTGATTCACAAGAAAAAGTAAATGCTTAGTCACCAACACCACATGAGCCACAGTTATGATAACTACAGTGATACAATGGGTCCTACATTAATCAAGCACTTCTGAAAATCTGCGCTGATTTACACGAACAACAGGGACAGTGTCTATAAGTTATGCCATTGTATTCCTTTCCTTTTGTCTCTGGAACATTTCAGAAAATTGAGAAATAGGCTATCCTCTCAGTCTCTGCACTAGAGCAGGGAATTAGGCAGTTGAAGTTTCAGAAAAGCATTTTGAAAGCACCTTTAGTGTACCTCAAAACAGAAGATGGTCATGGCTACACGAAGGAAAGACATGGACAAAAGCGGTGATTGAAAGGATGGACTGTCACAAGCCAAAACAGGGAATTATGATGATGGAACTGGAGCAAGGACAAACATTTTATTCAGCAGCTGCCGTGGGCAACAGCTACAGTCAGAGTCCTCGCAGCCTTCATATCAAAGCCTCACAAGCAGAGTTTTACAATTGAATTTTCTGTTATGAAAAAACATGATTAAGCTGAACCAGAATAAGCCCATCCACACAAGGGTTTGTACAATCACCGTACTGGCTCAAACCTGTCTATTTAACTTGGCAACAGATGGTACAAAAAGGACACCCTTCCTATGGAAAATGCCCCTTTGCTGCCTCTGTGAGGCTGGGGGCCTGCAATCAAAACTGGAACAACTAAGGGATGCCTTTCATTTGGCCGACAGATGTAACAGTTCTCTGAGGAACTGTGCAGCCATACAAGGTATTCAAAAGCATCTCTTGTGCTGTAAAACATCATTGGCCTCCTTCCACCACCACGTCCAGTTTCTGGTGCCATGGAGTCTGTCCAGCAGCTCTGCTTTGAGGAGAACCAGAACTTGTTCCAGGCACATGGTCCTGACATCTGGAAAAGCCCAGTGTTTCCATGTATGGCTACTACAGGCAAGGATAGGCATCAACTGCCTTTATGCACTCAGCAACTGCCCGGTTAAAAAGGAAAGAACTGCACAGATGCGTGCCTAAACTAAGCCCATCAGACAGTTGTAGCTTACTTGAATCCTTACAGAGCCCAAGTGGGTGGAAATTGGCTATGACACTTTACACTAACCACGTACAAATTAGGTCGAGCAAGTTTTTGCTGCAGTAGTAATAGCCAAAAAACTCCTAACAATTAGGATATGCATTGGAAAGGAAATGTCTCTCTGCCTTTTGGATGGGGAGTCCATGCCTGGGTGGAATTCTTGATGTGCAGTCGCAGGGCCTTCTTCCACTATGATGGCTTTCTTTCCTGCTACAGCTGAAAGGTCTGTCTGGCTGTGTGCCTGGACTCGCGTCCCCTTCAGCATTAGCAGCTTTCTGGAAGGAGGCCTCAGAGACTTGGGCCCTGATGAAGAAATGTGCCCTGGATGGGAAAACCACAGACAAAAGGGAAAATCAGAAAACAGCCATCAATGTTCTGGGGAAGATGATGTATTTTTCTAAGACTCGGTAAAGCTTTGGCATGTGCTGAACTATTTCCTGTGCCTCACAGCGCAGGCAGACAATACTTGGGCGACAGTAAGGAGCTTCAGTCTCCAAGCGTTAGACAAACAATCCCACTGACTGCAGTGATTTACAGTCAGATTTTGCTTTTGGGTTGGAGTTCTATTGAAACAGGCAAGAGGAACACTGCTCAAAAAGGAAAAGAATTGTGTGGCAAGTCCAGATCAAGGTAAATCTATTGCAGATAAAAAGCAGGAGTTTACTGGTAACTTATTTCCAGAAACTCAGAATGGCAGCAGTTGAATGCAGCGACATCATACAGAGCTCAGCCTTGTCAGAAATATGTCAATAATTTGCCAGGACGGTGTCTCTGATGAAAGCAGTTTTATTCGCAATTGCAATGGCGGGCGTCCTGCAAGCAGGAGCGTGCCTGCAGAAACAGTTTCACATCTCTTATGCCCTACGACCCGACGCCCCCCTTTCTCCCCTGGTTCCTCATTGGCTGAGNCGTGAGCTTCTCCATGAATTTCCCTCTAGCAGGGAATGTCTCCAACTGGTCCTACTCAGCAAGGGCCCCAAGGTTCACAAAAGCAAACTCAAATGAGATCTTTGCACTGCTTGTCAGTGAGTTGCCAGAAAAGAGAGAATAGCTTTCCCTCTTTGACTGCACACAGGGGAAGCTATGACTCAGATTTCTAAGGTTGGTAACAGAGCAGTCCAGAAATCAAAACAATAAAGGCTAGGGTGACTTTCTTTCCCCTTTCATAGAATCAGGTTCAGTTCCGGTTGGAAGGGACCTTAG
>WBMW01002037.1:0-37339 GCA_013396635.1 Penelope pileata
GCCACGCCCACGAGAGGCAACAACGGCAGCATGGAGCGGGGGTACCGATGTGGTCATGGTGTGGTGGGTACCGCCTTGCTGAAATCTTTCAGGACAAACTGACTCTTTTTTTTTTCAATCCAAATTATTTGACTTTTTTTCNTGTATATAGTTATCATTACTGTTACCTTATTCTATTTTTCTTATCTGTTAGAAAATAGTTTTTATCTCAACCCACGAGTTCTACTTTTTTTTCTCAATTCTCTCCCTCATACCAGCTGGGAGGAGGGGGAGGTGAGCGAAAGGCTGTGTGGTATTTCCAGGCCTGCCGGCTCAAACCACAACAGAATTGTGTACCAGGAATTTATTAAGACCTGATCCTGTCTGCAGGGAGATATTTACCCACAATAGCTGGGGAGAATATTCTCCATATACAGATAGAGAAAGGCATGTGGAGGCCAGTCCTGGCTGCAAGCAGCGGAGCCAGGCCCTGCAGGAACCCTGTCATTTCATGGGAGTTGCTTCTGTGGTGGTCTCCTGCTAAAAGATCTCCTCTTCTTATCTGCTAGCCATATGCTAAAACGTATTTCTCTATGATGAAAAGGGTTAAGGGAAAACACCATGATCTTAGAATAAATTGTTTAGTTCAAAACAACCGAAGAAGAAACAAAGTACTTGAATCAGACTTGTGTAATACTAATAGGAGTCACAAAGTGGTGCTATTTTTAGCTAAATCTCCCCAATTCTGTACCACTGGCTGCTGAAATAGTGAGATGAAAAATCTCTGTGCAGGTCAAGTTGCACTTCTCTTGAAGGTGAGCACACCAACAGCACAGGACTGTCTTCAATCTTTTGTCCATTTGTGTGGGTAAAGTACTGTAGAGAATGGAGATTTAGGTGAGAGGAAAAGGTGGGTTGAAAACAGGAGACTGGAAACTGGATAACATGCTGCCTTCACTCATAGCTTGGGACACAGGAATTCCAGTCCCTTGTCATGGGCATGAGTCATACCTACGTATTTGTGGTTACAGCAGAAAAAGAAGCAGATGTCTGCAGAGAGCAATGCTTACACAATGTTCCTTTAGAAATGTATTCTTTGCAATTGTTAAATTGCTTGAAGCCCGTAGGTCTGAGAAACCTGAACATTCTTCAGGGTTTCTCCACAGGTATGTGTTGATGGCTCCGATAAACTCAAGGTCTGTTGGTTTTTGAAACTAGTTGTTCTGGCAAGTCTCTTGATTCCTGCATTTCAAAAGAAAAGACCACAGGGTGCAGGATAGATTCCTTTTGCTGAGCCAGCCTTGTCTCATTGAAGCCAGTGCAGTCATGCTAGTATAAATGAAGAAGGAATTCAACTTGTGAGTCTCAATAGTGCACCTCAGCACCTACAGAAGTGAGTAGAAAAATAGGCATGACATATGGATGTGTGTAAGCCAGCTGTCAATCTGTATCTAGTGTACTTATCTATTTTTTATGTATTGCCTAGAGGCTTCTCAAAGTTACCCCAAAAACCTCACAAGTATGGCATTTCAATTGTATTCATCTAATTTTCCTCTTAAAATATAAATAGGATATTGTGCTTGTACAACATTGAAGCAGTGGAAGTTTTCTGAAGTTCTGAAGTCTAATGGAGCTGTCAGGTGTAACATGGTTATCTATCATATCCATTTTCTGAGGGAGTCCCTTTTAATCCTTCACCAAGTATAAGCACAGCTATCCACAGCTCCAATGATAATTTCTAAATGCAAAGAAAAATGGCACGTTTATGCTTCAAATCTTGGCTGCTCTTGCTTGTACTAGGTGCATGATAATGATTAGATGTGTAATAAATCTTTTTTTAAGGTGACTTCTCAATGAAAGTGCACAGCACTTCTTTTAGTACAGCTCAACTTTTAGTGTAAACCTTCTAATGATAGTATTAATACCATATATTGCAAGGAGAGATGCCATGTTTGAGTTAAAGGAAGGGCATAGTAGGAAAAAGTAATTGCTGGAGGCTGAGGAGAACTCAACAACCATGCATTCTTGTCATGGCTCACAGCATGTAGGCGCTCCCATCTGATTTTAGATGAGTTTTGCAGCCTTAAACTGCACAGTGCTTTTGCTAGCTTCATTAAGATCAGTTTTACAAGGCATATTAGACCAAACACTTGATGTATGGGTGTGACATCCTTACTGGGGAGCTGATGCCTTTAGTTACAGCTGCAAAAAAGGGATACGTTTCTCACAGTGTGGTTTTTGCACTGGGCAAATGTGTAAAGGTCCTTCCTAGGGAGGATGAAATCCTAGGGGTGGAAATGCTGCTGTAACATAGTAGTGTACCACATAGAAACTAACCAAGTTCAGATGATTCATAGAAGCTGTTCAGATTTAAGTTACTGGCAAGTGATGCATTTTCAAATCTGACCCACTTCCCCTTCTATAAGTCCTGTAGCATATCTGAGTTTTGGCTGTAGTCACTGAAGTGTCCAGCTTAGTGGATCTCAAACAGCATAAAAACTCACAGCTCCCAGCGACACTGATCCTCCAGAAACTACTCAGGTTAGTGTTTCTGTATGATGCATGTGAAGAGTAAAAGATATGGTGCCTTATAGATTAGACCCTTTGTAGTAGGGCACAGGTATGATGCACTGGCATAGGTAAAATCAGGGGACAGCTAACACCACTGCTAATGTTTAACCTGGCCAGTTCTTTAGCTTATCATGAAGAGCAATAGTGGCCTCAGACTGACTTCAAGAAGTTGAAATACCTAGATCTGACTTCTGAATTCTGTAAATCTGAGTAACCTAAATACTGTGTTGTTATCTTTTAAAATAAACGTGATGTGAAGACAGTTCACGTTTATAGTGCTTATAAAATTGTTGGCAAAATATGTTCACACAAACATGGACTGTCTTACCAATTGGTGCTTTTTAATATAGTAACCATGAGTATTATTCATGGACACCTAGCTTAATCTGGCACAAAATACGGCATCAGTGAAAAATTCTGCTAGTTGCTCATGTACCATAATAAAGATTTAAAATCCCATTATGTTAGTGTTATATGTAGACTGTAGGCTGAGAAGTTATTTCAGATTCTAGTATTACAGAGAACTTCCATTGTTATGTATTGAATTAAATGCAAAAAACATCTTGGGAATGTAACAGCAAAATGACAGTTGTGCTCAGGTTGCACTCAGGTCAAGAAACAAAGATTTGGGTTTCCATAATGGCAGGGCTCTGCATGGCAGTTTGTGTGAAGGCTGACCCTGAGACAGGCCTGTTGTGCTGTAATTAAGATTGACAGAAGGTCTGCTCAGTAAAGAACATAGTTCAGGTAGCTTTAAACAAAAGGTGGGATAAAGGAAGTAAAATAATCTTGTTTTGCAAATAAATTCTCTGAAACTGAGCAAGAACATCAAAGCATAATAAAAACAGTTTCAAGAGCTCATCTCCTAGAGACATTTTAAGATGAACGTCCTGAGGAAAGGTCTCCCTGGAACTTTAGCCAGAAATAAGAATAAACTTAGTCAATGGACATGGATTTTTTTAAAGCTTCAGTAGCAACTTGATTTCTGTTCTTGTAATCTATTCCCTGGTGTACCTGATACACTGCAAGGAGTCATTCAGATGCTGGAACAAAACATTGTCAATGGCAATAAAACTCATCCATAGCTTTCAAATTGTGCTTTAGAGGACAATAAAATGATCCCTGTGGTAAAGGAAACAGAAAGCCGCATCACCTTAATGTGACCAGGGCAGGAATTTGCTTATTTTAAAATCACTGTCAGTTCATTCAGCGTACACTGAGAGGTTACAGTCCTTTCATGAAGCGTTCTGCCAAATGTGTCTGAGGAGTGAAAGCTCTCGTCTATGTCCTTCTGCCTTTTAAGAAAACTTTGTAATTGGCAGAGGTAGTTTGAACATAGGTGCTAGGCTACCTGACTCTTGACACTAAGATATCTCTGAATCTTCCATCTTTTTCTGATACCAGGCTGTTTCTAAGGAAAGGTCATATCTAGATCTTCATGGTTTTGGTTTTTTCAGCCTGTGTGTAATATGCAACACAGCACTAGGTGAACTCAGAATATCTCCAACTCCTGTTTGTAAAGACAGTTGTAAAGAATTAGTCACAAAAGTTAACTGTAAAAGCAATTCAAACAATTAAATTTCAGTGTGATATCTATTATCTATAAATGCTTCATTCTTTTGTTTAATCTTATGCTCATTAACAGGCAATGGAATTAAAATGGAAAGGTGAAGGTATTAGACAGTAGCTATATAAAAGTCCAGAAATAAGACAGTTAAAGTAACCATTTTTGCATTTGCATCTTTCAAAGGTATCTTTTAATTAGTATTGTGTGCAGAGAATTTTCTGAACATTTTATTGTCAAATATTTGTGACAATAAAGATTTCTGCAGTAAACTGTTCTCTTCATACACTTAATTTTCTGTCTTTTTGCTTTTTATCTTCTGCCTTCTAGAAACTGGAGGTATTTTTTGAGGTATTTAGCACAAAAAAATGTAAGTGAAGCTAGACTCCCATAAGGAAAATTTCCACCCAGAGTTAGTCCAGCTGCACTTGATTTAGACTCCTATCAGAACACTTTTTCTTACGAAGGCAGAACGACGTTACCAAGGATATTTTCAATCCTTAAATAAAAAAAATAATAATTACTGTGGCTCAAGTAAGGAAACGTGGTTACAGCAAGGTTACTTTTGCCTTAAGGCAAAAGGAAGTGAAGGGAATTTGCAAGCATAAAATGAAGAAATATAAAACCTGCTGTTGAAAATGAGTGATAAAGTGAGGGGGAACAATTTAAATTATCAGATATACTATAGCTTATAAATTACAGGGAAACTGAAATGAAGTGAATCATAGAATCATAGAATCATAGAAACACTAGGTTGGAAAGGACCTACAAGATCATCTAGTCCAACCGTCCTCCTATCACCATCCCTACCCACTAAGCTACTAAATCATATCCCTTAGCACTTCGTCTAGATGCTTCTTGAACAGCACCAGGGACGGTGACTCCACCACCTCCCTAGGCAGGCCATTCCAGTGCCTGACCGCTCTTTCAGAGAAAAAGTTTTTCCTCATATCTAGTCTAAATTTACCCTGGCACAACTTGTGACCATTCCCTCTCGTCCTGTCATTAGTTATCTGGGAGAAGAGGCCGACCCCCTCCTCACCACAACCTCCCTTCAGGAAGTTGTAGAGTGCGATGAGGTCTCCCCTGAGCCTCCTCTTCTCCAGACTAAACAATCCCAGCTCCCTCAGCCGCTCCTCATGAGACTTGTGCTCTAGACCCCTCACCAGTTTTGTTGCCCTTCCCTGAACACGTTCAAGGGCCTCAATGTCTTTCTTGTAGTGAGGGGCCCAAAACTGAACACAGTACTCGAGGTGCGGCCGCACCAGAGCTGAGTACAGCGGGATGATCACCTCCCTGCTCCTGCTGGTTACACTATTTCTAATACAGGCCAGGATGCTATTGGCCTTCCTGGCCACCTGGGCACACTGTCGGCTCATGTTCAGCCGAGTATCAACCAACACCCCCAGGTCCTTTTCCTCTATGCAGTCCTCAAGCCATTCTGCCCCAAGCCTATAGCATTGCATGGGGTTATTGTGGCCAAAGTGCAGGACCCGACACTTGGCCTTATTGAAACTCATCCCATTAAGATAAATGAAAATGAATGAAAGATAAATGCATATAAATGCAATACTTAAAGGTGTTGACGCCAGGTAAGGAAATTGTCCTTATGGATTGTGCTCCTCATATGATTGCAACCAAATGGCATCAGCCTTAAGATGTTATTTCCTTCATTTATTAGGAATGTGCTCCATAGCATAGCTATTTACTTCTACAGTGCTAAACATTGGTGTCCTCAGAGGAAAAAGCAAATACCATTTTGTCAGTGCTGTCAGCGTTCCAGAAGGACTTAATAGCATAACTAGCCTTCAAAGTTCATGAATGTTCCACCTCAGAGAGTATCTTCCTCTCTTGCCACTTCCCTGGCTGCATGTAACTGTCTGCTCTGCTCCAGCACCCATGCTGTTACATGCACGGCACCTGAGAGCCTGATGCTAGCAGGTGGTTAAGAAATGCACTTCCATGAGTGATATTTGCAGTGAAGAAGATCTTCTGATGGTTCTATATGGCCACCCAGCTTTAATCTTCAAATGTTAGACGTAGGTGCTTACACAGTGCTAACAACAGCCTGTACTGCCAGGGAAACAACAGTACACTGGATAAGTAGCCGGCTGCTCCAGCAGCTGGGTGTGTCTCGGGAATAAGAAAATCTAGATTGAATAGGGAAGGCTGGAGACACTGAAACTACTTCCCACTTTCGTTCACTTACCTTAAACTATTTCTATTTTTAACTCATGTTTTTATCTTTCTTCTGAAGAAGGAGACTTCCATAATCTGATACCTTTCACACTACACACCTACTGGCATTTATCTGACCGTGAGATCACTGTCTTCTCTAGCACTGACTTTGCTGTTGGTATTTGTATATTAAAGGTCTGACATAGAGTTAGAAGAATTCAAGGATTTAAATTCAGAAGGCCAAGGGAGATATCTTGCCCTGAAAAGTTTCTTAGCTTAAAGACCTGACTTGTAGACTCAGGTAGCACTCTCATGGCATGGCAGTATTCTAAACCAGTGTCCCACAAGGACAAGTGACCTCTGTAAGTCAAAATATTTCAGCTCTTCTGATTTCATTGATACAGCAACAAGTTTCTTATTTGAGATAAGACTTTTTCAAAATGTAGCTCAAACACATGCTTTCTAAGGGTTTGTAACAAGCCTGGTTGTGTAAATGGCAGTCCCTTTAGTGCCACAATTTCTGAATGGTGGATAAATTATGTCACTGAGAGAGTCCAAGACAATATTATGACAAGCTGAGCTGCTGTTCAATGCATGTGTTTTGTTTTCTGGAAATTGCTAGGTTTCCCAACAGATTCTTCTGACAAAACATGAATGCTGTCTAAATAACATCACAGAAGAAAAAAACTGGCAACAATAAAATTAGTCTGTTAAATCATCCCATTCAATGCAACCAAATGGGCAGTCTGGTTTATTAAGCAGAACTTATAAGCAACAATTCGAATTACCCTTCCATTTTCCCCAGCCGTTTAATTTTCAGAATTAACAAGTGTGTTCCCTTAAATATGAAAGTTGATAGAGTCCTAATTAAACTGAGGTAATTTTTTATGTTTAGTGTACAATTACTCCAGATCAGAGGGGAAAAAAACACAAATGAGAATGTATATCACCACCCAATGTGTTCACCATCTTATTCCTCCCCAGTGGGAGTAGCTTCCTGTCATTTATTTCAAAGTCATACATTAATAGCTTCTCACAGCGTTCCTTTCTAACATTGAGTAGCCGAACTGCTGTAGGCAGTAGGTGTGTTGCAGATTCATTCACTGCTAATCTTCTCCACCACTATTTTTTGACCTTTATTTTTCATTAATCAGCTAAATCGAGTTATCCTTCGCTGTTCAAATGGCCTTGTTTACATACAAAGTCAAACCCTGGAATTTGTTTTCTAAAATGCATGGTTCCTGTATGGAATTTCACTAGGCTTTGCGTGATCCTTTCTGGGCTGGTCCAGGCTCTGTAGCAGAACAAGACCTTGGAACTCTAGAAGGCCTCCCTTGTTACCAGCATTGCACCTGCCTTCCTGGATTGTTGCTGTTCAGTTTTACTGTATGAGCACTAGAGCTTAACACAAATTGTCAAATTCGGGGTTTCTTTTTAGTACCTTCATTTGCTAACTTGCATCATTTGGTGTTTGACATAAATGTGTTAGCACAGGTCATAGCTGATCTTGCTCCATCTCACACATTTGTTGTCAGTTCCTGACCTGATTATTGACTGCAAGCAAAAGGCCAGCAAGCATCAGCTGTAGAGGTGCTTGTGGCATAGGCGGCTCATTGAGCTGGACTGAGATTATTTTTTTATTTTCCAAATGTAGTCAAAGAGTCAGCACAAGAAAAATTCAAATCTAATTTTGGAATCAGAGCTTATGGATTCTAATTCTAGTTCTGCAAACTTTCCAACCCTTCTCAGTTAATGACTGCTGTTGTAATAAGACCTAAATCACTGTCACTATCTCTATTCCCAGTTAACACATTTTTTTCTTGAGTTTTTCATAGCAGTGGACAGAAGGACAGCACCTGAGCTTTAGTAAAAGTCCAGAAAGTTGAGTAGCTGATTGCCAGCCTAATGGAGCTGTGTATTTCGGTCCTAGTGTTAAAGCAATGCCTGTAACAAGCACAAAGCTAGGTTTCTGTTGGCTTATTGTCATGATTTTCTGCATAGCTTTTTACTGCTGATTCATCTACAAAGTTATTTCAGTTTTTCCTTTAAGGTGTTTTCTTTCACTTAATAATGAAGCAACTGGTAAGTAGACAAATCTATAAATAAAATGTAAATGATTAGAAGATTTAAGCATGATTGCTTAGTTTTCCAGTTATTTGCAACCTGGCCTTGACAGACCTTTGTGTCATTTGGTCATTGACAGTGAAGTCTGAGAACTGACATCTTACAGCCAAGCTGGGTTCTCACTTCTCATCTGGTGTCTTAGGATGAATTTTGATTCTTAACAGAGGAGCTGGATGTTTGCAGGCAATAATCCAATATCAGATCAGAGTGAAGTCTGTCATCTTTCTGTGATAAGGCAACCTAAAAACTCAGTGGGGGATGAAAACTTGCCAGAGCTCTTTTTAGATTGAAGCAGCAGCACAGTGGCCTGAGTAATCTCTGCCATCTCAGGATATTATAGGGAAATCTTCTGAAAAAAACATTTTGGGTGAAAGTCATTGCCATTGCAAATGTATGGGAACTAGTGACAAATTCAGCTTGGTATCAATAGTTCAAAAAAAAAAAAAGGTAGACAGGTTGTAATAGGTGCTTTAGAAGTATATTGTATAATCTACTGTCTGAAATAAAGCCACAATTCTGTCAAGATATTAACTTTGCCAATTTTATTTCTTGTCCTTCACTGACAAAATGATTACCTGTTCCATTCTCCTTGTGCTGATCATATTTTTAACCATGTGTTCTAGCTCAGTGTTTAATTAGTCTGAACTAATGGTTTCTCCTCACATAATCACTTTCCTTATCCATCCACAGGTTCTTCTCCCTATGTGTTGTGTTTTACTCTGATGTGCATCGATTATGGGACATTTTGAACTGAACTGCTGTGATCTCTCCATGAAACAACCTCTACCACAATGAGGCTTTGTCCCCCTCTAGTATCTAACCCATGTTACCCATTATCCAGCTGCTGACTTTGAGCCAATGTATGTAATGGGGTAATATAAGGAAACAGATTCATAATGTTACTGGAGCAGCCAAATGTGGGTAATTTCCTAACAGGGGCTTCCACAATTTAACAGAGGACGTTGTTTTTCAGTGAGGCAAATCTTAGTTCATTCATGTGGCTTTTGTAGAACTCATTCAGCATTTATCTGCATACTTAGGTCTCTGAAATTGCCGTGCAAATCCAAGCTTGATATCTCTAATTCCTATATGTATGAGGTTGACTGGCAGGTCAGGAGGCATACTGTTCAGTCTTTGTGTATCACCTACAGTCTTTGTGTATATGCATGTACGTATCTGTGTATATTTATCTGTAGAATCCAGAGCTCAGTTATTACTACCCATACATTGAATCAATTGCTGTAAGCTATTTATGATTCACATGTACATATGCAAATTTTAGATCCCTGTTATAGAATCATAGAATGGTTCAGGTTAGAAGGGACCTTAGAGATCATCTTGTTTCAAACCCCCCTGCTATGGGCAAGGACACCTCCCAATAGACCAGGTTGCCCAAAGCCCCATCCAGCCTGGCCTTGAACACTGCCAGGGAGGAGGCATCCACAACTTCCCTGGGCAACCTGTTCCAGTGCCTCACCACCCTCACAGGGAAGAATTTCCTCCTTATATCTAGTCTAAATCCACCCTCTTCCAGCTTGTAGCCATTACCCCTTGTCCTGTCNAGGCTGCTGTCAAGCCATTCTCCGCCCAGCCTGTATGTGTGGTTGGGATTGCCTCAACCCAGGTGCAGGACCTTGCACTCGGCTTTGTTGAACTTCATGACGTTGGCATGGGCTCACCTCTTGAGCCTGTCCAGGTCCCTCTGTATGGCATCCCTTCCCTCCGGCGTGTTGGTGGCACCACACAGCTTGGCATCATCTGCAAACTTGCTGAGGGTGCACTCGATCCCACTGTCCATGTCGCTGACAAAGATGTTAAACAGCACTGGTCCCAGTACCGATCCCTGAGGAACACAACTTGTCGCTGGTCTCCATTTGGACACTGAGCCATTGACTGCAACTCTCTGAGTGCAGCCATTCAGCCAATTCCTTATCCAGTGAGTGGTTTGTCCATCAAACCCATATTTATCCTATTTATTGACCAGTATGTTGTGTGAGACAGTGTCAAATGCTACCAGTCTTGTGTCTACATCACATCTCTACTCCTGAACTAGTTCTGAAACCAACTCAGAGCAGCTGGGTACCAATTGCTCATAGGAGACTAATTATGCCAATTTCTTTCAGTCTCTTGGGTGGGCTGCAGCATTTTGGCCAAGTACTTCTGCTGTAACTCTACTGCCAGCCTCACTCAGTCTAGTCAAATTACAGAAAGCTCAGCCTACCTTTGTAGCCTTCTGAGTTCTTGCTCAGCAGCAGGAACAAGGGACTTAGGTGCTGAATCCCAGAGGCATCCCATTTCCCTGTGTTTAGTGATGTACTATGACCAAGTGAGCTGTTAGACATGCATCACACATAGTAAAACTCAGACTTTGGCAGAACGAGTGCAGGAGGGTACCACAGTCTGAGCTGATATTTCAGACGTTCAGTTCATCTGGTCTGTGCACGTTTGTAGGCAATATAGGCACTATTATTATTTACTGCCTCTGTGTTTTTTCTATCATAGTAAGGAAAAGACATGTGAAAGAGCTACTAAAATGGAATTTCAGAGATGCCAAGTGCTGTGTTGTAAGAGCCACATCTTTCAGAACAACTTCTCACCTGTATGGCGTTTCTCCGAGACACCTCTAAATGCAGAATCAGTTGACATATCTGACTTATGTGTCTAGGTATTTAGAAGTCTGAATACAGAAAAAAAAATACTGAAGATTTTGCATCTCTAGAGGTTGATTAAGTGATGAAGAAGGATGTGTTTGACTCTCAATTTGTTTATACTGCTCCTTACAGCCAGTTTTTGGGTACAGGGTAATCTGTACTGATGATACACATTAAGTTGTTGCCACTACCAGTTAATATGCAGCTTGACTCTGGGGGAGGAGTAAAGCACCAAACCATGATGAAGATGGATCTGGCCTCTTGTAGATCCTTGTAATATGATCTTAACATAGTCCGAAATGTAGCTATAGCATATAACGCATACAGTGACCATCCAAAGTCTGTGAATCCTATGAACAGTCATAACCTAAAGCAATAATCAGAGCACAGTTCTCTGGCAATCCACTGGATGAAATGCACTTCCCATTAAATAAAGATAGCTTCGGGTGATGACAAATGTGGATGCAATGTTTGTTGTGAGTAGCCAGTGCTATTTGAAGGCAACTTCTAATTCTGCTAGATTATTTCTAACATCAGCAAACTTTATTATATATGAATGAAAATACTGTTCCTTAATGGCATGGGCATAATGGTTTTGAGCAACATCCTTTGAGAGAATTGCTATACCGGTCAAATCCAACTTAATAGGTCTTCCTCACATTGAGGATTAATTACTGCTAGTCAAAAAAAGGCTATCAGACTATTTCTTTACAATCATACAAGGATGACAAGCTCTCTTGCTGTTTGTCTGCTCCTAAGAGCTACTCTTAGAGAGGTGGAAACTACCAATGCTTGTGCTCTAGGCATCACAACAGCCCGTTTGGGAACATCTGCAAGTGGAATTAGGGCCTGTGGAAAGACCAATCTTGATCAAGTGGACAAAAAATGCAAGTACTATATTATGTGAAGGCCAAATGCAGAAACAATTCATGTTTGTCTCGATTTTCAGACAACCTCATAGAAATCCAGTGTCTCCTTTCTAGACAAAGGGACCTTTTGCTCTCCCTTTCATCTGCTTTACTGTACCCTAATACAAAGCATTAATTTGAAAAAACGGCCTGATGTTTCTGGAACCTCTTAAGACAACCTTTGGAAGGGATTTCATTTTTTTACATTACTTCACTCTTACTTTCATTGCAAGCTAAGTGTCTTTCTCATACTAAATTCTATAGAGCCCCTTAAGACAGAGAACGTTTGACTTAAACAAACTAGGTGAAGGGGGCCCTGTAAAAGGAGATCTTTTTATCCATGTAATATAAATATCCATACATTATAAATGATCACAGAAACCTAGAGAGATCTTTGGATCAGGCTGACATTCTGTAGCAGTACTCAAAATCAGAATGAACTTCAGCTTGTTCATATTCCTCAAAGTTTTAATTACTTTACACTTGATGTTAGATATATGTAGACATGTGTAGAGTGACTGATCTTGCAGATGCTGTTACTATGAAACATGCTGGGGGCTCTGCCTACTGCATTTCTCTTTGTTCAGGTTGAGACTGACAAAGTGGGAGCAGTTCAGCCCTAGAAGAAAGTTCACAGTCAGGCTGCTGATGCAATAATACATTATTTTTTTACTTACAACAGGAAACGAGGACACAGCTCCCTAGGATGTGGCATCCAACATGCTTCATTATAGGAAATAATTACACAGAATAAAACAGATGTTTGTTTAAATGAAACATTAGAACAAATAGTCCTATTAAAGTGACTAAACAATTCTCTTTGCATTTTGAAGGGGGGAGAGGGTTTTAGTCTTTCCTTGTACAGCTAAAGACTCCTTAGAGGCTGCCTTTGTGGGATGTGTTACTGCTAATGTCTTGTGGGCATTGATGATCTCAGATGAATTCAGAGCCCCTTTGTGTTAGGCATTGTATTACTAGGGCTAGGAATAGAGCTCTTGCTGCAGAGCTTGGAAAGAAAATAACAGAATAATGAGAACTGTCATGTCAGTCCCACTGTACAGACAAGACCCAGAAGACAGAAGTTACTGAAGACTTATGATGTTACTGAAGACAGGCAAAAAAGAGTTAGGTTTTCTATAAAAACTAAAATTCCCATCAAGATCTATGTAGATCTGTCTAAAAGCTTTGATGCTTTAATTAGTTATCAGAGCTCAAGACTTTTCCACCCATCTATCTGCTCCTTTTTTACCCCCATCAAACAAGACCACAAATCTGTTGCTGAGCCACAGAGCAAATGCAGATCTCACATATTCCAAGACTGAGCATTAGTTTTGATACTTTGGTATTTGGGCACATAAGACTAATACTCATTCTTTACTTGATTATTGGTAATTAATAAACAAAACCTGCAGATTAATTGGGGAATTTTCTACCAAAGTATTTAAAAAAAGAAAAACTGTTGCTGTAAGGCTGAGTTTTAGGCCAAATGGTAAAAGACATCTTATCCATTTACGATCTTCCTTAGGATTGTTTCATGGATTGTTTTGCTCTCTTTAGAACTCCAGCTGAGCTATTTTGATGCTACCTATCCAGAGACTCCTTACTTAGATAAATGTATTTATTTTGCTTTAATGAAATACACTCCAGCTGATCCACCTCCTTTTTGAAACAGTTACCTGCATTCCTTTGACTGATGACTCTAGTGGGGGAAATATGTACACTGATGAGACTTGATTGTTTTATTTTGCATCTGCAACATTTTTTTACTTACTGCTTTTTTCTGTGGCCCAATACAGGGAAAAGCTTGGAGTCTTAAATTCTTGCTTGATGGGACAAGCTGTATTCCATCCCTTTGGCTTCATGCACCTGGTCTACTTTGCATTTTCTAAGCACATCAACTGAGAAGCCATTTTAAGGTCCTTCCAGTTACTGTAGAAATAAGCCATCTGTCTTTTCTAGACCTATTCTTTTGGTTAGTAGTCCTATAGCTTATCATACATTCATCCTAATTAGTTGAGAAATGTGTAGGGTAGAAGGCAGCAAGTAATGAGTGTGCTGAGTGCTACACCTGTCTTTCTGATAACCCTTGCTCTATCTTCTCCTACATCCTTTGACAAAGAGAATGCTTAAAATACCAGCTTCCAATCAGCAGTAAATAAAGACAAAAAGATCTTGTTATTCTTCACTACCTGTCTGTTTAGGAAGAGTAGATTTATCCAAGGATTTTTACTTTGCTTCGTATGTGATTTTTTTTTCCCATGGTGAATCTTAGATCAGTTGATCATGGGTAACTCTAAGCTCATAAAAGCATAGCCTGTGAGTAGAATGTAGAGTTTGACTTTCAGCTCATACTTTTGCCTTCCCTGCTGTGACACATCTTATTCTTTGCCGAGCAAAGAACAGTTTGCACTTAAGATAAAAATAAGTGCAGTGGCAGAATGCCAAAATTTGCTGTTTCTGCGTTTTACGTAATAACACAGTGCACAGTTGTGTTCTGAAAACAATAGTACAACTCCATGCAGAAGAAATTCATGTTGTTACATGATTACGTAGAAGGGAAGAAAATTGCTTGTGTAAACCTGGAACAAAAGTAAAGAGGATGCTTTTTACCATAAATTTGAAGTAATTAAATGCTCGCTTAGAATGGCCTTTGTCATTCACTTAGGTAGTACTGTTACTCACAGATTTGTCTTGTGTCAGCTCCGCCTGTTCCTTTAAGGTAACTTACGAGCCATTAGGTACCTTTTTTATTTAAAACATTTCTGAAAAATTGACTGGCATTAAGCCTTTTAAAGCCTACCATTACTTCCAGCTGCACCTAGATTACCTTGGTAGCTTCACTCCTGACATATAGAAAGCTCTGTGGTTAGAAGTTCTGGTATGATCCCCATTCTTAATTGGGGAAGCCTCACTCATTCTGGAAGTCTTAACTTGTAAAAATAGGGAAGAATCTCAATGACAAATGCTGTTGCTCCATTCAGAGTGCTGTGCAGAGCCATTAAAGGGCCATAGCCCAGGTGCAAGCCATCCACACAGTTTGGCAGGCTTGGTGCAGGAGGCTCCTCCAGAAGGTTGCCTCCTTTCTCACGGTGGATGGACTTTTCTCCCCAGCTGAGGCCTAAGATGGGCAATGGCCAGTCCTGAGGCAGTGACTGAATTCAGCTGGGAGGAATGTTGCCGTAAATGAGCACTTGCATTTTAATCCTTTAGCACACGTGTGTACAGATATGCAGAAGGTCTTCATCCAACATCAAAGTGTGTGGAATTGAACTTGTCTGTGGATGATTCAAAAACATAAACTTTATGTCCAAAAGTGTCCTCGATTATTACTTTTGAATTTTACAGGGAAGAAATTATTTTTTTCTCCCTGGGGAACTGGCATGAGCCTGCAGAGACTTGGAGTTTGTTAGGGACTGGCCTCTGTCGTAAGGATAAAGGCTGAACTATACAGGGATGGGAAAGCATCTTCAGACTTTTCTGAATAACTGAGCTGGGTTCACAGAATAAGTTAAAGGGATCTGGGGAGGTCATCTGGTTCCAGCTTGCAAGCAGAGCATTCCTAGCTTGCTAGTTCAGGTTATCCAGGGGCATCAATTCCATAATCTTTCTGGGTTGTGAGGTAATCACAGCTTTGGCTCAGTTTATTTCTACTAACCTTTTTGATGAGGAAGATCATAGTATTTAATTTTTGTATCAAGTCAAATATTTTCAAGGTTCAGAAAACTCTTTGAAACACATTGGAAGGAATTTCTGCTAAGTTCTTAATTGAAGATTAAAGTATTTTGGAAATAACAAGGAGAATCCCATTCTCGAACTCTACCCTAGCCAGAGCGATTTGCCAAAATTACCAATATGTTTTCACCAAGACAAGTTAGAACTCTTCAGCAAAAGTTTAAATGTTATAGTAATAAACAAAACCAAAAACTCACTATAATCCTTTCCACTGTACATAGTCATGAGAGTTTTGTTAAACAAAGTAGTGGTAAATCTGAGCTGCTTTTATCCCAGACAACAAAGCTAAAACACAATCTTAAAACTCCAGTACAATGATCTTTTACCAATTCACCTTTCCACAGCTTTCTATTCTAGAGGATATTTTCAAAAAAAAATATTTGGGGCATTAGCAATTCCATGTGTTGAGGTACTTTCTCAAGTTTACTTCTGACTTATTTTTCTTTGAAGTTATTCCTTTGATTTTCATACTTAAGAGTGATCACATACCTGTCATTTGAACTTCAGACACATTCATGAAATTTCTGCACTTGATGACAAAAAAGCTGCTGTCAAGATGCCAGAAATATGACTTTGGGAAATGTGTTTTTAATGAAGTTCTTCAGTTTATCTGATATCCTACTGCTTTTTCACAGAATACATCTGGCTTTGTACATTAGGAAGCTTCAGTGGTAATAGTGATAAAGAGCAATTTTATCCCCTTTTGTAGAGATGAACAGGACTTGGCATGCTCTAGTTCTCTCAAGGGCATTACAGTAATCCTCACACATGTCCCTTGTGTGTACTGTGGTAGTATCTTTGGGGGACCATGTCTGCATCATGCAGAGTAGTTTTCATGCAGAGGTACTGAACAGAGAATTTTTCAGCTGGCAACTAGTGTAAGTAGGAGGCATAACAGGTGGCCTGGAGTTTGACACAAGAATGATGGTGATCGTAAAGAGTGGTATTTCCAGCCTACCTTCAAGGTAGCCAGTGATAACCAACTCTGTCATGCAGGAAAAGAAATATTGGTCTTGAAAGATGTATTCTGATCAAAGTGTTTCTCAAGGGATAAGCTTTCTGGTTATGTTGGGTTACAAATGATGTCATTAGTCTTTAAGAACAGGTACAAACACTGCACTCAGTGCTACTGTAAGAGACTAAAAGAACGTAGGGATATGTCTCAACATTGGCAGTGGGAAGGGTGCAGGACATTGCCATCTTACAACCTTGGCAACTGGACATTGTTCACCAATTAGAAGTTCCACCAATCAGGAGCCTGCACCCTGGAGCCATCCAACAGTAGCCAAGCCCCTTCCAGAACTTTCCAGAGCCCCCTAGAAACACACACTGGGCATGCACCCCACCCCCGAGTCGGGGACGAGGCAATATGATAAAAAGGGGAGAACAGTGGGAGAAAAGTGACAGAGTGGAGAACTGCAACAGAGCGGCGAGAGAGCAAGAGAGCGAGAGCGGAGCAGTGTGTGCTGCGAGCAGAGGAATGGCACCTCCCTCATCCCCCCCGAACTGCGCCGCCACTGGTATCAACGAGCTCTCCCATTTCCCTTCCTTTTTCTGTTATTCCCCCCACCCCCTCCTCCCCCCCTTGCAAATTCATCCCGTTGGTAACAGCGTCATTGGCAACCACAGACACTCCCTTTTTCCTTCTCTTTTCCCACTTTCCCCCTGTTGCAAATCCGTCCCCTGGTTAATAAAGTTCATTTTGTTTAGGTGCTTGACTCCATTTTTGAGTCTTAATTCTGTTCCCGAGAATTATAGGACCAAGTCACGATAAAGTGACATTGGATTGTGACAGCTACTGTGAGTTTTCTGTTTTGTTTTGATTAGATTAGTAAAAGAATGTGACAGAGCATGAATTACCTCAGTAATTTTCTTGCTTGTTGGTGATCTCCAGTCCCTGAGACTGGAGAATCTGCTAAGAGTTCAGCAGCTGAGCACTGGCTGCACCTCTGCTGCCCGGAGCACTCTGTCTCCTCAGTCATGCACAGGCCCAGCTTGGTTTGCGGAGCTGGCAGGGTCATGGGAGGTGCTCTGTCTGCTCTGTCCTTGTTTCTTGAGCACTGAGCTGTTGCATGCAGCAGCACTGCAGAATCATTTAGATTTTAAGAGACTGTCAAGATCAAGTCATCACGACAGGATCCTCCTCCTGCTGAAGACCAGCTTAGTCTGGCCTCTGGGAGTTGGTTGCATGTGCATGCCACAGAAGCAGAGTCCTGAAGTACTGCGAGCCTATGGGTGTAGGCAGAGTGAGCGCCAGGGTGGGAGCATGACCCAGGGCAGTGCTGCAGCTCCACGTGCATTGAGGGGCACACATCCCAGGGGAAGAACCGAGAGGTCTTTGACGGTTGTATGGGCTTGACAAAAAAAAATGCACAGTGAAGTGGCTGGCATTCATCTCCTTCATTGTCCCTTGAAAGCAAATCTTGATCAAATCAGATGGGGCAAATTCCTGAAATTGGTTGCCTTGTCCTGAGTGCCTTCACAGCTTCTGCTAAAGAATTGTTACAATTTGGAAAGTGCTCACCTGGGACAAGGACATACAGGAGGTCAGTGTCCATCTGCATGCTGACCTTTGGGCTGCAGCCTCTTTTTGAGGCCAAGAATAGTCGTGCTCCCAGCAAAGGCTGCTCAGCCTTCAGCAGGAGGTTGGTCTGGGACTGCAGTGTACAGGAGGTGCATGGGTAAGCTCCAGTAGGACAGGAGCGGTTGTGGCCAGTTGGGTGAAGGCTAGGTTGTGTCAAGAGACACCAGAAGTATACATGGCCTCTGCACATACTCTTCTGTGCTCTGTAGGAGTGAGGACAGCGGATGCCCTACTGTATCCCAGCTCTAGGCCAGCTTATAACAGCTTTGCTGTTAAAAAGGTATAGCTGGGGCACATGTTAATTTTTAGGCTGAAGCTTATTTCTATTGCAAAGTTGTAAGTACTGGAAGTAAAGATTTGTAATACAAACACTGGTACAATCTTGAAGCACGATGCCAGTAGGTTTTGCTGGTGTGGTTAGGAAAAATACTTGTTTGTGGAATAGCTTGTGCTAATTACTCTTAAAGCTGTTAGCGTGTTATGCCTAGCAAACCCTGAGCAGCTCAGCTTTCTGTGAGAGGAATGGTTTACATTTTTTTTTTTTATAAAATCTAAACAAAGAAAAGATTAGACACTATAATGATTTCATGGTTTAGAATCTCTGTGCTAGAAAAAAACTAATTAAATTCCTAACATCATCAGTTTTGTTAATAAATAGTAACCATGGATGTGGAAGAGTCTTGCATCTCATTACAGTCAGCATAGGATTTCAATACAAGAGCTATTAACTGTGGTGTGAAAGTGTAAAAACAAATGGAAAGCATGGGAGACAGACTTTTTTCTTCTCATTGATCCAGAACGCAGTCCTGGAAGAATATCTGTAATTAATTAGCAGGGCTTTACTGTTGGGCAGTAGGCCATAGGTTTTCTCTGGTGAATTTAGTAAGTGGCAGCATATTGCACATGACAGAGGAGACAGAACATGTGAAATTGGCTCAAACTTCAGGAAGTAAGTACTTATGCAATGTAGCTAAAAAAGCAAGTACATATTTTACACTGATTCATGAGAGTATTCATATGTACATATCTATCTCAGGAAGCATGGAATCCAGATGCATAAATCATTTACTACACCTGTGTTAATGTGGCTTTAAAAAGCCAGACTAATTTGGATACATGGTGACAGAATTACATGTTCAAGTGAGGGTGAATTAGCATGCAGACAGCAAACATCGGCAGAAGGGAAACAGACTTTCTCGTAAAGGAACTGATTGAAATTACTCAATGCCACTCTTTATTTAACAGGAGATTTACTAGCTAGCACTTCATTTCAATACAAGCAACAAACAAATGATGTTCAGTTACCAGGGCCTGACATAAAACTGGTATCTTAAAGGAAATGGGGTTGATCCAATTCAATTAGAACAGATTTTGCTTTGGACTTGTTAATAAATTGGTATAATGTGTCTGAAAGGCACTATGCAGTAGGTTTGACCAATCTTGTAGGCTCCAGCTGTGCAGCTGGGAGGGATTATGCTCAGCCTTGCAAGTGGCAGTGATGGCTTCAAAGCCAGTAATGGGGTGCCGAGACTTGTGCCGGTGTGTAGGAGTTTGTCACATGCCTTTGAAGCTTTGCTGAAATCCATTTGTAATACACCTTTAATGATGATGTGAGCTAATTTAATGACATAAAAATGAAAATCTGTCTATCACATGGAAGACAAATACTAAAACCATAATGTAAGTAACCATTCAGATAACAATGACTAAATGTGCAACATTTGTTACAAATGGGAGCTTTGAAATAAGATGAATGGCACAGTGCTGGTCATCTGTGTCTTGCTGTTATTTGTAATGGTTCTGCAGGAAGAGGATTTTTTCCTCGGGAACTCCAGTGAAGTTCAACCAGAGTTGAAGAGAGATGCCCTTCTTTCTTAGGAATAGATTAATGTTATACAATGCAACTTTCTGTTAAGGTGCAAGCCTTCAATGACTTTCTTTTAAGGCAAATGGGATGATCTGGTAACTGTACAGCTTGGTAAAGAAGTTCCTATGGACTTAATGGACTCTGCATCAGAGGCTGCTCTTTGGTTCCATGCACATTGGTCAGTATTCAACAGACAATGTTGTCTGGGATTTCTTGTGCATGGAATTAGGGCACACTTTGAGCAAGTTCTTGCAGTAGAAATCTATGGAATTATATCCTTTTTAATGTGAAGAATGGTTTTCAGAAATGGAAGCAAGGCAAATGGGGTTGAACGGAATCATTTGCAGATTTGCTAGTGAAATACGTTAGGGGATAAAAGCGGTCTGCATTGGAAGCTGCTATCAATCAGAGTGTACCTAGCATATAAATACTACTCTGGAGACCCCTTAGATGTATAATGATGTTGTGCTATAAATCCATTCCTGCAACATGTTTATTCTTTTGTATCATTTGCAGGAAGCAAAGATTTCATTGCGTATTCTGTACAGTGATACGTAAAATCCATATTTATATTTTTGCTGTATATGTATTCCACGCTTGATCAACAGTATATCAATTCGTTGCACGGATTTGTTCTTTGAAATCAGTCCCTCTTTTGATGAGAAATTTCAGTTTCCTTGGAGAAACTGTGAAAACAAGTATCCAGGTTTGTTTGGTTTTTTTGGCCCATATACTTTTGTAACACAGATTTTAGGTCATCTTGGTGCCCACAAAAGGGTTTACTAGATCTAATGGGAGGAAATTACACATCCATACGGTTAATCTAAAGCAAAATTTTGCTGAAATTCATGGTCGTTACTTACTTGGTTGCTGCCTTCTTATTAGCAGAAATTCTGTCCTATTTATTTTCTAGATGCTTTTCACCAACCAGCTGGAATAACTGGAGGTGGCTTTCTTCTCTGTCATGTTCCGTTTATTAGCTAGAATTTTGTCCTCATCTAGAGAGAAGGTCTTGCTTTTACAAGGAAAGCTCTATTTATTGTAATGACAAAAAAAAAAAGAGAGGTGAAAAATAGCAATCAATGGTGTTCTCTAAATGTGAAATGCTTAAGAATTCATGAACAGCATTCAACTAAGATACTGATACTTAGTTTTTAAAAAAATTAAAATAAAAAACCTACTACTTTCTGAACAACTAAATAACAGTAAAATACTTTTTCAAGCACGACTATGCTCTAGAGCCCTCTACAGAGGTTTGCTGCCTGCCAAGGGCCTGCATTTGGGACAGCAAGAAGAGGATACTGGGTATGATAAAGTCAGAGGACTACTATTGCCTTGTGGCCTTTCAAGCTGCATTGCACAGGGCTGCGATCAGGAAACTAAAAAATATCAAAAAAGACTTTACATTCCTGGGGAAGATGTTGAAGGGATCGGGAGCACAGGTAGTGTTCTCCTCAGTCCTCCTGTCTGGAGACTGGCATCCAGGCAGAAGGAGGAGAACAGACCAGTCGAATGACTGGCTGTGTGGATGGTGTCACACCAAAGGCTATGGATCCCATGATCTAGGACAAACCTTCAACAAACCGGGAATGTCAACGTGGGATGGGACACAACTGACCAGGAGGGGCAAGAATATACTAGGCAGCAAGCTGGCTGGGCTCATCACCAGGGCTTTAAACTAGAGCTGCTGGGGGAAGGGGATGTGCTGTCAAGTGATGGAGAAGAGCCAGGGAACTCTGTAACTTCAGGAAGCAGTGGGGGAAAACCTCAGATTTGTCCCGGAGGTTTGTGGGAGGGCCCCTCTAAGAAGGTGATGTGTCCCAAAGCCCAGCTGAAGTGCCTCTATACCAATGCACACAGTGTGGGAAATAAGCAGGAGGAGTTGGAAACAATGATGCACCTGGAAAACTGTGACCTTATTGCTGTCACAGAAACATGGTGGTATGATTCACATAACTGGAATACCACCATTGAGGGCTATAAGCTTTTTAGAAGGGATAGGCAAGGTAGGAAGGGTGGGGGAGTTGCCCTCTATGTTAAGAAGTGGATAGACTGTGAGGAACTCCCTCTGAGAAACAGTCATGAACAGATCGAGAGCCTGAGGATTAGAATTAGAGATGGGACAAGTGAAGGACAGCTGGTGGTAGGAGTCTACTACAGGCTGCCTGATCAAGGGGAGCCTGTTGATGAGGCCTTCTTGCTTCAGTCGCAAGAGGCATCATGCTCGCAGGCTCTCATTCTGATGTGGAATTTCAACCACCTGGATATCTGCTGGGAAAACCACACGGTGAGCTGCAAGAGATCCAGGAGACTCCTGGAGCCCATTGACAATAACTGTCTGGTCTAGGTATTGGACAGACCAACCAGAGGTGGTGTGCTGCTGGACCTGGTGCTCACCAATGTGGAGGAGATTGTTAAAGGCATTAAGATTGGAGGCAGCCTGGGCTTCAGTGACCATGCCCTGACTGAGTTCATGATCTCAAGGAACGTGGGCCTGGGAAAGACTGGGGTCAGGACCCTGAACTTCGGGAGAGCGAACTTTAGTCTGTTTAAGGAATTGTTGGATGAGATCTCCTGGGAAGCTGTCCTTAGAGACAAAGGAGTGGAGGAAAGCTGGCTGCTCTTTAAGGATGCCTTTCTTAGAGTGCAGGAGCTCTCCATCCCTCGGAATAAGAAAGCAGGCAGAGGAGGCAGGAAAACCAGCATGGCACAGTAAGGACCTGCTGGTCAAACTGAGGGATAAGAAAGGCAGGTACAGGCTGTGGAAACATGGGCACGTCACCTGGGAAGAATACAGGGATGCTGTCCGGACTTGCAGAACTGGGATTAGGAAAGCCAAGGCACAGATGGAACTGGACTTGGCAAGGGATATTAAAAACAACAAGAAGGGATTCCATAGGTACATTGGTCAGAAGAGACAGGACAAAGAGAACATATCACCTCTGATAAATGAGAAAGGAGACCTCTCTACGACAAATATGGAGAAGGCTGAGGTACTTAATGAGTTCTTTGCCTCAGTCTTCACTGGCAGCCAAGTCTATGGGGCCGGATGACATGCATCCCAGGGTTCTGAAGGAGCTGGTTGATGTGGTTGCTGATCCGCTCTCCATCATATTTGAAAAGTCACAGCTGTCAGGCGAAGTCCCCAGTGACTGGAAAAAGGGAAACATCGCTTCCATTTATAACAAAGGGAGGAAGGAGGAGCCGGGGCACTACAGGCCAGTGAGCCTCACCTCTGTGCCTGGGGGAAGATCGTGGAACAGATCCTCCTGGATGACATGCTAAGGTACATGAGGGACGAGCAGGTAATCCGCGACAGCCAGCGCAGCTTCACCAAGGGAAGGTCGTGCCTGACCAATCTGGTGGCCTTCTGTGATGGAGTGACGGCATCAGTGGACAAAGGGAAGGCGACTGATGCATCTACCTGGACTTGTGCAAGGCCTTTGACATGGTCCCCCATCAAATCCTTATCTCTAAACTGGAGAGATATGGATTTGAAGGGTGGACTATTCGATGGATGAGAAATTGGTTGGCAGGCCACAGGCCACAGAGGATTGTGGTGAATGGCTCTATGTCCAGGTGGAGGCCGGTAACAAGCAGTGTCCCCCAGGGGTCTGTCGTGGGATTCGGTGGCTTTAACATCTTTATCAATGACATCGATGAAGGGATTGAGGGCATCCTCAGCAAGTGTGCTGACGACACCAAGCTGAGTGGTGCAGTTGATACAGCAGAAGGAAGGGATGCCATCCAGAGGGACCTCGACAAGCTCAAAAGGTGGGCCCGTGTGAACATAATGAGGTTCAACACAGCAAAGGGCAAGGTTTTGCACTTGGGTCAGAGCAATCCCAATGTACATATCCCATACATACAGACTGGAGGAAGAATTCCTTGAGAGTAGCCCTGCTGAGAAGGACTTAGGAGTCCTGGTGAATGAAAAACTGAACAGGAGCCAGCAGTGTGCTCTTGCAGCTCAGAAGGCCAATGGCATCCTGAGCTCCATCAGAAGAGGGGTTGCCAGCAGGGAGAGGGGAGGGGATTGTCCCTCTCTACTCTGCCCTCGTGAGGACAGAGTCTGGAGTACTGTGTCCAGGTCTGGGGCCCCCAGTACAGGAAAGATATGGAGTTTTTGGGGAGAGTCCAGAGGAGTCTACGAAGATGCTCAGAGGGCTGGAGCACATCTCCTAAGAAGACAGGCTGAGAGAGCCGGGCTTGTTCAGCATGGAGAAGAGAAGGCTGCAGGGAGACCACATTGCAACCTTCCAGTACTTGAGGGGAGCTTAGAAACAGGAGGGAACTCAACTTTCTGTGAGGGTAGATAGTGATAGGACAAGGGGGAATGGTTTTAGGCTGAAGGAGGGAAGGTTTAGATTGAATGTCGGGGAAGTTTTTCATTGAGAGTGTGGTGAGGTGCTGGCACAGGTTGCCAAAGCTTTCACATGTGCCTTTACTTATGACAGGCAAAATTCACTGTAGTTAGTACATTTTTTGGCAAGGTGCGTCTCACTTCAATTATTGGAGCAAGAGGAGATTCTTTGATATACTCAGAGTGAGTTTAAGACACAAATGAAGTCAAATGTTGTCCGACCAATTTAACACAAATTCTAGTCAGTGAGGGTAATGGGGGCGGGAAGGCAGATGATAGTAAAAAGATAGGAAATAAAAGCAAGAGTTATGTATAAAAAAGCAGGGATAGTCACCACCATGGCTCCGGCACCGTTCTATAGGTCCAGGAATATCTTCAGGCCTGTGTGGGAGCGAGGGACAAAGAGCACAGGGGGAGCAGCAGCAGGCAGGCAGGCGTCAGGCCATCAGGTCTCAGGCAGCAGGCAGCCAGCAGGAGGCCCAGGAGAAGCAGAAGCAGGCCACAGGCAGCAGGAGAAGCAGCAGCAGGCGTCAGGCAGCAGGCATTATTCCCTTGTTAGAGGGGTCTTTTTATCCTCTTTGTCTGCCAATGTGGCATTCCTGGGCACCTAGGTAAATGTCATGTGCAACACCTACAGGCACGTAGGGGCATGCACAGGTATGCATATCTCCTCTCTGTGGTTGCCTCCCTCAAGACGCCCGCCTAGAAAGGCTGCTTATTGGCTGTTTATTGGCTGCTTATCTCTCGTTGCCCCTGGTCTGCAAGCCTGCAGGCAGGCAAACTTTGAGACAAAAGAGTTCAGAAACAGGTTCTTAGGAAGTGTTCAAGGCCATGTTGGATGGGGCCCTGGGCAACCTGGTCTAGTACTACATCTGGAGGTTGACAGCCCTGCCTGCGGCGGCGGGGTTGGAACTTGATGATCCTTGGGGTCCCTTCCAACCCAGGCCATTCTATGATTCTATGATTGTCATAGAGAGCCTTGATTCTAGTCCAGTTCTGCCTCTGTTGATACAGCATCTATTATTCAGCTGATTGATAGCTAAGGCCATTCTGGTTACTGCACAGAGAAACCGTTCTCATTTAAACAAAGAAATCATTAAAATGATCAGGCTAGTCAAGAAGTGTTAAGGGCTAAATGCATCCTTCTTCAGTTGCTACCATAACCGAAAGAGAATTATGGTCCTTACTAATTCAAGTTATTTACAGCTTAGTTTGTCTTTGCATATGAAATACTTTGCACTAGCTTTGTCTGTTAACTCTAAGTTTCATGTTTCTATTTGAATTTTTCCCTCCCCTTGGAGCTTTTCCCAACTTGCTAAATCTTGCATTTCATGGGGAATTCTTACCACTTTTCATGCAGAATTCTGACCCTCATCTAGAATGGTGACCGTGCCTTTTTCTTGAGGATGCTTCCTAACATTTAGATTCCCCCTAAAGAGGATATTTACCTGGAAAAAAAAGAAGTTGCCCTCTGTGCACATTTCCAACAGCTAATTGCAATTTCCATAGCTGCCCAAACCTATGCAGCAGAGACCTCCAAAACCCTCTGTGCTCCAACTAAGCCATTTCCCTTTTTTTTCATTGTCAAGCAGTAAGGGGATGAGAGCTGGTTCTCTTGGCTATGGCAGTTTGAGTAACTGCCACTATCTGTGTGCCGGGGGAGATAGCAGAGTGGTGAGACACTGGAACAGGTTGCCCAGAGAAGTTGTGGATGCGCCCTCTCTGGAAGTATTCAAGGCCAGCCTGGATGGGGCTTTGGGCAACCTGGTCTAGTGGGAGATGTCCTTGCCCGTAGCAAGGGGGTTGGAACAAGATGATCTCTAAGGTCCCTTCCAACCTGAACCATTCTATGATTTATGATGGCATAGCAAGGGACACAGGAGGGAGTCACGTGTATGATTTTCTTGCTTCAGTGAACTGCTGTGGAAATACTGATTGCAAAGTGCCAAAAATAATTGTTTACTTCCATCTTTCACTTGTTATGAAACATTAGAGAGAAAAATGTCTTTCCAGGAAGGAAATAAAACTAGGAAAAAATGACTCATCCTAGATAGCTTGACATAAAGAATAATCTTCTCCTAGAAAAAGTGCTGCTTTTGTGCTTTTCTTGTAAGTGAACTGAGGTAGAAATAGAGTTGAATTCTTCTAGTAGAAGAATTTAGGTGTACAATTAGAGCTTGCTGGAGTTTTAGCCTGGGCATTAAAAAATATGTTTAGATGTGGGATTACAACAAGCAGAGTCAGTAAGCTCCATGAATGAAGATCGGCCTTGGGATCGAGATACCATTGTACTTATCAGGATGAAGCCTTGGGAGCTGTAAATGGAGCATAAGGAATGTGGGACAAGAGCTCCTGGTGTGGGCTGTTGTCTGTGTAAGATAACAGCTATGTTTATCCTGTGATCTTCAAGACAAGGATGTCTCTGCCCTTCAAGATAAGGAAGATACTGAAGGAGCTGCTCAAGTACTGTTGCTGTTAGATAAATTGTTAGCCAATGATTTATGAGTAGAAAAATACTGTTTGCAGAGTTAGCGGTTTTGCATGTTGTTGCATCAGCCAGAAAGGCCTATAAAGGGCTGGCTAGTTTTTCAATAAAGCAGGAATTCATAGCAGTAATCTTTGATCACACCTCGGAGTCTGTGTGGTTAATACGCCACATTTAGATATTCTAAGGTTCCTTGGAAGAAGCTTGGGAGCCTGATCAAGAGGACCTTAAATGTGAACATATCACCTGTGTACATGAGTGAGCAAAGTGGAGCATCTCCTGTTCCTGTTTCCATCAAGATATTTCCCCTGAATATGTTTTCTAGATTAGGTTTTCTGGGTGCT
Organism: Penelope pileata; assembly: GCA_013396635.1. NCBI lineage: Eukaryota > Metazoa > Chordata > Aves > Galliformes > Cracidae > Penelope > Penelope pileata. The sequence goes on from WBMW01002037.1 coordinate 27,351, forward strand.
CTGATTCTGCATCTGTATTTCCTGTCATTGTCCTCCTTCCTTACAAATAGCTGGTGCTGAGAAAAAGCATGTGCTCACTTAGTATGTCACCAGTACGGAACCGAGAGAAGGACCCATTTTAGCGACATATTTGACTTTCAGTTGAAGAGAGTAGAAAAAGCAGAAAAAAGGAATCTGTTCATCTCCTGTAGACAGTTGTGGGAAGGGTTTTCCACAAAAGGTTGTTGCATTAGGAAGAGAGTTCCTTTAAGTCAAATTGCAATTCCTGAATTCTTATTGCTGCCAGATGCTCTTAGGCACAGCCAAGTCAGGCAGGCCTCACTCCTCCTTCATCACCTCTCTGCAAGCATCTGCTCTCAACTCTTCATTCTTCTTTCAGGACATTTACTCATAAGTCTGTAAGAAAATTCCTGGTGGCAGAATGCAGTGTAATCTGAAATAACATGGCACTTTGGCCATAATGGGTCAAGCAAAAAAGGAAATAACTTGGGTTTCTGTCTGCTGTAGGTCAGAGCTCATTCCTGTAACGTAGATTGGATTTTTTGACTTCTGTGCTGAGCTGCAAGAGATGACAAGACTTGCCAAAGGTGTTCCACTGTAAAAGCTCACCTGTGGGTTCTTGTGTGTGTAGCAATGGTAGTTCAACTCAGCTAATAAATTAACATTGTGCAAAGACAGCCCATACCTGCTGTATAGCCATCTCAAGCTTTTGAGGAATTACATCAGCTTTTTGTATTTGTGTTTTGTTCAGATGCAGCTGGGAACAAGCCCAGAGGAAAAACCTCAACTTGCTTAGGGCTTTAAGTGTCAAAGGTAGATTATCCAAAATGTTGGCCCTAAGACAAGTAAAGACAGTTGTCTTTACTCAGGAGGAAATGAAATGTAACAGCCTGCATGAATCATGCATTTTTAGTACATCATCTTTCACTCTATTGCCAAAAAATGTACTAACTACATTGAATTTTGCCTGTCAGAAGTAAAGGCACATTTGAAATCTCTGGCAATGAAAGAGCAAACATGCCAGACTATGGATGCCATTGTTCTCTCCAAGCACCTCACAATTTTTACTTGGTTCTTCCTTCTGTCTGTTTTTTACATTTCTCTCCCTTTCTTTAGAAGTCAGTAAGAAAGGACCTCTCAGCATCAGGAAACAGTGCTGAGCATCTATCTTGAATAGTGCTAGAATGAGCCAACTGTACATTTTTAGTACCTCAGATCTGGTTTCCTCATCTCACTCACCTTTAAAAGCATGTTCTCTCTCTTTGCTTGTCCCAATCTGAATGTTGGTCTTTGCAGAACCTTTGACTCTTTCTAAGTTACCAAGCATTTTTACATCTTGCTCTTGCAGCTTGGAGGGCCAATGGTATCCTGGGCTCCATCAGGAGCGGGGTGGCCTGCAGGGACAGGGAAGTGATTGTCCCTCTCTGCTCTTTCCTCGTGAGGTCCCATCTGGAGCCATTAGTTTACAACAAGGAAATTTCGAAAGATCAATCTCACACTGTAAACCTGACCTTTTTTAAAAAAATAATATGTATGGACTCATAGCTGGATGAGTACGTTGTCTCAAAAAATATTGCAAAAAGAAGTGATCATGCTGAATCATTGTAAATAACTCCCGTATTAAAGGTTTTGCACACAAAAATCAGCATACTTCATANAAGACCATATATCAGAAGTGGTGGTATTTGTACCCTTGGAAATATCTCCAAAAGTTCAGTTTTCTCTTCCAAAGCCGATCTAAATTATGTTATTATTTTGTAAGAGGCAAGTTAAGGTGGACATCAGTGCAAAACAGCTGTCTACAAGTGTTCCTTAACGTGATGTACTTTGACTAGTTGACTAGAATAGTTTTTTCGCCATGCATCACACTTATCTAAAACTAATATAGAAAGAATAAATTTGAGCTCAGAAAATTCTGCATCTTTGGCATTTAAAGCCCAATTAACAGGGGCTCTATGGAGTCTTATGCTCCTTGCATCTAGTGCAGATATCTGTAAAATTTGGCAGAGAGGGACATCAGATGGATTCCTAATGTTCTCCGAAAGGCCTTTGGCTCTGTAGGTCAGTTAATGGATTGCACACAGCCGTATAAAGAATTTCCATTTCTTACGCCTATAATGGAATAGTAGTTTTCATTTAATAACCAACGCAAGTATAATTCAATACAAAGCCATAATTACTCCATTTTAGCGAATGAAGCATGCCACGGCCTAAATGGCATATCAGAGCTAAATCCTTCCTCCATCTACTTTTTCCTTCACTAGGAAGTTTGCTACATATCAAAAGTCTCATGATCAGAATTTGCACTTAAGTATACAGTAGGTCTTAGTATGCTTTAGCTCCTAGTGAATGTACTTGGGGTGCATTGATATTTAAGACTTCATTTTGGATAGGTGATTTATGCCTATTAAACCCTAGTTTAAAGGATTACATTCTTACGCGTGGACTTCACAAACAGTGCCACTGAGAGTTGTGGATACCACATTCGTTGGTGAAAGTCCATAAACTTGTGAAAACAGCACCATCATTTCCTGGCTTCAGAAAAAGGTTCTCCTGGGGAGCTGGAACTGCTGCCTTAATACCAATTTCTCCTCAAGGGCTCATGTCAGCAAATAGATCAGAAAAAGAGTATCATCCCTGTGAGTTATAGTATGGCCTGATCTCAGTACAGAGATGAGACAGATGCAGCAGACTTGTCCCGGACTTTGCTGGAGTCATGGGAGTTTTGCACTGTCTTTGAGGAGTCTTGGATCAGGCACACGGTTGCCACTAGACAGGCAAATCCTGTTTCATTTAGCTCTCCAACCCTGTAAAGAACTTCAGGAGGACAGGTGTCACGTCTTTGGGCCTATGTTTATGACAGATTTACTGTGTAGGATAGAAACCCACTTGTTACAATTCTAGAACCTGTTTTTGAAGAAATAAAATGAGCTGTGCATAATAAGTAGTGTTATCAGTACTAAGCAATCTGTACTTCAAACTAAAACAAAGCTCCTCTGTTACCTTGTTGAAAGACTGGTAGGATTTGTCCTCCAATTTGTCACTAAAAATTGCCTGTAAGAAACACCAGCAGTCAGTGAGAATAGATGGTTCAGAATCCAGCTATGACTTTACAGACCTAGAGTCCTCCAGGGACCATCACAAATCTCATTTTTCTCCCAGGTGGTTGATCTGTGCAGATGATGCTCTGATTTAGCAGAAAGATGCATATAAACTCATGTCACCAGCAGGCTTCATTGGTGTCACGTAGATGCGGAGGCTCAGGAGGGTATGTTATTCCAGCAAATGTCAGCATTAATTTATACTTGCTCAGGTCTCATCTGCTTTTTCCTGCATTCTCTTGGAAAAGAGACATTACCATCACAGGTGAAAAGTTCAGCGTCTAGCAGACAAATCCAAGGCCTGATTGGCAATCTGGAGCACTGTGCCTGCTGTGGAAGTGTGAAGGGAAGGACAGCAGGCTGATCTCCATGCAAAGGTGTTCTGTCACTGCTTGTTATCCCTCTGCTCATGGAAGCACTGTGAAACTGAGGGAAGTTAGCAGCAGCAGATGTCCACCCAGACAAGTTGCACTTTAAACTGCTGATCTGCTGGCAAGAACCACTGATGTAGACCTGGTGCAACAGCGGAAATTTTCTTTACTGGTGGACTTTGATAAGAGCGGGTCCTGCAGTGTGGCTGTGGCTAAGGGGCTGAATTCCCATCTCACTCGTGAAGAACTGCAGCAGTTGCTGTTGTTCTCATGAACAAAATCCTACAAAAGAAAACTTGTGTAGACACAGATTTAACTGAGACATCACAATCAAGTATTATGTTTGGAAAACAATTTTCTGCTCCAGGATGTCATCTTCCACTGGGTCTACGAGTCATTTTATGGCATAAGACAAAACAGAGAAAGGTTATTCTCAATACTTAACCAAAGTAAATTAATTTTCGAGTGTATCTGTTATAAAATGCAGCTATATATCTTACAAAATGCATATGAAAATGTTGCCCAGTGTGCTTCCTTTTTTTTTTTCTGATTCTGCATCATCTTTGTTCAATTTGCAGAGATGGTGAGTACTTCACCAAATAAATATTCTGCAGCCCAAGTTACACCTAGAAAAGTCCTGCCCAATTCCACCATTTTCAGGTCTTGCTCTGAGGAATGCGTCTATAAGTCCACGTGGAGGGAGTGCATTGGGCAGCTCCCGAACCAGAGGGAAACTCAGGAGAGGGACCCAACATCACAGGACAAGAAAGCTTTTAACTGTTTGCTAAGTGCAGATTTCTTCTCCAGAATAGCCTGCAAATGATTATCATCAGACTGTTCAGCACTGAGATCTTCAGTAAAGGTATTCTTCTAAAACTGATAGCATCAAATACCGGTTAGAAAACGCTCTTTTCAACATGCATTTTTTATGAATAGCATATTTTAAACAAATCTGTTTAAAACTATACAGGCAAACTTCTCAGGCGTATTTCAGCAGTGACGCGTGCCTGTTCCACTGTTGCTGTTCCAGCCTCCAGGCTATCAAGCTGCTGTTGCCTTTCATTAGGAAGTGGGCTAGGGGTGTTGTATGAATCTGACATCTAGAAGTTGGACTTAGTGAAATGAATTGTGTTTCTCATGTCTGTCAGTTTCTTCCTCTCTCCACAGCAGATTGACCTCAAGTTGCACTGGGGAAAATTTGGATTGGATACCAGAACAATTTATTCATGGAAGGAGTAGTTAGGTGTTAGAACAGGTTGCCAGAGGAGATGGAGTTGCCATCCCTGGAGGTATGTAAGAGATGTGTGGACGTGGTGCTTAGGGACACGCTCCTTCTAAAGGTACAGGAACAGGCCATCCCCATAGGATGAGCCAGTGAGGAAGAAGACTGCCCTGGCTGAACAGGGAGCTTTGGCCGAGAGTCCAGGAGAAAAAGAGTTTAATTCCTGTGGAAAAAGGGACAGGCAACTTGGGGAGAGTACAAGGATGTTCCTAGGACATGCAGGGAGAAAATTAGAAAGGCAAAAGCCCAGCATGAGCTCAACCTGGTCACTGTAGTAAAAGACAACAAAAAATGTTTTTACAAGTATATTAACACCAAGAGGAGGGCTAGAGAGGATCTCCATCCTTTACTGAATGTGGTGGGGAACATTATCACCAAGGATGAGGAAAAGGCTGAGGATCTGAATGCCTTCTTTATGTCTGTCTGCAATAGATCAGTTATCCTCAGGGTACTCACCCCCTGAGCTAGAAGACAGAGATGGGGAGCAGAAGAAACCCCCATGACCAGCCTGGTGGATGAGAGAAAGGCTGCTGCTGTAGTTTACCTGGGGTTCTTTGCAGTTTGAGTGGGTTTGCGCATGATTTGATTTCAGGGAACAGGTTGATTTCTGCCATTTCACACAGGAGTTTACAGCCTACTTTTTTCCATAGCAGTTTCAGGAATTCATGACTTTGTGTGAGATTCAAAGTGTCCTGATGCTGGAAATTGTCAGCCCTCTCCTCCCTTTCCTGTACTCCTTTCAGGCATCACCTGATGCTGTGGTCCTCCCACCCCTCCTACTGGATGACAGCTGCAGGGAGCTGTGACTGGGTACGGTTGTCCTTTACTCACCTCAGGGAACCCTCCCCAGGAAGAGAGGAGATACTACGACTTCATGTGATCCAGTGTGTGGTTACTTGCATACAAAGCTGAAAAGGCCTGCAAATACACCAGTGTTGTGTGTGAGCAGAAGCAATGTGTTACGGTTGTTGGTTCTCATTACAGAGATCTGTTTTAGTTCATGTTCATACGGTAAAGATCATGAATGCTGCTGTGTCAGTTAAAAAGTACACTGCTCCTGAGCTATAAAGTTTTGCTATGAATATACACAAGTATTCTGAGAATACAAAGTGGGGGCTGGTGGGAACAGTAATAAGAGGTGTCAAAGGAGTTCATTTATTTTGATAAACTAGTTTATATTCTAGGATGCTTTTTCTCATGTTGATAAAGTGTCAGTCTTAGCTGTAAACTTTGCTGGTTTTGGTCTTTTATATAAAGTTGAAAGACAAAGAGGAAAGATAAACAACTTCAACAATACAATTAAGGCAAACCCAGAATTCAGTAGATGAGACATCAGTGTTAAGTAAATTATCCCATGGAAACAGAACTATTTGAAAATGCAGCAGCATCGCTTACAGTACAACAGGCAATTAGTTTCAATTAACTTCAAATTCTGACACATAATTAAAAATCATCTTTTTTGAGCGCCCAGCTAGACAAATGAGAGTTGGGGCATTTTATTCTGCTAGAAAAAGCTGTTACAAATATTACAATGATTCTATTCAGACTTCTATTGTAAGTATTGCGACACCTTTTTAGGTTTTTACAGAATTGTAATTTTAGATGATGAACTTGTTCCATATCATAAGCCTTTGAATAAGAACATCATTTTGCTTAGAAGAACAGATTAAATTCTTGGAAGCTTTGGAATTCATTAACATTTTTGATTAATGGTCTAGTGTGTCGGGGTTTTTATCTGTCAGGTAGGAAACAGACAGTAGCTCTTGTAAGGTTATCGCAAATTACAGGCATTTTTGACACGTAGTTAAGGTTAAACCTGGCACCCCAAATGGTGTACACCTCTCACTATGGAAAGTGCAAATTGTGTGGGAGGGAGGGAGGTGGCTGCTTTGTGTTACAGTTGCTCAGCAGAGCCTGTACTCCAGTCACAGCCTGCCGGAGAGGCTGGCTTCCCCCAGGGAAGGGCAGGCAGAGCCTTGTGCCTTGGAGAAGGCACCACATGTCTTGCAGAAGCAACACTCTGGACAATCACTTATCAGCTGCGGGGTTATTGCAGTGTTATTTTCAGACTCCAGCTATTCCCTTGAGGGCAAATGGGATGTCTGCGTGCTCTGTTCCTTAGTGCTGTATGTTTGATGCTGTGAATTCCTGGTGTTCACCAGGATATTAATCTCCTGTTGCTGGACAAGGGAACTTCTGGAAGGCATGCAGTAAGTCAGTGGCTTCCTTGACATGAAATCTCTATTTGTATTATTTGGTTCTTTCACAGCACGTAAAATGAGAGCTAGGTATTTCTGCTTACCTTACGCGACCCTTACTCCTTGAGCAATCTACGTGATTTCCCTTGGGCTCTGCGGTAGCTTTTCACCTGAGTAAATCTAGAACCTTCTTGCTTGTCCCAGTTAAATTAATTTGTAGGTCGAGCCATGCAAATAAGGGCAAAGAGCTCAGGATGCTTCAGGATCAAAAATTCACACAGAATGAGCTGGTACAGCTGCGGGAAGGCCACTCCTTACCTTGCAGTTGTCTTCACACCGCGTTCCTCATGCACTGCGCTGCCGGCTCTGTATTTCTCAGTAAGAAAGTGCATCCTCACTGAAACTTTACATCCTTTACATCTCCACTGAAACGTTAAGACTCGTATTTCTCTGGGCAATCTTTTTATGATTAAATAGAAGCTGACTTGGGTGTTAGAGGGGTGTTCTCAGCTGATGCCAGAGAAAATACAGAGCACTCTCCCTCGTGGCCTTGCTGTGACTTGAAACTACCATCTAAAGAGGATGAATGCTGGTGTGCTGTATACGGTGTAGTCTCTAAAACAGCACAGTACCTCTGATCCCTGCTGGAGGAGACAACAGCCGACATGACTTTTGGTCTGAACCATTATAGTCATCTTTACATTCTTAAAAGAAAACAATAGAAAACAATGAAAATCTGGAAGCATCTTTAGCATCGCCTGTAGAACTGTGCGTTGGGGCCGAGCCTTACTCAGCTTGGAGCAAAAGACCTGGCTTCTTCCTAACTAGTGGCTGTCCTGGCTTGCTGATTCTTGCAACAATTGTATTTCATTTTAGTGGGTCATTCAAATTTTTTTTTTTTTTAAAGTGTCATGGTAACAGCTGTGCCTTTCAGATGTGATGCTTTTTCTTTCCCTCCAAAAAATAAAAAATAAAAAAAATTACAGCAAACATTTTAAAACTGCATTTAAATGGATCTGTCTGGTAAAGTAAAAAATACTCATGTACTCATGAAATAGTGAGGCAGTGCAGGAATACTGCATTCTGTCCATCAAAAGGATCTGCACACCGTTTTTCCATGTGGAAAGCATATAGCAGAGAAACAATTCATGGTATGGCAGCATACTTGCATTGTTTTCAGTACTAAGAGTGAATGAGAAGTGAAGGAGATGGAATCGCTAAACAAAAAACAGAATGGTAGATTTGTGGTGGTAATTTTTCTATTAGCTTCACAACGATCATCACTTTAATAAGATGAGAAAATTTTAAAATTACCAGATATTTTCTACCAGTGCTTTTAATGTTGGTGTAGTTGTGAATATTTCATGCATGCTGTTTCTTACTATTGAAATCTACGTTATAAATTCCATACTCAATGTTAAAGTTTTCTCTGATGAAACATATTATCATCTGTGGTCTTCAGAAAATCAACTTAATTTTCTTAGAAGAAAAAATGAGAAATAAAAAGAAAAAAGGAATTTTCTTAATTATGGACACTTTTGAACAGAGGAATTTACTTTTTTTTTTTCTTTTTTCTTTTTCTTTTTTTTTGAGGCTGATTAAGTTTTTAAAATGAAAATTGGTTTCTGGTTCGGGCTTGTTTCAGTGGGTTAACCAGGTTCCTTACTTTGACTTCCAGTTAGTCAGCTGAGTTCCTCAGGCACTTCACTAAAACGTGTGTCTTGGAAAACTGGGCTTCTAAAGACATAAATAAGGCTTTAAAGACTAGATATTACTACTTTTCTTGCAATGGCTAAGAAGCTCATACAGTAAGTAACTATTGCATCTGAATTGGCAAGAGCAGACTGCAGCCATCAAGTCTCATTGGTGGCACGTCCAGTGTTGGAGATGAGCTGATTTTAAACATAAGGGAATTAGCCCAGCTTCCATTAAATCACTGGCAAAACTCCAGCTATATTCAACAAGAGAAGGGCTGAGGCAGCAGGCACACAAAATCCTGATCCCAGACCCGATCCCAGCTTTTCTTACACATCCAAAGCTCATGCTGAGTACTGTGGTCACTTTAGCAGGATTAAGACTGAGCGGATTGTTTGGGCAGATTTATATTGCTATTCACTGTAACAAGTACTAACACAGTTCTCAGTGATGTACAGAAATAAATAGTCATTTGTGAAAAACAAAGCACCTGTTGACAAGGTAAACTGTGATGGTTCCAAGCCAATTGTTGGAGTATAATGGTGTCGTACAATCGTTGGCTAAGTATATCTGTTGTTTAGAGCCCTCTTCCAGCAAACCATTAGGCATGTGTTTGCTATTAAGCACCTGACTGCTTCCTCTGAAGTCAATCTGACTGCCCCACTGAATGTGGGTTTTGAGGAATAGGGCCTGAACTACTCAGGATGCTCTGTATTATGCCTGTGTTGAGTGTTTGGTTCCTGGGAGGTCGGCTGTGACCAGACACAACACCTGGGCTGACTGTTGTTTTGTAGGGGGAAACATCTGACTAAGGCACCCTAATGAACAACGCGAAATGGAATTAACACAGATAACCATATGAAAGAGGAATGACCTTTCCCTTAAATAAATCACTCTGTTTATAAATACTTCAATTCTCTCAATATACATTTACAGACATAATTGTTTAAAAGCGGGCTGCCTACACTTTCCTTTGAAAAGAAAATGTCTATAGATGGACCACTGTGGGTAAAATTTGACTTCATGCTATCAGAGTGGGTTTAGGTAACAACCTTGCACATTCGCTGGTGCTGTAAGGTTGTATTTGTCACCAAAGCAGTGTCAGAAGATAGGTAAGGCAGTTGAGTGGCAGGGCTGTTAGCAAGGCCAGTGTTTAGCTGTGCATGCACATCACCTGTGTCTCAGCCCTAATGGGGGAATAACGACCCCCTCATCGACATGGATGATTCCAAGCATGCTACAGTACACATGTTTTATAAATATGTCTTGAGATATGCATTTAGACACTTCAGTGTTTGAGAAATGTCTGTTTCCTAAATCAGCCTGTTCTGGTTTCAGCAGG
>WBMW01002042.1:3004-40082 GCA_013396635.1 Penelope pileata
CCCGCGGCCCGGGCCCGCCCCCCCCGCTGGGGCCCGCGCCGCCCGCCGCCGCCAGCATCGCGCGTCGCCAGGAAGTGACGCACTCACGCTGCGCCCTCGGCTCCGACAGCCGCCAACCAATCAGCGTCCGCTCCCTCATCGGGAGCGGTGGATGGGCGTGGCAAATACAACGTGTGGGCGTGGTTCATCTATAACCACGCCCAAACTGGGCGTGGTCGCATCGTGAGGCCCCGCCCCGCGGCCCGTGCAGCACAGCTGCTCAATGGCACCCACGGCACCGCCGCGCCCACCGCAGCGCAGCAGGAAGCTCCCCCCGCGCTGTGCTCTGCCCGGGGCCGAGCCCTCCTCCCTGCTCCTGAATGTTGCCCTGCATAGGGGGCGCTCAGCCTTCTGCCCCTGATTTCTGTCCCCAGATGCTGTGCTGCACACCTTCAGTGGCACTCAGCTTCCTTCCCCCTCAGAGCAGCTGTGCGGATGCTGTGCCGTGGGAAATTTCCTGCACGGGTAAAAGTTGGGTCCCAAAGGACAGCTCAGGTGTCATGGTGTGAAAGCAAGGCTCAGGCTCACAGCAGTAGTGAGAATTCAGTGCATGTGACAAACACCCCCAGAGTTCTGAGAAACCCTCGCACTGACCTATTCTCTTAACTCACAAAGCGTGCCACAAGGCTGGCGAGTGAAACTGAAACGCGGTGGATAATGTAACTCATCCCTCTGTGATTCTTCAGCAAAAAAATCCCCCGGGCTGATGATGCTGTGCCATAACAACAATCAGCCTCCCCCACAGCCCCCAGACCCCCTCCAGCACCTCAGCCTTCAGCCTCCATTCCCTCTCCCCATCCCAGCAGATCTCTATCAGGCCCTTTTCCCTCTCAAAGTGACCAAACCAAGAAAACGCCACAGCCCAAACCTCGCTGCCTTTGTCCCTGCCCCATGGGACGTCAGGGTGCACAGCCAGGCTGGTGCCTGCTGGTCCAAACTGTGCACCAAGTGACACGAACCAGGAGCTGCCTGCTGCATCCCTTCCAAATGCTGGGTGACCACAGAAAGGCCTGGCAGGAACCGGTGTTCATGGCCCCGTGAGCGCAGGTCTCGAAGTGGCTGACCCCGCTGAGCTGTGCTGTGGAAATGCCCTTTCAGATCTCCAGGCTTGCTCTGCTCTCGGTTATTTCTCCGCTCGCTGTCTGTGGGGTTGGGTTTGTCTCCCATAATTAGTCAGTGGGGGCAGGAGGTGAGGCTGAGGCAGCACAACACACGGAGACCAGGCGGAGAACCCAGGGCTTCGGCAGCCTCTGATTTCCACTCCCCAGGCTCTGAGATTTCCATGGCTGGAACAAGCCGCCCTCCTGACGCATTGCCTACCCCTGCCCACGGGAAGCCGTGGTTCCTCGCTCTGGTGGGATGGATGGTGTTGGTACCTGAGGAGGTACCAGGGGGATCAGAAGCCCTGCACACACGCCAGCAAAGCACACTGCTGCTCTGCGTTTCACCCCTGTTCCCCACGCTTGGGGTGCCGAGGGGCAGCCTTGTGCCGGGCTGGGGAATGGCATCGTTGCAGGCTGGCACTGGCCCGGCACTGCCTGCCCACAGGCTTCATGCCCACGTCCCTTCCATGGCTGTCACCCCCTTCCTGGTGGCTTCCCCTGCTCCCAGGGGTCTGACTGCAGGGCTCGAGGCCCCTTGCAGGGCTCTGTGGGAACTCTGCTCCCTGCACCGCCGACATTTTGCAGCTTGCGGCCTAGGCCTGACTCATTCCTCAGGGCCCGCTGCATTCACCGCTGTTGAGGCTCACAGCAACACATGAGTTGTAGATGAGGTCTTCTGCTGAGGACATCTGTGCACAGCTGTGTTGCTCCCAACCCAGCCCAGACCCTGCTGAGCAGCTGAAGGCTTATGGAAGGATTTCTCCTTTCCCCTGCCCTCGCGGGCCCCTTCTTTCCCTGCCCACGCTGTTTGCATCTGTGTGGGCGAAGGTTGCACTGCATGGCGAGATAAATCCAGGAAGGTGGAAACTGTTTGCAGAACAACCTGCTCCAGGCACGTGGCTGCTGCTGCTGTTTCGGTGTTGGGATGAGGGCTGGGGGCAAGCAGCCTGGACCCCCACCTCTCCCCCCCACCCCAAAAAGGCTCTGTGCAGCTGAGCCGGCGTTTGGAGGCACTTTGGTGTCTGTGCATTGCTTTCCACGCTGCAGGGCAGGAGGAGGGCTGGGGCAGCCCCGAGCAGGGAGCTGTGGGCAGTGGTGAGGCACCGTGCCACCCCCCAGCACTCAGTGTCCTCGCACATCCTGCAGGCAGCAGCTGCGGGCACACGGTGTCACGGGGCCCTTTTGGGGGGCATTGTCACCCCCTCCCGCACCATCAGCTGCTTTGTGTCTGTCTCTGGGCCCCTGGGTGCGTTGCAGAGCCTGCACCAGCACAACCCCCCTGCAGAGCACCCCTCCCCAGGGCCAGGAGGGGAAAACCCCGCTAGTGCGCGTGGGAGGGGAAGGGAGAGCGGGGTGGCACTTGTCACAGGTGGGAGGTGTCAAGGGCTTATAGGGGACCCACCAGCAGGAACCTCTTTCACCACAAGAGCAGCGGAGTGCCAGGTGAGGTGAGTGACTCCGGGTGGCTTTTCTTCTTGCTGTGAGTCACCAGGAGGCTTCTGCCACGCGTGTGGGCTGCTGCTGGCAGGGGCCATGCTCTGGGCTGGGTGGGATTGCCTGGGGCTGAGCGTGGCTGTGGTCACTCGCAGGTGGTGGCCACGCTGCTGTGCCATACAGACACAGATTCTGCATGCTGCAGGGCTGCCTGCACACGCTCTCTATGTGCTGGCAGTCAGCACAGCTCTGTGCACACAGGGGTTGCGCTGACCTTTGCAGGGTCTGCAGAGCCCTGTAGCGCAGGCACCGTGATGGACACGCAGGCAGAGTGCACAGCTGTGAAACCACCGGGTGCCCAGTGGCAATGCTGCCATGCAGAGAGCCGGGAGCACTGTGTGAGACACTCAGTCCCTTGTGGTTTTAAACCACTGTGAGTGGCAAGCAGCAAACTCCTCGAGCTCTGCAGCCTCCATCCAAGCTCTGCAGCCTCCATCCGAACATGCTGGCTCTGCCCCGCTGTCCCAGCTCACTGGGGACGTGTGGAGGGAGCAGAGAAGCGCGTTAGAGAAGTTGCGGCAGGTGGGAGGGAAGTTGGGATTTTTGCAGCTTTCCGTCACTCAGCATCATGGAAAGTGGGAAGGTGAGGAACATGCCGGGGCGCGGAGGAGCTCACAGGCACATGAAGAGCTTCTGCAGCCAGCCCCAGCAGGGCAGGTGCTGGCAGAGGACATCCCAGTGCCCAGTGCTGGGCTGTATGCAGCCTGAATTCGTGTTTGCTGTAACCATTTAGTTGCTTGTGTGCACTCAGAGATGTGGTTCTCCCCTAGATGTTGCTGCTCAGCAGCTCACCTGGCACACAGCTGCAACCCCACACCTCCCTTGCAGGCGGCACAGAGCAGCTGGGAGAAGCTGGGACAGCAGGAGGGGTCTCTTCTAATCACCAGTGATTAATAGGCACATCCTCCATGGATGTTTCCCTAGAGAGAGAAATCAGCACCTGTTCCTTGCCCAGAGCAGATGCCTGCTTCTAGGTCCCCAAGTTGTTTTCCCATTGCATAACAGCCTGTGCAACTACGAGGTTGTGTTGCAGTGATCTGAGCACTGGGTACCACCAGTGGCTGTAGCATCCATGCATCCCAATGCCTGCATGCCTCCAGCTCATGCCAGTGCCCATTGCAGCTCCCTCTGTGTGTCTCGTTCCAGGTCCGTGTGCTCACGATGGACTCTCTGAGCACCCCCCTGCCTGCTGGCGAGGTCACCGAGCACAGCCTGGGCAACTCCTGCTGCCAGATCCGGGATGAGTTCCTCTCTGTGACGCTCCCTGTGATGTACTCACTGATCTTCATCGTCGGGCTGCTCAGCAACATGCTCGCGCTCTGGGTGTTCTTGTGCAGCATGCAGCGCAGGACCTCCATCACCGTGTACATGAGGAACCTGGCACTCTCCGACCTCCTGCTGTCCCTCTGCCTGCCCTTCCGCATCGCCTTTCAGAACAAGAGCGAGCCTCGGATCTTCTGCAACATTGTCGGGGCCTTCTTCTACCTCAACATGTACGTCAGCATCGCTTTCCTTAGCCTGATCAGCCTGGATCGCTACCTGAAGATCATCCGGCCCCTCCAGAAGTATAAGATTCACACCGTGTCCTGTAGCACCATGGCCTCTAGGATGGTTTGGGTGGTGCATCTAGCCTTCATGCTGCCTTTCTTTTTTGAGACAAGAGGAAAAGGGCCCTGTGACCACAAATGCTTCCACTTCAGGAGCAAAAGCACCACGGCAGCAGTATTCAATATGGTGGCAGTTTCCATCTTCTTCATCCTGCTGCTGCTCTTCCTCTACTTCTACAGCAAGATATTTGCCAAGCTCCACAGAGTCTCCTCAGTGAAGGCTCTGCAGCTGAACAAGAAGACCAGCATGAGAGCCATCACCAAGACCTTCGTAGTCCTCATCATCTTCATCGCATGCTTCACCCCCTACCACATTGTGCGCATCCCTTACATCCTCGCCCAAGTCGGGGCCATCTCTAGCCTGCCCTGGAAGCAAGGTCTCCACCTCGCTAATGAGCTCGTGCTCTGCATCTCAGCCCTCAACAGCTGCCTTGACCCAGTTATCTTCTTTTTCCTGTCTAGCAGTTTCCGAAGGGCCGTGCTCTGCACTGTGCAAGGCAGGCTGAAGAGAGCTCTCCTGATGAACCAGAGCGGGCTGACCCACAACAGGTCCGTGACAGAAATGTAGGCTTTACAGCAGGGCCACGGTCCTGAGCATGGGATTTTTTCATCAGAGATTCACTTTGACTGCTGGTACTTATGGGACAAGGCTTGCTGGGAAGATGGAGAAAGAACCTGGAACCACTTCATGCTTCTTCCCCTAACACCACCAGGGTCAGAGCTTCCATGGGGGTATATGAGGAGGAAAAGATAACTAGACCTTGACTTTTCCCACCCTAGCTCTGCTGACATTGCTGAAGGATGTACTTCCTAGGACGAACGAAGCTGGAAGTGCCAAAAGAGAATTGGCCTTGGCCTGGGATCTGCAGCCAGCCCAGGAGGGCAGGACAGAGCCAGGCTCCTTCAGGGGCAGGAGTGGGAAGGGGATCTGCAGAGATTCCTTACATAAGAGAGCAGGAGAGGGAAGGAGGGGGGAAATGATGCCATGCAAAAGCATTGGCAAAGGGTGAGGCAGACCCTCATCAGAGCATCACCCGCAGAGTGGGTGGATATTTTGCTCCATGACGGTGCCCAGAGGTGAGCACTGCCGGGCTTGCAAGACAGGCATGCCAGGAAATGCCGCAGCCCTGTAACCTCAAACCATCAGATCATTTTTATTCTCTCGTTACCACAGCCTCTGTAGCTCAGCCTCACATTTCTGTGCACTCAGACAGGTAGCTCTGTGCTTCCTATGTTCACAGCTCATTGTTCACTGGGGAGGATGCAGCAGGGAGAAGCAGCCTGCTTCCCTCGCACCCCAGGCAGCGCAGCCTGGGCGATGGAGAGCAGGGAGCATCTTCAATCGGACTGCCCTGCTTCAGTAACTGCACAGCTCCAACCCTGGAATAATACTCAGGAGAATAAAATGTTTCCTTGGAGACTGAACCCTCTGATCTTTCCAGTCAAGGTGTGAGCAAGCCCAGGCCTTGCATTAGCTTTGCTGACGGAGCACCTTAAAAAGCAGAGGCCAGCACGCGCTGTCCTCATCTCTCTCTGCTGCTGAGCACCTAACCAGCAGAGAGAGGGATCTTTTTCTCTTTAGCAGGGGTGGGAGGAAACACAGAAAGCCAAGCTCTTCCTGTGGAAAGCTGCAAATAAAGGTCACAAAACTGCTTTCCTTTTCCGATTGGTGCTGACGAGCCCAAGCAGAAGCGGCGTGTGGTTCAGAGGCCTCAGCATTGCAACACCAGCACTGTGTGCATCACACAGCTTGCAGGAACCCCCCAGCCTCCTGCAGCCATCCCACACAGCTTGCAGGAATCCCCCAGCCTCCTGCAGCCACCCTCCCCCCCCATCAAGGAGCATCCCTCAACACCCCCCAGACTGTGCAGCAGCACAGAGAGCAGAAATCCTCGCTGCAGCGCAGCACCGTGCGTGCCAGTGGGGGACACAGACGATGGGGGGACCAGCACTGGTTTCCCTTTGGGGGCACAGCGGGGTGAGGGCACAGGAGATGGAGCAGGAAGCGGTGGGCAGGTGGCAGGGTGGGCGGAAACCTCTGCTCTGCACAGGAGAAAGCCGCAGGGCTGCAGGGCTGTGCTCACTGCTGAGCGGGTGCCCAACACCGAGCCCCGTTTCCTCCGTGCTCAGGGAAGGCGGCTCAGCCTGCAGCAAGCTCAGGCCCCTCTGCCCCGTCCCCACCTGCCCGGACCCTTGGACGTGTGGCACCTCCGGACATCACGGGGCCTCTCTTATTATTTCTGGCTTTAAAGCACCCCTGGGAACGTGATCTGAAGGCACACGGCGGGGCCTGGCGGGGCGGGATGTCACGTGCTGCCGCGGGGCCTGCTGGGGAGCAGCGGCCATTCTGCTGGGCACAGCACAGCACTGCGGCCCCGGTGCAGCCCCGAGGTGACCCCATCGCAGCACACACCGTGCTCTGCAGGGACAGTGGCTGCAGGGACAGTGGCTGCTCCATGCCTCTCGGGTTCCGCGCTGCGATGGCTGCAGCTTGCAGCTCTCCCAGGTGAAAGGCAAGCTTTCATTCCCTCGGTGTTTAAGGCGAGAATGAGCAGCTGATCACCCCAGGGTTTGTACCGCCTGGATAAGAATTTCAGTTGGTAAATACTTCAATCAGAGCTTATTGTTATTTTCTAGTTAAATTAGCTGTGGATATGTCATGCAGTGAAGCAAAAAAAAAAAAAAAAGCATACTTCAAGCATGCTCAAGCGTTTGTCCTTTTCAATTACAATAAACTGATAATAGAATGTGATATGGTGGTTATGCTGAGCAGTGCCTGTGCTGCTCTACCTTGCTTTAGTAACTCGAATGACAGCTGTGCAGAGTTCACTTCCAGGCCTGGGATGTCTTCTAGAGGCTCAGATCAAAATCAGAATGGGAGCACTTAGCAGTTGTGTGCTGATAACTCCGGGTCACTGCTGAGAATCTGTGGGGTGCTGGGCCTGAGAGCAGCCATGGGCACAACTGCTACACATTGTGCTGGGAAACAGGAGCACAGGAGACCCAACCCGTGGCTTGTGCCTCTCTGCCAGCAGAGCAAGGGCTGGGGAATTTGCAAAATCCTTCAATCTTAGGATGGAAAGAAGTGGAGCCTGATGACATGATGCCTGTCGCTGCTCTGTTCCAGGAGCCTGGCTGTCACCGTGTGGGCCTCGTCGCTGTGACGGCTGCTGACACCACGGGGTGCACCCAGGAGCCCAGCCCTGCTCCTGTTTTGCTCCCCAGCTCCTCCCAGCCCCCCCGAGCGTAGCACTGTGCTGTGGTGGCTGCAGGGCCCCAGCAGCACCGCAGCCCTTCTGCTGCCCACCATGGCCCTGTGCCACGCTTCGAGGCTGACCTGCCGCTGCCTTGGCCGGGGGCTGAGCCCACAGCCCATGCTCCTGAGCAGCCTGCCTGGGTGGGACTGCAGCCAGACGACGGGGAGAAGAGCAGCAAAGTGGAGAAAGGATAAGGATGGGGAGGACTGCAGGCAGCCAGCCTCCTCCTGGGAAGAGAGGTACAGCAGCGGGGTCACCGGGTGCTTCTGGAACCAAACACAGCTGGGAAGGCCCTTGTGTTGCACACTGTACAGCCTGCCTGTGCTGCCAGAACCCTGAGCAAATACTGTGTTTGTTATTTCTAACACCGTGCCTGGCTGTGACTGTAAGTGCCAGGGCAGCTGGCTGCACCGAGAGTGTAAAGGTTTCACCTCCATCCAGCTCTGATAAAAATGAAAGAGCTCAGGGGCCTCCCTGGAGCCTGGCTGGTGACAGGAATCATAGAAAAGATGAGTTAAGACAAATTAAGTGGCAGAGCAGTTGCCACACTGGCAAGCATAAAGTACGAGTCCATTTGATTTGCAGTTCTGTGCCTGAAAGTAGTTGGTGATTTGGAAGCAGCTCCAAAAGTCCCAGTAAGGAAGGACAGCAGCTTACCCAGCTGAGAAGCTGTTGGATCCTCAGGGTAGTTTGGATTCTATCTATCACCCTGTACTCTTACTTCTTTAAAAGGTAGCTTTTTCTTGTTTTGTTCTTGCTCTCCTTGCCTTGGATATAAGTAGAGATGAGTTCCAAGGCTCATCTCTAAGCTGCCACTGGAGGGCTGCCCAGGTCAGCGAGCGTGGGCGGCCTCTAATTTCCTTTGTACTTAACTGCACTTCACCACGGTGGGTTCAAGCTAGTGCAGCATTACCTGCAGTGCTGGCTGGAGATGTGAGCAGGTGATCATGCAGGATGGATGCAGCAAGAGTTGAGGGAAGCACCTGGCTCTTCTAAGGGAAACCTCCAGGGGAATGGGGCTGTTCCTGGCCCTGTCCTCTGAAGAAGGCTCATGCAAGACACCCAGGCATCACTAGTCAGCCTTCAGCCCAGGCTCAGCCTGTCCTATGCTTGTTGTGGTTCCTGGGTCCTTCCAGCCACAAGTTTTGTGTGCAGGGAGTGTGGATGCCCACAGCCAGCTGTGGCACAGAGCCCATAGCAGCACAGCACGGCCATGAAGCACCCAGCAGGCACACTGTGCCAGCAGCAACGCCTTGCAGCAGCAGACCTGAGCCTGCTTGGGGCAGGGGATGAGCAGCCCTGAGCACGAGCCCCGTGTTGTGCTTTCCAGGTTAGCAGACGCAGCAACGCCGCTGTGGAGACTTCCCTACCAGGAGCAGCTGCAGGTAGGATGCGCTCACCTGGAATTCCTCTGTCGTGTTGCCCCAGCTGTCCCTTCCATCCCTTTGAGAAACTGCTCCCAGGATGTGTACAGCTGCTTTAATCCCTGAGTTATTCTGGATGACAGAAGGTGCTGGGAGGTTCCCTGCGGGCACTGTGTATGGCAGTGACCAGCACGGGGGCTGTGTGCTCACCCAGGGATCCTGCCTGATGCAGGACAGATGGTTTTAGGGCTTCAGGCCTCCAATGGTTCCCTGGCACTGAGTGCCTGAGACCCAGCCTTGGGTCTGTCTCCACTGCTCTGCGGTGTACAGCAGTTTTGTGGTCCTGTGGGAGTGGTTCTGGCTTAGGACTCTTCTGCAGGTGAAGTACGAGAGGCAGAAGGAGGTTTTGCAGACGCTGACGTCGCGTCTGGAGGAGCTGGGTGGAGATGTGCAGAGACCCGGGGGACTCTGCTGTCCCCTGCGTCCCGTGGTCCCCTCGGTGAGTGCCTCGGGGAGTGCTGCCAGCTCTGAGCCCCTAGCAGACCCTTGCTTGGCTCCCAGAGAGCCTCTTGGTGGGGATGAGTGGTTCCAGAGAACGTCCCTGGGCAGGCCCTGGCTGCAGCCCTTGCTGGCTTCTGCTTTGCAGATGTGGCTGCAGGAGGGGGAAACAAGCCCACTGGCCAGGAGCCCTTCTTTGTGCCCAAAGCCCCTCATGAAGCTTTCCTTGTCAGAGAACCTTTTCTTCTTTCCAACATAAAGTTATGGGAGGGTGTCTCACACAAACTCTTAATGCTTTTCCCACATTCGTGCACACCTTCCTGTGTCACCAGAGCATCCAGACTGGGTTTTGGCTTTCCTCCATTATTATTATTTTCTGTAACACAAGGCTTTGATTCTCTTCTTTTCTCCCTCAGCCCATCATTAATGGCTACCGAAACAAATCTACTTTCTCTGTGAACCAAGGCCCAGACGGGAACCCCAAAACCGTGGGGCTGTACGTGGGAACAGGCAGAGGTCAGTGCGGGACCAGGGGCTGGGCTCTGCTGGGCAGCCAAGTGCCCGAGCCCCATGGGAAGCCAACAGAAACACCACAGAGTCTGGGGCAGTGATTTTAAAGCCTCGTTAGCTTCTTAAGAAATGCCAATTTCTAATTTGCTAAGCACAGCAGTAATAAAGCAGCGGTGGTAGCAGCCCCTCTGCAATTAATCTTGTCCTTAACGATGTTGTTCCTGCATTCCCAGTGTGGGGGTTCTCACTGTGGTAACAGTTTTTCTGCTCGACACTGATAGCAAGATGTACCAAGGGTGCTCGCTGTGTGCTTTTCTCATTGAATAAAATAACCCCAAGGATGCATTTTACCTCCAATGGCAGAAGCTCAAGATTTCTGTTGAAGGGGCAAACACAGTCTTCCAGACAACCTAAACTGCTCCATTGCTTCCAGCCTGCACCATGATCCTGCAGTTACGAAAGCAGCTGGCTCTGCTCCTGCTTTCTTTGCTCAGTGCTGTGGCTCCTCTGGGAGCTGCTGCAGGACATAAAAATTACTGAGCTCCACCCTCTGCATGGAAGTTACTGCCAGTAATCATTGGCAAAGTCTGCAGTTATTACCTGGAGCATCACAGGGGTTAGTGGGGTACTTAGATATCATCTTTTCTTTTTTGCACAATGGGACAATTCAGAGGAAATTACAGCTTGTCATGTTAGGTGATAAGTGCTTTACTGTGGTTTGCTGGGGTAGTAGTGGTTTGCTGTGAAACAAAGCAGTTAAATACCTGTCTCTCCCTCCAGCAAGAAATATTGTCTGTGTGAGAGCTGACCACGTGAAGAATGTACCCCTAAAACACAAGCAAGTAGCCCAGGTAAAAAAATAATAACAATAATTATCATGTCTGTCTCTAGACTGGAGAATAGAAAGAGTGCCATAACTCTTATTTGGGGGAATGTCATATTTGTGGTTGTGCTGGGTTTTAATGTTCTGAAAATGTCTGTTTTGGTGTTCAGAAAATGTTCATGCCTGACTCTGGCTGATGGAAAAATATTTTTTAAAGCATAAAAGTTAAAGTTGGAACCTCAAAACGGTCCCCTACGGTGAAGTTAATTAAGTGGCAATTAGTTCCTGAAAATCTATTTAAAATAGGTGGGAATCACGAAGCGAAATGACGAAAATGTCTTGTTTTTCAAGAACTTGGACAGAGCTTTCGCTTGGTATAAGACTGAAATAGAAAAGCAGTGGTGGGGCAGCTGCTTGTTGGGGTGCACAGCATCACGCTGGGCTGGGGGAAATGCTCCTCACTGTGCTGTGGGTGCCCTCTCCCCTCTGCTCAGTGCTACGAGGAGTTCATCCGCCGCTCCCCCCTGGACTCCTGCCTTCTCTTCCACGAAGGTGGCCACTGGCAGGAGCTGGTGGTGCGCACCTCCAGCCACGGCCACGCCATGGCCATCGTCACCTTCCACCCCCAGGAGCTGGGCCAGGTGAGTGCGAGGAGGATGGGGCCACGGAGCAAGCAGCCAGGTGCCTGGTCCTGCTGGTCCTGCTGCTTGTGCCTGCTGAGGGCCCAGGGATGGCAGCAGGCTGCAGCCTTTGCCCTGTGTTTGTCCAGCGTTGAGCACCAATCTCTGGCTACAAGGACAGCCAGTGCTCCACTGTGCTTCTCACAGAGCTCTCTGGGTGTATTGCTAGGGAAAGGTGCCTGGTCAGATTTCCCAAACACACAGCCTGTCCTTTCTCTCTCTTGGCAGGAGGCTCTGGCTGCTCAGAAAGCCTTGCTCAAGGAGTTCTTCACGTGTGGACCTGGAGCAGACTGTGCCTTGACTTCACTTTACTTCCAAGAGAGGTATTTGTGCTGACGCCTGTAAAACTTGAAAGGCAGAGACTGAAAACACAGCTGTTCCTTTCACTCACCCCTCTCTGATCAGTCTCAGTTCTACCCATTCAGGGAGTGCTTCAAGAGAATGACAGATGTTTGGACGGCTCTTGCAGACGTGATTTTAAGATGGCCACATTTTGTGTTTATTGTGAAGCACCTGAAATACTTTAATACACACCGGTTCTCCCTCATGGGAGCTATGAGCCTCAGTAACTAAAGAAAAAACCTAAAGTGACAGTAAATCACATTAGCAGCAAAAGTGGGAATGCATCCTAGGGCTGCAACCCTGTGCTAAGTCATTTTGATCCTATTAAATTCTAGGTGGTGCAAGTTACAGATCCCTTACAAAGAACCACAATTCTTTGATCTTGTTGAAATGCTCTCGTGAAATAAAAGCAAACAAGCACCCCAGGAATGGCAGTGGCCATCAGCTTCTGCTTTGCAAACACTGCCTCCTAACGGGGTGTTTGTTTTCCATGTCCTTCCAGCACCATGACGCGCTGTTCCCACCAGCAGTCGCCCTTCCAGCTCCTTCACGGAGAGCCACACATCTTTGAGGACATGCTTGGCCTGAAATTTCGCATCTCTCCAGATGCCTTTTTCCAGGTGAACACAAGTGGAGCAGCGGGTCTGTACCGGGCGGTCAGGGAGCTGAGCCAGGCTGATGGAGACACCGTCCTCCTCGACGTCTGCTGTGGGACGGGTGAGCAGCGGCTGTGCAAGCCAGGCTGCAACAGAGCCGGTGTTCTGGGTGCCAACAATTACCTCCAATATCTAAATGTTCGGTTTTGTACATGGAAATAAGGAGTATTTGTGTATCCCTGATGTCCAGGCACGATCGGTCTCTCTCTGGCTCGCCACGTGTCCAAGGTCATTGGTATTGAGATAGTGGAGAAGGCCATTGAGGATGCCAGGTGGAATGCAGCATTCAACGGTGAGTTAACCTCACCCTTGCAGAAAGTTTCAAACCAACTGCTGAAAAACCTGAAGCAAAAGGGAGGGGAGGTTCCTAACAACTGCCTCCACTCAGCAAAGAGTGGGACTTCATGTTAGAACGTCGGAGACTGTTCTTTGTTCACGTGTTTGCTTTTGCTCCGCAGGAATTTCGAACTGTGAGTTTCACAGCGGAAAGGCAGAGGCTGTGTTACCAGAACTGCTGTCATCGTGGGAGGATGCCCGACCCCTTGTTGCTGTGGTGAACCCATCCCGGGCTGGCATCCGTAAGAATATGCCATTTACTAAGAGTTTTGAATAAGCTGTGTGAGAGCTGTGATGCTGGCTCCATGCCCTCTGCTCACTTAGTCTCTAGATGGTCTCCCCAGCCCTATAACCACCCTATAACTCCCTTGGTGCTATTCTATTTTCTCTGCACTTCAGTGCAGTTCTGTGGCACTTACTCCACTAGAGAATTCACTGCATTGGCATGTCGCTGGGAGCTGGCATGTCACTGGGAAGACCCATTCCTCTTGTTGCAGACTACAGGGTGGTGAGAGCCATCCGGAGCTGCAGGGCCATCCGCAGGCTGCTCTACATCTCCTGCAAGCCGGAGGGCGAAGCCATGAGGAACTTTCTTGAGTGAGCAGCATCCTCTTTTCCTTTCTGCTGACATTAGTGACAGATGCTGTTGTGTGTCCTGAGGACAAGGACAAACACCTGACCTTGTGAAGGTTTTTGTTGTGACTGAATGTCACTGGGTTCATTCTGCTGGTGGGGTCCAGGTCTGGTCGGTGCATGGCCAGAAGCAGTTTGTGCTTCTGCACTGCTTTGGGTTTACCTGCCAGCTGCACTCACTGGCTTAAGGCAGTGGCGTTCCTTGGGCTGTGTGCCAGCAGAATGCTTTAGTGCATCACTAAGGGGTAGAAAATAATGCAAACGGGGTGTAGTGACGTGGGGCATAACCCCTCCCCACCAGGGCAGGGGTGTGGGATACCACAACCCCTGGGTTGACTGCAGGAAGGTGGCCCCCAGCCAAAAAGAAAAGGCAGTTATTGGGATTAGCAGTCACCTGCTCAGGGTTAACCATCCAGCTGAGTGCTGATCCCATTTGCAGATAGTAAAATTTCTGCAGATAACCAATGAAGGTAGCGCAAAACTATGGATTATTTCCTAATGGTGTTAAATGTCTGTAGCTGGGATGGCTCATGGGAAACTGTGCCTTACATGTGCCTTTGCCTGTGATGTTTGGGATTCCATTTAGAATCCCAGATGGTACCAGATCTCAGTTAGTGTCATCTGCAGCCTCTGATGGATGTCAGCCAAACAAAAGATACCTCCTCAATGCATCCTCTGCTGCTGTGCTGCTAATGACAGTGAGAAAGCTTCTGCTGCTGCTCTAAAGGATGCACTGGAACACTTTCCTTTCTGCAGGCTGTGCTGTCCCCCAGACCCAGGGAAGAAGCTGCAAGGAGAGCCATTTGCCCCCGTGTTGGCTGTCCCTTTCGACATGTTTCCTCACACTGCCCATTGTGAGCTGGTGCTGCTGCTCACCCGCTGACAAGGAGGCAGGAGTGCCAGCCCAGTGTCCTTAGGGCTGGAGCTGATGTATGGATTTTAACTTATTTTTGTACAACTTTCAAGAAATAAGTTATTTTCTGTTTGCCCTTACTGCGAGCTGCCTAACAGCGCTGTGCTGTATGGAAACACGCAGATTTCTGGAAGTTGGTTTCTCACCAGGTCGCTCTGCAACAGCCAAATAAATAAATGAATAAAACCAAATAAAGATACAAATAAAAGGTATTCTGATGTCATGCTGTTCTCATTGGCTGGCAGGCTGTAAGCCTTGGTGCTGCATGAAATTCTCTCCAGCTCTTCAAAAGATGAAACTGCTACAAACTGGAGGTAGGTACACAGTTCCCCTTTATTTGTGAACTCCATGTTGGTTTAAGGGCTTTTTTTTTCTTCTTAGTGTTGTATTGAAGTTCCATTTTGGTTTATACTGGTCATGTAGGACAAGAAGGGCAGCAGGATGTTTCTCCAGTCAGGTTTTGAATTTCCTCAGAAAGAGGAAATTGGGTGAATGAAGGTTGACAAACTTCTAAGGAAACAGAGAGAATGCCTGTCCTAAGGTCTCTAGCCCCAGGTATTCCTCACAAATGTAACTCAGTGCCAAGAAACCCTGAGCTTGGGACAATGCCAGCCACCATCTCAGGACATGGGAGTTTAGAATATATGGGGCCAGGATCTGGGGCTTGTTGCAGCAGATGGGTCCTGCAGCAGAGAGGGAGGTGATGGGGAGATTGCTGCCCCGTTCCCCCACCCTGCCCCATGAGTATAAGGATTTGGCATGTTTCCCTCTTGCTTTCAGTTCACAGTGAGGGATGCAGGTCTTGTTTTGTACAATTACACCTCGGTTTCTTGCAGCAAAATCTGAAGGGATTGCTGCTAGGCTGTGCTTCTGTCAGAAGGAAATCTGCAAATTAGAAGGGGGGGAGACAACGACTTTACACCAGCAAGCGATACAGGATCGAGAAGCACATCTGCTGCTCTGCGGAGCACTACACACACAGGCAGGAGCTGGCAGCCGGGCCTCACCGTCCTCTCCGGGACTGCGGCTCCCGGGAGCATCCCCCAAACTCCGCCGTGCGCGGCACCCCGCGGGCGGGCGGCGGGCGCTAGGACCCGGGGGCCGCCGGGCGGAGCGGCCGCATCCCTCCCGCTGCCATCCTCGCAGCCTCTGCAGCTTTATTCCCCGGCTCCCTCAATGGTGACCGCCCGCTTCCCTCCGGGGCCGGCAGCCGGAGCCAGGAGGCCGCGCTAAGGACCGCATTCCGGCGGCTCCATGGCATCCCCCAGGACCATCACCATCGTCGCCCTCTCGGTGGCTTTAGGGCTTTTCTTTGTGTTCATGGGGACCATCAAGCTGACCCCGCGGCTCAGCAGGGATGCCTACAACGAGATGGTGAGAGGGGCAGCTCCGGGGCTCTCGGATGGGGACCGCGACCGCTGCGGAGCAACGAGATGGGAAGGGGGGGAACGCTGCTTCTCTGCCTCCTCCTGGGCTCCCTGGGAGCCTCTGCCCAGAGAAATCTCCGGTGGATAAAGGATAGAGTTGGAGGGTGAGGAGGGTGGGGTGGCACTGCCCCGATGTCCCCCCAAAAGATGGGGGAGGACGGTGTCTGAAATGCGGGGGTTTGATGGCACCGAGTGGCCCTGCCGCACCGGGTTTACGTGGGATTAATTCGTGACCCTGAGATACTTCGGGATCCTTAGCGGGCAGAAGGAGACATGGAGTCGCCTCATTACTCCCTTTGCTCCGGGAAAGGAGCCTCTCCCCCTTCACCAGCGGGGTGGGGAGTGGGGGGGATGCCACCGTGCTCATCTCACAGCTGGGAGCGGTCCCTGCTCCCCTCTGCCCGGGGCGGCCGCGTTCTGCTCCATGTCAGCGTTTGTTTATTCTCCTGCCCATCTCCATTTTTGTTTTATTCATTGCAACGGTGGGAAGAGCGCCGGTGTAATTCTTGGGCCCGTTAAGAAATAGGGATGGAAGTTTCCAGTACGTTCTGTTCCCCCGTCGCAGCACCTGCCCCGCTGCTCTTCCTGAGCTCTCAGCTAACGCCCGAATCGCGGTGCCTCGGCTGCAGCCCTGCTCAGGGCTCTGCCAGGGGAAAGGCATCGCAGAGTAACTCGGGAGCAAGAGAGGAGGATAAAATATCCAGCAAACAAAGCCCTTCAGCTTCTGCTGCCTAAGTGAAATTTAAGAAAAGAGCACTGAGCTTTAGTAGCGTTACAGAATCCTTGCTCTGTGCTTGGCTTCTGCGTCCCTGTCTGCCTGGCCAAGAATGAGGCCTACAGGTAGGAATGATCTCCATTTTTTATTTTTTGCAGAGAGGAAGTGGAGGCATTCAGATACGAGGCAGCAACATCATCACCCCATGCTGTAACGTGTTCATGGCTCACTGGGGTTTACGCTGTGCTGCAGACCAGGGGGGGCTGTTACATAGTGGAGATGGGGATGAAAACTTCATCTTCCCAATTGCTGTGTGACCTCTTGCCCCAAGCAAACAGAGAAGCCCTGCTGTCTACCTACAACACCAAACTTGCAGTGATATATATATATTTCATTCAGCAAAAAGAACGCACACTAGTTTGTTTATTAAAACACTTGGAATGCCAGAGTGCTTTAGGGCATACGACCTGTACATTTCTTTATGAAGCTGTATTTTTCACCTCTGGTTAAAAACTGCTGCTCTGAGGAGAGTTTTTATTCACTGAAGGCTTGAAGCACATCCTTATAACACACACACTTGGTGTAAACATGTCATGGGATCTTCATTTAGTAGCAAAAATGACAGTGCTGTGTATTTTTCAAACACATGTGAAGTGCTATCAGCTTCTTTTAAAAGGAAGCAGCAAAATTTACAGAGAATTGGGAAAGTTCTGTGTGCCCATAACGTCATTTCCAGAACTACTTGGGAAGTAAATCTGCAGCTTGATTAGTGCCTGTGAGAGCTGAACAACTCTGTATTTGAGATCTGGCTTCCATTTCCCTCTCCCTGATTAGAAAAAAGAGAGAGCAATGGCAAGATGACCTGCAGGGATAGGATGCTCAAGTTTATGAGGAAAAAAATTTCAGACATTACAATAGCTAGGATCTTTATTAAAATATGAAAGAGAGAAAAGGAAATACTTGACTGAAAAAGGAAAAACAGAAACACCAAAAAAATACCTAAAGTCACTTATACCTAATGTTCAAATGCAGGAACTTGAGTTTATGTAAGGACAGAGGTGGTTTCTTCCCTAAATCGAGGAGGCAGCTGTCTAAGGAGAGGCTGTCTTGTGACTTACACAGCTTCTAAATCCAGCGTAAACCAGAGAGCAAAGATGTCAAATGTCTGCTTGCTTTTATCTGAGGGAAGAAAGGATCATAAAGGTATGTGAGGACAGGAGTAGGGTTGGTGCATCTCAGCTTTGATGTAGTGTCTGTCCCACGCTGTGACTGTACTGCCCACAAACCCTGGGGTACTCTATGTTGCTTGGAGATGGAAAGTGACTTCTTTTTCTGCCTTCTGTGCCTTGGCTGTGTGGGGACTGTGTGTGTTATTTCATTATAAAGGGCATCTTAGAGAGGTAGTTCCCTGTGGTGGTTTTTCTAAACATAGTTCTGCATCGTGGATTGTAGCAAAGGTAACTTCAGATTTCAGGAGAAGGTACACTTGGCCGACTCCTAGCCCAAAAGATGGGTGCTGGGTTGGAGAGCTGTCTTCCAGCTGGAAGACAATCGCTCATCAAGAGGGAAATGCAGGTTGATGGTGTGTTAATATCCCCCCAACAGCAGCTTTAGGGCTACAGATGGGTATCATGCCAGAGGGGTCTACGATGACTGAACTGATTTTTACATCACATTGTACTTACCTATTTCAATGAAAGTCACCATTGCCTTCTCACATCGTGGTGTTCCTTGCTGTCACTGCTTGATTTCAGAAACGAGCCTACAAAAGCTACGTGCGGGCCCTTCCCATGCTAAAGAAGATGGGAGTCAGCTCCATCCTTCTCCGCAAGAGCATCGGAGCCCTAGAAGTGGCGTGTGGCATTGTCATGACGCTGGTGCCCGGTCGCCCCAAGGACGTGGCCAACTTCCTGCTCCTCCTCCTGGTGCTGGCTGTGCTCTTCTTCCACCAGCTAGTGGGGGATCCCCTCAAGCGCTATGCCCACGCCCTGGTCTTTGGGATCCTGCTGACCTGTCGCCTGCTGATCGCCCGCCAGCCCGAGGAGCAGCCGCCGGAGAAGAGGATCCTGTCGGTGAACGGGGATGAGCAGCCCCTCATCCACGAGGCAGCTCCGGAGAAAGGCAAAGTGAAGGTGTCCTAGTTGAGTGAATTTGAGGAATACGGACCCTCGAGGCAGCTCTCTCCAAAAGCACCCAGAAATTTTTTTTTTTTTTTTAATTTACCTATTTATATTTTTTGGCTGTCTAAATAAAGTTTCACTTGGGGTCTGAGAGACACGTGGTATGTCTACACTGTAGTTTGCTTTTGCTGCTGCCCTGTAACGTAGGAAAATACAAGCTGGTATTTAACAGGACAGTTTGGAGGCACCTCAGCAGGAGTTGCAAAAACAGAATGTGAGCAAAGACTTGGGCAATTTGTCATGCTAGCTCCTGCAGTGGGGAATTAGTCCCAGAGCATGAGAACCAAGTCCCCAGGCCGTTTAAACCCAGCCTGGCTGCTCTTCTGCTGTGCTGCAGCCTCAGCAATGGCTGCTGGGCAGCACATAACCAGTGTCCCTTGCTGGCTTGTGCAGCCCACCTCATCGAGCCAGCCCAGCCACAAATGTACATTTTCTTTTACGTAGTCAGGCAGGGAATGGACCTACTGAGCATAAAAGTGCTGCTTGTGTTGGAGCCTTTGCTGCCTGGGACCACTCTGCTCTGTGGTCTGGGTATGCAGGGACAATGTGTGATGCACTACTTACATCTTCTTGGATTTCCAGGCTTTGCAAGGGCTTTAAAACTGGGACAGTGGCCTGAAAACAGTAGCTTTTTCCCTGTTTCACACGAGGCAATGGTATCTCTTCACCCCTCAGCAGAGAATAAGGATCCCTGCTAAGGGGATAGGAAGCAGAACTGCCTAAAGAATTGTTTTTATCCAGTAAGAAACCCCATATTCCAAAATAGTTTGCTGCTGGCAAAAAGCATCACGTTCCTTTTGAGAAAAAAAAAAAAATCATTTTTTTCACAACTACTGCAACTTCATGGAATTATTGGTTATTGCTAACAGATGAGGGTCTGAACCTGCCTGGGTGCCTCACTGTGCATCCCACATACAGCTCCAGTGAGCTGGGGAAGTCCTCTCACCAGAGCCTGAGTCCTTGTGTGTCGTACCTGAAACCTTACGGAGTGTCATGAGAAGTGTGTTTTATCTCTGAGTTTTGTCTGTTTTTCTTGATGTTTGTCTTGAGCTTTTCCTTATTACTTACTCATGAAAATAAACTTTTTGAGATTTGGAGAAAAATGTCCTGACAGAAACGAATTTCTTTGTTGAGAGACTCATCTGAAAATAATCTTTCCTGTGCTCAAATGCTGCACCTAAAGCAGGCAGAGTCACGTTAGGGGAATTTCAGAGAAAGACAAGGTGGTACAGGATGGAAGCCATGTGAACAATACAGATAATTTTTTTGCTTCAGTACAATGTGGCACTGAGAAAAGATATTAAATCCACAGTAAAATGTCAGCACTGTATCACTATCAATCAGATAGATGTTCACACGCAGTATGTTCAGCTTTGATACTGCAGTACAGCCAGTTTTGACTTTGCAGTTTTCTCAAGTCATCTGCTAGAACAGATGTAGCCTCAAGTATGTATATGCTGCAAAATCCTCGTCCTGCAGCCCCAGGGAGTGACAAATTGTCCCGGACAGAGCAAGCCACCAACAGGGCACCTCTGTGAGACCATCCCCAGTGTTTAGAGACTATCTCTAGGTCATCCCAAATGTATATGCCATCTGCTTTGCTTCCTGAAGGGCACTTCTGCCATGCCTAGACTTAAGCTATGAATCACTTTTAGTTCAAAATAAGGGAAAAATACCACCAGCTCACACCCACACCTGGATGTGTCGTCCCCTGCACTGCGCTGTTGCAGCCTTCCCGTGGCTAGCTCCCCTATCTCTAACTCAGTAAACTTTTGGAAACAAGCATTTGTGTTTGTTTTTTGCACTGTTCCTCACCATAACCTGCATAGACGCTGCATTAAAATGAATGCAGAATACTCTGCAGCAGAGGTTATCCCCGCAAGCACTTCGACTGTAAGTGAATTCTGAAAACTGTCCCCTTTTCCACTTTCTTTCTTTGCAACAGTGGATGCACAGCAGCAGCTGCACGTTCTCTGTTTCAGATGAAGGCTGCTCCTGGAGTCCAGCAGGAAGAATTCTCATTTATCTGGATTGGACCGACCTCCACCACTGACCCCCCAGCATTAGCAAGCTATTTTTGGAAACTCCCAGCCATTGCTGGCTGGAGGTGATAAGGCGGCAAGAGCTAATTTAGTCCTTTCGTAACACATTATGTTAATTCCTTCCCCTAGCTCCTCAGGCCTGTCGCCAGCGACTGCGCATGCTCAGAGCCGCCGGGGAAGGAGAGCGCCATGACTGCTGCACGGAGCGCTTTGCACATGCGCATACGCATTATGGGCGCGCCCGTCCTCCGCTGCGGCGCACAGTGCGCATGCGCATGGTGCGGCGCGGAGGTTTGAACGGTGGAGCGGTTGGGGCGAGTCCCGGCGTGAGGTAATGGCGGCGGGGGGCTGTAGCCGTGGCGATGAGGCCCTGCGGCCGCTTCTCCCCCATCGCCGAGGCTCCTGGGGCGAGGGTGTGCGTGCTCGGCTGGGCAAGGGGAGGGGTGTTCTGATAAGTTTTAGCTTCTCCTTAAGTAGATTTCATCTGTGAACATGGATGCTGTGTGTATATCTCAGTGACTATCACAGTGCCTCAGGAGAGATCTGGACACAGCCAGCCAGAGGCTTCTTTATGGGCTGCTGGGCCAGAAGCTAGTGACAACAACAAAGGAAAACAGAGAAGGTTCTAACGAGTAAGAGAGAGCTGAAGAGGCAGCATGCATTGACCAGCGTTCTGTTTCCTTGTTGCAGGAAAGCTGGGAAGCAAAAGCAATTGCTCCAGCAATCCGGGGATGTGCATACACTGCCTAAACCTGGAGTTTGTAGCAGTGTGTCATGTGTTTGTGGGTAAAGGATTGTTTGCTAGCACAGAGAGGGGGAAATGCCACTTCTGGCAATTGTATTTCAGCCAGAATGTGGCAGTTCTGCAGTGTCGGTGGCTTCATGCTTCACTTGGAAGCTTGCCTTTTTAATTATTTATTTTTCTTTAAATCCTACCTGTTAGGTAGAAATAGACTATGTAGGAATCTAATTCCTGTAAAATAGGAAGAAGAACGTTACAATCCTCTAAAACCTGTGCATTAACGTTCAGGAAATCATGACTTGATAACTGATTGCATTGACATACAGAGTACAAGTAGTGAAACTGATAATGCATAAAGTAAACTGATAACAAAACCGTAGACTGTATCCTGTTGGCTTTCCATTCGTGTTAATTTTGGTTTAAAATACTGTGTGAAATCTTAAATCAGGAAGAAGTTGGTATTAGTTGTCAATTTTTTTCTTCCCTTTCTTAATCTAAGAAAGAATTGAGTTTCTCAATTCAAAACATTTTATGTGTATCCTTTAGTGACTGACAACTCTGAGTTACTGTGTCACAGCGGGGTTACTCTGTTACCTTAGGCAGAATGACTCTAAAATCTGTTTGTCAGGAAAATAATTTTCTTTCCTTGCAGGTAACTGGCTCTCTGCTCTTCCTCAACGCTTGGTGGTTGATCTGTTTTCTTTCCCCTTGGTAATGAAGGGTTGGAACCCACATGACAAATGAGTGAAATTTTCCAGTCTCAGCTGGAAGTCTGAAAAGATGCCGCAAAGACGGAGTTCTAAGCACTCAAAGAAGCCTCTGCAAGTTCACAACAGCAATCAAGCTGATCTCTCTGCATGGCGAAAAAGAGGGACAGTTAACCCTGAAAAAAGTGTACAGAATCGTCGGTCTCTTAGTGATCAGAAAAATGACAGTAAGCAAGACTCCCTTGAGGAAGCTTTGAGCTACTTTGAGAAAGGTAAGAGAGCAGCTTTATGGTTAGCTACATAGATTTGAAAAGATCATTGATTTCTTTAACATAGCATTTTAAAAAAATTGCTTGCTATATTCCCTCTGCTAACATCTGAGATTTATAGCAGCTCTTTAGTGTATTGAAAGCTCTTCTTTTTCTTGCTATGTAAAGAACTTAAGGACTACATGGAAGGACAGATCAGAGAAATTTAAAACGGTTCCAGTTCAAAAGTTGTTTCATCATTGTTTGTCATCTTTTGTTTTTTTCACCTAGTTCAAAATCGAGTTTCACTGAAGAAGAGTGAAGTTCTGCAGAAGCACTTGTCTACTGTGGAAAGCATTGCCCTGCAAAGAGGGTTACCCCCTGAAGGATTTGATGTATTGCTAGATGTGGTGCTCAGTGGCAAACTTGGTAAAATGTTTATGTGCTGCCAGCATGTCTTCTGTGAATGTCTCCTTTCTGTCTGAACCTGCTTGAGATGATGTGTTTATAGTGGCTGTATTGTTAGGCAGTTTAGCATAGAATTAATCTTTTTGGCATGCTCCAGTGTAAATTCAGAGTTGAGATGCTGTATGGAATATTCCTTTGGCCAGTTTGTGTCAGCTGTCCTGGATTTAACCTCTCTCAGCTTCTTGTGTACCTCAGGCCTTATTGTTGCAGTGTGTTATAAGAAACTGAAAAGCCCTTTGCATAGGATAAGCCCTGCTCAGCAACAACGAAAACATCAGCATGTTATCAACATAATTTTCCCCTAAATCCAAAACATGGCACCATTCCAGCCACTATGAGGAAAACTAACTATCCCAGCCCAAACCTGGACACTGACATAATTTTATAAATGTAACTCGTTAAAATTAGAGCATCATACTCCCAGTCAATTCAGCAGTGTCAGTGCAGTCCTCGTTCTGCTCTCTTAGAAACAGTGGCCATCACTTATGTTTCTAAATTAATGAAATATTCAGTGAAGAAAATGACCTTTCCCTTCCTCAAATCCAAGAAGAGCACACGGTATTCTTTCCCCATTATATAAGTAATTTTGTTCTTTTATTGATTTAAACTTCTTGGCCTATCTCCAAGACAGTAATTTGCTGTTGTTTAGCTGACAATCACATATTCTTTTGATGAAGGAATTGGTTATTAATGTTACCAGAAATGTGTTACTTTTGGTTGTCTTGCAAAGAATCTAAAGGCTGTTTCAGTACTAAAATACTAGATATGCTGTTTCCTTGCTTTAATCTGGAAAGATAAGTCCCTACTGGATTCCTGTGCGCTGTTACTGTAAGCAATAATGCTCTGAATAATCTTGTTGGGGGGGATCTTAACCTGCAAAACCATATCAAAGAACCTGGTACATGAGCAGCATCTGATTTTTAGATGGTTTGTTTTCCAGCTGATACAGTGAATACTCGTATACTGAAGAGCCTAGTTCCAGCCTCAGTAATACCAGAAAGTTCTGTTGTTTCATCTGTGTCTTGGCTCTGTGTCAGCAAATGCTCAAGCAACATCCAGGTAACTTCATAAATGTTTGCAGTAGTTACGCCTTCTGCACAGGATTGATGAGGACAGATTATCTGCAGGAAGCAGAAATCCTGTGGTTTTAATGTACAAAGTTCTTGCATAAGCTGCTGTCATTTAGACTGATGGAGACATCAACCTGTAGCTGAAATGGCAGTGGGAG
Source organism: Penelope pileata (assembly GCA_013396635.1). Lineage (NCBI taxonomy): Eukaryota > Metazoa > Chordata > Aves > Galliformes > Cracidae > Penelope > Penelope pileata. Next base: position 27,017 of record WBMW01002042.1, read on the forward strand.
CTGAGGAACACTGAAGAGTTATGAGTGGGAAATTTGCAGTTCCTACTTCTCGTATATCTCTGGTGTAGAAATCTTCACTAAGGAATTTTTCTGAATTGCTTCAGGTGTGTGATGCATTCTGCACCAGCCTCAGCAAGGTATCACTTAAGCTTTCTCTGCCTCGACCGTGGCAGCATGACTTCAGATGAACAAAGCAGTCCTTCTGGTCTTCGTGTAGGTGGCTGCAAGGTTTACATCACCCTTAGGGGTTAGCACATTCAGAACTGATCTTTTTTTATTACAGTATGGTAGTTGGTGTTCTCATCAGGCTTTCTTCCAGAGCAGAATTAGCTTTGATTGTTTATCTGTAGCTATCTGGTTATCCCTGAACGTCCTTTAAGGATTATTTTTCTTAACCTGGCTACTTCTGTTACGTAATGTAAGATGGCTCTTTTCTATCTGCAGCTGCTTTTTCTAAGATGGCTGATCACAATGTTTGACTTCATTGACCGAAAGGAACAAGTTCATGCCCTCTATGGTATCTTCTTTTCCTTCCTGAATGATGAGAAGTTGGTAAGAAGAACTGAAAAATATACCAAATTGACAAAATAAGCCTAAATGTTCATTAGTAGTATGCATATTAATGCTAGAACTAGACTGGCATAGCTGTATATTAGAGAGAAGTTCATCAAAAAAATTATTTTCATTTTTTCCTTTTGAGTTCTAAGATTGCTGAGTACTTCAGATTCAGAAACAGGGAAATACTGTTGGATTATTTTAGTTTCAATATTGTGGTCTCGCTATTTAAATATGTTTCCAATAATTGGTAATTTGTAACATGAACAGAGTGACAGTAAACTTTTATCTAAATTCCCAAGAGTTACTGTGATGCTGCAGTGCCTGGAATTGCCTTTGTCAGACATCAGCAGGTGAAGTCTTCTCTTCCTGAGAAGAAACTGACTTGTATATCTTGGGCAAAAAGAAAAAACCTTTTGGAGCAGTGTTTATTGAATGAGAAACTCAAAATGCTGTTCTACAGAACTGATTTGCAAGGTAGCTTAAATAAGAAGAGATATTTAGGAGTTTTGTGCTGTAAAATCTGGATGCTGTAATGTCGAAATAGCTGGATTCAATTCAGATTTAGATAGTATTGTAGTCAGACACACATGAAATTGGTAATATTCTTCCAGTTCAAATAGCTTGGGGTTAAGACTCAAAGTTCCCAAAGTTCTGAATTACATGTCCTGTGAAGTTTTAAATAGTTTAACATTAGTTGTAGTATTTCCAGAAAACAGGTTTTTAATTTTAATTTTTTGAAATATAATTTTCAAGTATGATGTCATTGGTCAATTGGAAAATGCAGCTGCAAGGGTCTTAAGTTTGTTTCAGCTGCAACTGTAGTTAGCTCCAATAATTTATTTTGGTTCAAGGTTAACTTGCTTTGGAAATTGTTATTGTTCTTTCAACAATATCTATGGAATATCTAAACCATGTTCCTGAGAACAGAACCAAAGGTCACTGAATAGTTTGATTACTATGAGAAGTGCCTGTCAATTTTATTTAGATAATGTATCCACATGTAACATGTAAAAACACGCTGCTTACTCGGGGAAGTAAGATAACCTGTGCCCCAGTGGGACTGCAAGGCAAGGCTTCATGCATGGAATGAAGCAGTATTAGCTTGTGAAGTCTGTACAGTGAGGGTGTTGTGTATATCCTGGTTAGCAGTTGGCATCAGCAGGATAGTTCATTGCTGTCTTTATTTTGCAGTGCCCCTACATCTGCCACCTACTCTACCTGCTGACCAGGAAAGAAAATGGTGAGTATCCAGTTCTATGAGTTCAAACACCATTTTGTTTCTTATTCTGTGTGCTGGTGCTGCCATGTCTTCCAATGGAGCTAATAGAATGACAAGGCAATAAGGCAAGGAGGCCTGAGCTGTAGTTTCATTTGATTTGTGTAACACTTTCTGAATCAGAAAACTGTCTGTTAGCCCAGAAATAGGACTGGCTGACTCGCTTTGCTATGATTAACTTTTATTAAAGTAGTACCTCATTTTCAATAAATGTTGAGTAAAAGTGCTTTTAAAATTCCTAACAATTTTAATTGTTTTTCCAGTCAAGCCTTTTCGGGTCAGGAGACTGCTTGACCTCCAATCAAAAATGGTAAGTTATTTCAAGTTTTGTAGGGGTTTGAACTGTGCTTAATGGTGCAGCTTCTAAATGTCCTTACAGGACAGAGAAGAGAGGCCAGAGTTATGACTGCAGGAAGTTCTTTCTCTGATCCTCTTTCTATGGTATTTCATTGACAGTTTGTTCAATTCATTTTATGTCTCTGGTTACTTACTGACATGTACTTTTGAAAGCTCTTAGTAATCACTTTGTTTGTTTGTTTTTTGCTTTGTGAATACAGTATTTGATATCTACATCAAAAACACCACACATTTTGTCTCTTGTTCTGTTTTTTTGACAGGGTATGCAGCCTTATCTGCAGGCTCTCCTATCACTCTACAAGCTTTACTGTCCTGAGCTGGTGTCCATTGCCCTTCCTCGTAAGGTGAAGGTGAGGAGTCAGATTTAATCTATTTGGAACCAATACTTATATGACAGTATTCATGATGAACTTTTTATTTAAGCTATAGCATGATTTAGTGGTGAAGATGAATTCTATTTCTTCTTTTCACTGAGTAAAATCAGGTTTAGATGAGGCCTTGCATTTTGTTTTCTTTTTATCATAGTGAGATTCTTTGGAGTGGAATTGCATCTGCCTTTGAGTATTTTGACTTGCTTAACACAATATTAAGTTCTTCAGGAAACAAACTTTCTTATTTGAGTAAGGTATTGTCCATATTGCTGACTTTCTCCTTTACAAATTTCAATGAAAGTCAGAAAGTAACTTTCCACTTGAAGAATTTATTCTATAGGCTGAGAAAAAAGCAGTAAGTGGCTTTTTCAGAGCCTCAAGGTAATAGCAAGAAATATGGCTCAGCTTTTGTATAGACATATGGCCATGCTTAGCCTCTTGACTAAGCAGAGTATGTATATAACAAAGAAAGTAACAAGTGAGACCTATGTTCTGAAACAAATTTTCTTAGTTTTTGAGGTACTTTAACGGGTTTGATTACAGTTTTTTTTTAAAGTAGAAACCCTTTGTTGAATTTATATGTAGGCAAGTTGTGTTTCTGTAAAAGAAAATGTTTTATTTCAATTTGATTGTGTACTTGCATCTCTATAGTTTGCATTGTGCTGCATACCCATCTGTTGGAGAACTTATGTCTTTTTGGAATGCACAGAAGTGAAGTGAATAACTGACAACTAAAACCCAAAGACATCTTCAACTATTTTAATTAACACACTCAAACTTATATAAGCTTCGCTACTGAGACCCAAACTGATCTGAACACTTTTGTGGTGGTTTGGGACTTGATTGGGATTTAGACTGGTTGCAAATGAAGTGCCAAAAATAAGTTTTGTGCAGAAAAGATATTGCGTTTGGTTCTTCAATTTTGTTTTTGCTGCAATATCTAATTATCTAATTTGAGAATTCACTTACTCATTGAGTTGTTTGGTTTGACAGATCCAACTGATGCTGAATTCAGAAAGTCTTCCTTGTAACTTATAAGCATACCTTGGTCATGTTTTATTTTAATGTGTGCTTGAGATTTAATCTATAAATGGATGATTGATCTTAATGAGAATTAGAAATCAGAAGTATTGAAGGCCTCCTCTGAAATGTCCCCTTTTTCAGAAGGAGCAGGGGAGCATAACTGTTGAACAACAGTTAAAAAGATAATGAAACCAAGGAATGACAAGATTTTGTCATTTGTCAAAACCTAGCCTCTTGGTCTGTCAAGCAGAGTTGAGTGAATATGCATCACTGGTGTTTATTGGAATAGAAACTCATCTTTCTGTCTCTTTATCTTAGTTTGGCTTCTTGCATACGTGTCCGATTTGTATTTTCAGACTTACTTCAAGAATTCGGATGGCCTGTGGAAAGCAGCAATCAATGCTGTGAGGCAAAGAAACCAGGCAAATTCTCCAGTGTCCCGGCCACTATTTTTAGACACAGCTCAACCTCAGTCACGAAAAAGAGTAGGTTGTGGGCCTCAAGAATGTGCCAAACAGCTCTTTTAATGCTGAGTAATGGGAGATGGGCTTTATTTCAGCACTGTGGAGGGTTGGAAGCCTATATTGAAATGTAGCATGCCCATTATAATGGAAACCTGGATGCTTTTTTTGCAAAACAGGATATTTATGTGAACACTGGGCACAAGTGCACGACAGAGTCACTGCTATTCATTTGTGTTTCTTTTCTACAGAAATGGAATGCTCAGTTGATTATACCTGCAAGCAGTGCCAACATGCAAAATTTAGTAGTGGACAGCAAAAAGAACTGTGTTGATTCGTACAGCACAAATGAATCTTTTCCAGTGGAACGGCTGCAGACATTCCCTCAGCTCCTACGAAATATCCACCGTCTAGAGGTGAGTGGCAGGAAGGTCTCAGCAAGCTCACTGAATGTTTTGGAGAGATTTTTGTCTGTGCCATTTTTATATGTGACTAGTTGTGTGGGTAACCTAATGTGGACAGAGCATCTAGTCCTCCATGAGGGTGTGATGAGTGGGAATCCTGGAGATGGTCCAATGAAAGAATTGGACAACTCTGGTAGCGTGGGAGTTTGTGGCAATTTGCAGATACAAACACAGAATAACTTTTTCTGTTTTCTATGTGGGTTTCTTCTTGCAGTTTCCTTCTCAGATGGGTTCAGTGCTAGCAAACCCATTATTGCTTCACTACATGAACTGCATCAAAGATGAGTCTGTTTACCTGAGACTCTACTATTGGATGGGACAGACTCTTCAGGAAGGTAGGAACTAGCATAACGTTGCATGGTAAAGGATGTTTGAGGCTTTTCACCATTCAATAGTGGCACTTTGTATTCAGATTTATAACGCTAATCGTTTAGTGCTAAAACAAATACTAGAAAAGAGTTGAGTTGCATTTTTGATTTGGCTTATTCTTGCTGTGCTTATGTTCAAATGCAGTATTCTCTCCTGTTTAGAGTGTACCTGGTGTGTGGTTGATAATAATCAATATGAAGAAGAATTCAAGGGCTTCCTGGAAACAGTCTACAAGGCAGAGTGTTTCTTGCAGGTAAGTTCCTACCTGTGGAAACCAAGGGTATCATAAAGCTTTCCCTTAAAATACATTTGGGACTTAGATGTACCCTGTAGTCTATCTGAGAAAAGGCAGTGTCTCAAGTCACCCAAAAAGTTATAAAAATACATATTCCAATAGTGAGTCAATATTCTGGAGATGACCATGGTTTCTGTAGGAATGATAACTTGAGTGTCCTGGAGAATTGCATAGCAGGAAGCAGATGTAAGCCCCCTCCTTCTACAGGGGGGCTTGAGCATGGTTCAGGCACGTGAGATGAATTTTTGAATCTTCACCTCCTGCTTTACAGGAGGGATTTTCTTCCTGTGAAGAGTTCCTGTACAGGAGTCTTCCTCTCTGGGATGGCGTTTCTTGCCGATCACAAGTCCTCAGGCTTGTGAGTTGGATCCCTCTCAGCACTTTCTCTGGTATGTGTTGCAGATCTTTTGGATGACGTTGGGCAATGTCTAATTCTGGGAGAAACAATTTGTGCACAAGGTAGCATGCTGCTTTCTTGTTTGTTTCAGAAATGAAGTCACAGCTCTGTGATCCTCTGGCACAGCTCTTTTTCACATCATCCCTTTATTTTAAGGTAATTTAAGTGAGTACAACGGCCATTTACTTCTACTAGGTACTGCTATCTACACTTGTATAAGGTGTAACAGTTTGAGGAATTCTCTAGGGGGCTTTTGGAGAAGTCTGTGCCCAAGTGAGGGTAAAATATGTTATGATGTAATTTCTTTAGGAACTTGTGTGCCTTTTGAGATATTTTGTTTTTTGCCTGGAACTAAGTGGAGACACTGGATTTAGGAAGAACTGTCTGATAGCACAAAAGGCAGTAGTTGGTTTTTATTGCAGTTTTAACTTAGTATTTCAAGGTCTCATTCTCCAGCAAAAAGCATGTAATGTATACATTCAGTTTAAGGGGAGACAGCAGTTATTCACTGCTCTTTGTGGCCCTGAGAAACTCTTCAAATGTTCCCTCATATGGTTCAATTCTCCTGGTATTTTGTTTAGTGTTGTTCACTTAAGTAACTTGTCAACAACGTGTCTTCCTTTTGAATCCTACAGTGCAGTATTATTGAGAGTCTGAAAGAGCTGTTGCAGAACTGGTTAAATTGGCACATGGTTCATCTGGATTCAGAGTCTGACTCTCAATTCTGTTCTTTGTAAGTTTGTCTGAAATAAGCAATATGGTGTTTTGTACATTGTTCAAGTGTATTTAGATTGTATGTTACCTAGTAGGAAGGCTAGTCAGTAATGCTGTAATGTTTCTACTCTACTGCAAGCTACCTTGTCAATCCTGTTTTGTATTTCTGATTTAAAAATATTTTTATTGGCACTGAAAATTGAAATGTCAAGAACTTAAGATCCTTGTAACGCTGACAGCTGGGTCATGTTTGTAATTTCAGTAGCAATCTATTACAGGATGTATTCAAGATACAGATGATACAGAATGCTTGGAGGTAGTTGGGCAGAACAGTAACTTAGCTTCTTTTTTGCAATGTTTCCTTTTTGCCTTTTGTGAAAAGGTGTGTGTATGTATATATACTAATATTGTCTGTCTGCTGCAGGGATACCACCCTTTCTGGACTAGTGAATGGGGTGGCTGAACTGGTCCAATTTGTTGGACAGATTTCTACTGCTGCATTGCAACTGGAAAAGAATCATACTTTCTTGCTGTATTTCATCCTGGATTTCTATGAGACTGTATGTATTCCATTTGCTTTGGCTTTCAAAATCCCATTTCCCTAAGGCTGTTTGCATTTTTTTTTCAGCTAAAATATGAAATCACCTTCCCGATTATAGTTTAGAACTTTGATTAATTGCCAGAATGTTCAAAATAATTGATCTATAAGTGATAGCTACAGCTATTGCATCCATAGGCAGGACTAGATATGCTGCCAGAGTGCACTTGCTCTTAAGTCAGAGGTGGAGGTAAAAATATGGCACACCATAATGCTAAGAATACTGCCTTATAGAAAAGAATAATGTTCAGTTCAATGTCAAACAACGGATAATGACTTATTCCTTAAATGTTCCCTTGAAGTTTTTTTCCCTCAGTTTATCCTACAGATAAACTAAGCTGCATCAAACTAAGCTTAAGCCTGCTCTCTAGCTTTCCCACATCTTCTCCATGGTTGTGTTTAGTGCAATGTGAACTCAGCCATGCTGTTATTGCTCCTACGATTTGGATAAAATTGTGAAGAGTTAAGAGAACAGTGATAGTGCTGGGACTTGTGACTGCTTGTAACTAAAATGTTCATAAAGTGTGCAAAAGTAATGGGCAGCAACGGTTGCATAAGATTGTTTAAACAAAGTGAGTCTAGATACCTGAAAACACCAGTAACTCAATTACATACAAATACATGCCTATACCTTATGTGGTATTGCTGCACTGAGGGCAAGAGGAAAGGTGAAGGTCTCACAAACAATAGTTGGTGAAAAATTTGTTCTGAGATGGGAGTTGAGGAATCCTAAAACAATGGTGTCTAATCTAACAAAACTTAGGAAATATTCATGTTCTGGGTGTTGTCACAGCTTGTTAATAATCTGAGTTGTAGTAACTAGATATGTTTGTTCTTAGCCCACTACTCTTCTGAAAACAATGCACACCTTCCTGAAGACAAGTAGAGCAGCTTATACTTGGGAATATTAATGTGACTAAGCAACAGAGGACACTAATGTGCTAAATTACAGCAGTGATGCTTTCAATTGCTTATCCATCCTTTAAGACTATCATTATAGCTGAAGATCTTGTTAAATCTTCAGAAACTTTAAAAGGCATTTGTTACTTAAGCTAAACCTTAGATTCTAAATGAGTCTCATAATAATCCTATGTTTTATGGCCATATCATCTTTTCTCAGAGCAAAACTTTTATCATGTGGTCATGCAATTCCACCAAGGTCAGCCAGAAAGATTTAACTTCCCAACTGGAAAAGCTGTTTGGCTTGCTGGTATCAGCAGGCTAGGGACAAGGTCTGATCAAGTGTAACCCAAGCTGTGGATGTAGCGGTGATCTGAAAGATCAGAGTGGGGGAGAAAAAAGCTACTGTATTTTTTTTCTTTTTTTAAGAGGAATCTAGGTAAATGTTACCCAGCAAGTAAACAAATACCAACATTATGGTATACTGAACAGGTTGAAAGGGACTGAAATGTGAGCTGATGAATGTCTTGTTCCAAAAGGAAACAAATAGAAGGCCAGGGTGAGGCAATTCCCTCCTAGATAAAGTTGATGGAGCTGGCTAGAATGCAGTGTCATGCTCTCTTTTGCTCTTAGGTGTTTGGAGGTTTGTTAATGGCAGTAATAATCTACCTAGATTTGCTTCATTCCTGCAGGTGTGTGACATGTATTTGAAGTACAAACTGCCTTTGCTGATAATGCCTCCTGCTGGAGTTTTCTACGCAGCATTGCTCAGCATGGATTCTGTCAACTTGAATCAGCTCTGCTACATCATGTACAGGTACTACAAATGGTGTGGGCTGTAGGGACTCCTCTTGTCTTTTTTGATCTTTTGGAAAAGAAATTACCTTTGTGTAAAATTTGAATTTGAAATCTATAGTTTTTCTTCCTGCGTAAGGCAAAGATGAAAAGTTCTAGCTGTGCCCAGCTTTCATGACACAGTATTTTATAGCTGTAATTCATGTTCATTTTCCCACTCTTATCCAAAATAGCAAGATTCTGACCTCTTTCCTACTATTATTTCTGATATTGTTAATATGTGAATGAAGGAATTCCCACATTGTTTTGAGAGAGCTCAAGTCACCTTGCAAGAAAGAGCTGGAATCATTAGTAGTTAAGCATTAAACTTCTTAGTCTTCTGCTCCGACCACAAGACTTGAACTTTTCCTTGCAAATTCTGTTGTGTGCTGAGTAGGAAGCAATTCAGCCACCCTGAAACTTTTTGAGAATTTAGAAATGCCTTGTGCTGCCTGCAGGTCCAAAGACAGCACTGCTTAGCTCTCTGCAGGATCCACCAACACGGCTGCTGTTCTGGGCTCATTAGTTCCAGTGGCTGCATTTGAGAAGAAGAGTAGCCAATTGCTGACAGCTGGCGGAGGGCTCTCCATGTGGCTTTTTTCTCTAAGGAGTCTGCAGGGTAATTAACATGACAGGATGCTCTCTGGGAAATGAGAGGAGCTAGTGCTTATTACATAGAACAACTGTCAAGTTGTGTTACTTCCAGTGACTTCCGTTTCTCTGCTTAGTGAATGAAAGTCTCTCTTCTTAAAGATATACTGCATTTTCTTCTCATCTCAAGACTTTATGCCAGTTCTTGCACATAGCCTTTCTGGAGGTTTCTGTCCCATACAAGCTGGTTATGTGTTACTCATCCAAGACCTGAATCTTAGCAGATTCATCCTTACTCCTCCTGGAAAAACTGGGTCTATACCAAGTGATCAAGTCCCTTTGATGTCATTTTCCTGCCTCTTTTTATCAGTAGAGGAAAGTTTGGTCTCTTATGAAGAAAACTTTCTTCCTTCACCCTGTGCAACATTCCTCCAGTGTTTTTTCAGCACTGACAGATAGTAAAATTTAGACACATCTAACACTCTTGTCTGTTTTATTATTTTTTTTTTAAGGTATCGAACCAACTTGATAGCAGCAAAAGAGAGCGAGCAAAATAAAAAGGTATCTGCTGTGTGCTACAATGGACCTTAGTAAGGAATTGAGTTGAATGGAGGGAAGGTGGTTTGCTCACCCAGACCCTCCCAGTGCGGTGGAGAGAGAATGAAAGAGGGGTGGGGGGGAAAGTAGAGCTCTTAGGTAGAGATAATAAAAACTAATAATAAAAACCTTTACAGAAAAGGGAAAGAAATAATAGTAATGATTTTATATACAATGCACAACACAATTGCTCACCACCTGCTGACTGATGCCCAGCCAGTCCCCCAAGCAGCAACTACTAAAATGTTGGTGTGTTATCAACATTGTGTTTCTTCTAAAGCCAAAACATAGTATCATACCAGGCACCATGAAGAAAATTTACTGTTATTTATTTACTGTTATTTATTGGGGTTTTTTTTTTTTGTTGCCTTTATTTTTTTTTGGTCCCTCAGAAACTACAGCAATTCAAGTTCAGTAGCCAGACCTATCAAGAATACAACCAGTACATAATAGCTATGGTGGGTTGTCTGTGGACATCCACTGCATTCCAGAAGGATAATCATCCTCAGGGCATTCGTCTGGACGATGAGTTGCTGGAGAAAACCGGAGTGCAGGAATACAGAAACAGCTTTAATATTGTCTACCACCCGGCCCTGATGTGCTATGCTGTCGACTTCCTGCAGCAGGTAATGATGTAGGCTACTACCTTGGCTTTGGTAGCACCAGGTGTTCTGTATTGACATTTCCTCTAGAGAAGTCTCTCTCAGTGTACTGGTTGAGTAAAACAGTTCTAGATTTGTGCTTAGAAACTTCTTGGGGATACAACTAAAATAGTTAATAATTTAAAAAAAAAAAAAAAAAACACTAATTGAGTAAAAGTTTTCCAATAGTAAAACTTAAACTTCTGAAAATGCATTCTTGAGTTGTACTCAGATATCCACAGCAGAACTTGTGGCTTTGGCAGCCACTTTTGAGAATGGCCTAAACAAATGCATGTAGTTACTGCAAGTACAAAAGTAAGAAAACATGGTGTCCTGTAACATTTGATGCAAGTTCTTGTTAGTAGCTGAATTCCAAGTGCCCTCATGTTTGTGCAGCTACTGAACAGTGGAGGGAGCAGCTTGCCAGAGTTCTTAGAGTTTAAGATTTTCACGCTGCTCTGAGAAACCAGGTTTTGTAGGCTATCCAAGAGGTGCACAAAGCTGCCATTTTGTTGCAAGGGCTGCTGGCAGACTGCAAGCATGCTCCTGGAATGAAACATAAAAAACCTGAGGTTAAAGGTGAAGTGAAGAATGCTGGTTAGAACACTTCACAAATTTGCCTTGGCTTATGTGTTCCATGTCTTGAACCTAGGCACTTGTTACTGCTGACTTAAACTCAAGTTTTGCCTTTGCCAGTGATTTGCCAGTGACAATTTGAAATGATAAAATTTTCTTCTTCCCTCCTTTTCTTTGGTCTTTCTCCTGTTATAGCAGAATTACTTTTTCATAATTTCTGTCTAGGTCCTCTTTGTTCTGATACTTGCTGATTCTTTCTTTTGGCTTTTGTAAGTTTAAAAAAAACAAAAAACCTTCCCCTCAAAAATATAAACAAACAAAAAACTCCCAAAAATGAAGTTCTTGCATTTTTTCTTGTCTTGGTGTTGTAGTGAGAAAAATATTTAGCTGCAGTGCTATCTTAAACACTTCAATGCTGAGCACCAGAGGGCACTGCTCTGCAGCACACTTTGAGAACACAAGCAATGAACTAATTGTCATCTCCTACGTATGTTATCTCCTCTTGCCCTGTCTCACTTATGGGAATCATTTATCTAATGTTTTGAAGGATGGCTTTTATGCTGTGCAGATACAGTGGCTAAAGGCATCAATACATATTCTCTGCTATCCAGTGATGCTCCAGCGTGGGTCTCCTCATTGTTTTGCCATTTGTGGACTTGACTGGGTATAACACTGGAAAATTATTCTTAAAGATGATTAAATATCTCTCAATTTCTTTGCATACCTACAATTCCTGATGTGTGAGGGGAGTAAGTAGAGGCATGCTATGCTGGACATACTTTTGACATGCCAGCTTGACACGGTTTTTATTCCTTCCCCTTAAGGCTTGGCCGGATGATACCACCTTCAACTTCAGTTTAATTAAGGTAAGATTTCTTGTTTTTATGAAAACAGAATTTTCAGCAGCTACTTAAAATAAGGTGGAGAAAAAAAAATTTCTTATGTTCAAGCTAAGAACTTGAAATATATAAGTGAAAACTTTAGGTGTCTGGATAACAGAATGAGACCTGTGTATGCCTGGGGGTATTTATGGACCAGGATGGTTGTTGTCAAACTGTGGCAGGTGATACTTGCAAACCATTTCAGTCATTTTCAGATTTTCTCAAGAAAAACAGCTATGTCCTACACATCTGAGTATTCTTTGATTTTTTTGTTTGGTTTTTCTTCTTCAGGGAAAGAAGTGGAACTGGTATCTGAAATATCTCTACGCACGAGGTTTAGAAGGCCTGAAGCTCTTCATTGAAAGCAGCATCAATCGTGTTTCCAAGGCCTCTCAAAGTAAAGCAGAAAATGTGGAAGTGTGACTCTGGGACTCATTGGAGCCTTTTTGTCATCTGGAGCAGAAAAACAGAATATGATGGACTGTGTTGCTAATTCTTCCTTCCTCAGCGGAAAGAAACAGAGCAATTACCCCTGCCTGCATTTTTATGCTGACATCTGTGTTAGGAAAGCAAAGATAGGAAAGGAATGTTTAGGCTGTGTTGGTTCACTAGTACTGAACCCCCTTTTTTCTGCTGAATTTCTTTGGTCTGAGGCTGCTCAGCTACTAGATAGGATATGTAACATCCCTGCTTTTCATCCTCATTTATCTCTGTTGGACTATCTGAGGAACAAACATTTTCCATCTCCAAAACTGTGACTAGCAGTGCTGCCTCATGTATAAGTAATGTTGATCTCTGACCTCCTTTGTCTTCTCAGACGATTTAATTAGTCTTTCAGGGATACTGTATAGGTGCAAGGCTGCAGAATTACACGTTTCCCAATTCCCTGTTGTGCCATTTACACCTGGCTCCTAACAGGATGGCCAAACTGGCCCTGCTGAACTTCATTATGGATCTTCAGAAAGAGACTTTTTGCTAACTTTGCTCATAATATTCTTGTAACGCACTTGGAGAACTTTGTGCTCTGTTGATGGTTTACTGGTGCCTTCAGCATCTGAACATTGTTGCCAGCAGCTCGTTTTCTATTGATAAGTTCATAGCTTTCCTTTTTGTTTTTAGTTTTGTAATGTATATTATGTGTACATATATGTATTTATATTCTA
>WBMW01002042.1:40202-77894 GCA_013396635.1 Penelope pileata
AAAAAAAAAACCTTCCAACGTGCCATTTTGAAGGATCTCTACTTTAAAAATTATCTTCTGTCACTGTTTTAACACTGAGTAGAAGCCAAGAGAAGCTGAACTCAGATCTCCAATAATTGAGTGAACTTTATCTCACCACTAAAATGTGGTTATAAACACTTAAAAGGTGGGTGAGTCTGTACTTTGATCAAGTAAAGGAATTACATCAGTCCTGACTGACTCTAGAGCTACCAAGGATGAGTTTTAACTTTTTCATCCTCCAAGTCAGCCAGGCTCTAGGCTTTGTAGAATCAAATATTGCGCTTTCTTATCTGGCTGTGCTATTCCACCTAGTGCTGCTTCCTAATTTCTGCCAGGAGAAGCGGAGATTCAAAAATCCTGATCACCTCCTGATCTCTGGAAACTCTACAACTTGGACTCTTCCAGGTGGGTATGTTTCAAGGAGGGGGTGTTAACACAGTTATCTCTATTGAAAGGTAGATTGTGTTGGACCAGCTCAGCTTGGTGTTTTGGGAATGTCCCAACACCTACCTCCTAACACCACTGGCTGGCAATCCCCATTGTAGTGTCCCGTGCTAGTTGTTACGCTCCTGAAAGGTTTTATGTTCTGGTTGAGGACTAAAGGAGGAGAGCCAACAGTCTGTAGCTGTTTTTATATTTTCTGTTAAACAACCTTTTCAGAAAGATAATAGAAATGCTAGTAATTATGCTGTGAGGCCTGTATGCAACATTCCATAAGGACAATGTAATCCTTAGTATTTATCCTTGTGTCAAACAATCCTGGTCAACATCTGAAGATAATCATACTTCTGCATTGCTAAACTGGGATACTATATAGGAATAGAGCTTGAGGGACTGAGAGCCACTGGAACATCTGGGGTAAGGTTGTTGTAAGTTGTTATAAACCTGTCATACACAGACTTATTCAGTGGGGAAGCAAAACATCTCCAAGTAGCACTTAATTTTAGCCAGGAAGGAAGACTTCTTGTTACCTGGCTGCTGTCAGGAGTTTGTGGAAGCTCTGTAGCATTCCTGTGAGACTGGAGGGTGCTGCCAGAGGCTTCCTGTAGTTGTGGAAGGTTCTTAAGAGTGTGTGGTGTGTGTGAATGTATTTAAAGATGCTTGTAGCAGAATGCTATGTGATCTACTGACCGTTGTATGGTTGTTGGATCCTGAGGTCGGTTTTTCCTTGAGCTTGATCTGCAGGTGTTTGGTTCAGAAACGACAGAATCATGTTATGGAGGACAGCTGTGGCATCACCAGCCTTGTGCTGAGTCTTTAAACAACTTGTGTGCAGTTTTGTTACTCAAGTGCACAGGGTGGGCTGTCATTGGTGCAGAAGTGAATTAACAGGGCAGGTAACTGTCCTTTAATGTCAGCTTTGGTAAGGATATCTGCTTAAAATCCTTCCCATATAGCAATGATGTGCCCAGTTCCTGGGTGTTTGAGATGATTTTTAGCATCTTTGTGCACCTTGGTCATTCTTTCACATCTGGACACTTCTTTTTCTTTTTTAGACGTGTGACTTTACTAACTTTCCACTTACATGGAAGATTAGGCCTTTTAGGGAGAAAAGTTCTGCTGGATCTCTTTTTTTTTTTTTTTTTTTCCCCCTACTCTTTACTGTTGAAGTACCATAGTAAATTTTATGGACAATTTTCTATTATAAGCATGTGCTCAAAGACGTGGCTGACCACAGCATCTGCTTTGAGGACTAAAATGGAGATAGTCAATCCTGATCAATTTCCTCATAAGTGATGAAATAAATCATTGATTTGTCTCTAGTGCCCTTTTCTGCCTCTTGTCAGGTGCCTGCCTCGTGGCTGCACCATGAGAGTCCAGCAGAAACAACTGTCACATGGCACTGATTGATAGGGAGAATGCAGGAAGAGCAGTTCTTTTAATCCTCATGTTCACTCTTCTAACAGCCAGCTTAGATGCTTCCAAAAAGAGAGGCCTTTCCCTTTAGAAAAGTCTGAGTGGGTATGAGATGAGGATCTCAAAGTACAGAGGGCCAGAGATCTGTCTGGGGTGAGCAGGCCCAGCTCCCCTGGTTTGTAAGGGAGCTGTGCTGAGCTGCACCAGCTGAACATCTGGTGCAGGGTTCACAGAACCAGAGCCATTAACTCCTCCTGGTCAGACACATTGCCTGGCTTTGTGCATCTGAAAACACAAACGCCTCAGGCTCAAGTGAAGCTGAATGCCTTTTCTGAAGCCATGTTTGCTTTGTTTCTGTTAATCAAGTGATTTTGTAGGGAGAGAAGCATTTGCACGTTTTCATGCATCAGCAGTGTTGCCCTTTCATGACGAGGCAGCTTGCTCTGGAAGAGTTAACAATTTCAACCTGTTTTCAGCTGGAATGAGGAAACTGGTTCCTCTGTGCCCCTGCTTTCTATTCTCTTGCTGGCCTACTTCCCTCTGCTTGCATTTTGCATTCCTAATGCCATGAATAAATCAGGACCCAAGGATTCAGAAGGTGGTACAGCTGTAGCCACTCAGAAAATTGAACCTCTGAGGCTTGTACTGCTGCTCTAACAACAGCCAATATGTATGTTCCCGAACCCTCCTAATAACATTTAACTGCCACCAAAAATAAAATTCACTTCTGTGCTGTTTTCCAATAATGTTTATGTGCTTGTACCTCTTCCCAGTGCCTCCTCACTCAGCTTCCCTTGCCTTTGAGCTAAAGCTCAGCTATAAACCCTTTAGGGCAGGGCAATTGTCACCTGCCCACTGAGGTTTGTCACAGATCGTTGGAGAAAAGAATAAGGGAAACTGAGGACTCTGACCTGGCTAAGAGTTCATCTTCTCTACAGAGCGCTTAGCCCAGTGAGACCTCTCTCTGGCTGTGCTCCTAGCTCCTCTGCTAGCTCCTCGTTAATAATACACGCTGACCTGCTTTGATTTGCAGTGCTGTGGCTCCTCAGGGAGCTCTCTCTGTGCTCTTGGTCGGAGGATGCTCCCAGTCTGGGAGAGCAACAAGTACTGGTGGCGAGCCTGCTTGGAGGAGGACTATCTCGAAAGAACAAAATCTCCAAATGTTTTCTTCCAGGAAAGATGTCCCTCATGGCTCTGCTTTTTAGAATACAAGTGATGATTCTGTTCTGATGTGAGTTTGATTTTTGCCAAAGTTTCTTTTGACTTAGAAGGTCATTAATGCCTGGGGCCAGGTGATTCTAGACTCAGGATTCCTGAGATCTGCACCCAGCTGCCAGACCTGCGTGGGCAACTTCCAAGAAACCACAGTAGTCAAGGCAGACACTGAAGGGCATAAATAATATTGTACTGCAGTGCGTGTCTTGTGATGCTGCTTTATTTCTGTACTTCTCAGTTTCCTATGTGAGCAAAAAATCTCCATAGCAGAGGGTTTTTTTTTTTTTTTAAATGCATTAATGAATTTGATGTCTGAGTTTGTTCACTTTTCAGGCTCGTTACAGTCTTGCACAAAGATATATAGCTAAAATAGTGCTCTAAAAAAAAAAAAAGTTGCAGGTACCTTACATAGACCCAAAGCACTCTTCTACCCTTGACAGCAGCTGTGGGCTCGGATGCGATGCCATTCTGCAGCTCAGTGAATGAGCATCCAGCAGCCAGGCTTTGGTGCTGCCAGAAGCATGGCACAAAATGGGGCGTTCAGTGCTGGGAGATGGGGCGTGAAGGCACTGCCATCGGGCTGAGCCTCGGGCTCTCGGTTTGGATGCAGGTTGTGATGGGTTCTTGGGAAAGTTCTGTGGTCTGCCTAATGTGTTGGGGCTCTTTCTTTAAGGAATGCAGTTGTAAGCTTCTTGGATGTATAGGTGAGGTGGTTCTTTGTTAATCTGTAGGCTGTGTTCCCATACGATTTGGCTCTTTCCTCCAGCATCTGCACTACCTTTCAGTCCTGAGTGCCATCTCTGCAGGAAGAGGCTCTCTGCAGGTTTGCTCCCAGCCTTCTCTGCAGCCTTCCTGGCCCGTGGTGCTCCTGCTGTGGCTGCATGTCAATCACTAAGCAGCTCCCGTGCTCTCAGGGCACCTCTGTTCTGTGTCAAAGTGAATCCTGCGCGGTCACCTTCCTGCCTTTGTGTGCGAGCAGAGAGGGAGGGGATGGAAAGCACAGCACAGACGTGTTGGCAGCCTTTGGAGAACAAAAAAGCCCCTGAAAACGCCCTGTCTGCCTGCCTTCTCTCTTCTTCGTGTTTTTGCTTTCTTTTCTACCATTTTTTCCTCTCTTCCCCCGTCTCCCAGATTCTCTATCACCTTTTTGATGCCCACCCCTCGTTCCTCTGATGCTCCCTCCCCTGTAGCCTTTCTCATTCCTCGTTCAGGGAGGGCTGCGTTGGTCCCCACTGCAGGAACATGAGGAGGGGGATTCACTCTGCTCTGGACTCACTCTGCTCTGTCAGCTGCCTGCCTGTGCCATCCCCCTCCCTCCTCTCCTCCCTCACCCCAGGTCTCACGCTTTTAGAAACTGTCCTGCTGCTTTCCTAAACGCTCCAGGCAGCGCAGAATCTGCTCTTGGGCCATTTTTGTGCTTGTTGATGCTCGTAGAGAAGCTGCAGAGATTTCCTTGACGTGTGTTATTTATACCAGTGAAGGAGCAGCATGGCACGATGTCTGGGCAACCGTGCTGGGGTTTATCTTGAGCTGAACACAGAGCTCCTGATTCTAGTTTTATTTCTCCCTGTTGCAAAAAGGATTTTTGTGCCCCACTCCCAAGGACGTTTGCTGATCTCATGGCCCAGAATGGACGGGCAGGGCTGTCCCTGGGTGTGAGCTCTGCTCCTTTGGGCTTGGTGCTGCAGGTGGGCACAGCACAACTGCTCCGAGCAATGGTCCTGCAGCAAAGAAATGTATTACTGTCAGTGTGGTGTGGGTGGCTGCGGGGCTGCAGCCCCATCTGTTGGGGTTTGTTAGGGTGTTAATGGTTGGTTCCTGCGTGTAGGAACTCCGTGATACACAACAGCTTCCCCAGCCCCAGCATGGGGCTGCGCCAGGCTCCAGGAGCTGCTCTCTGCCCTAAGTACCATGTTGTGCTCCCTGTTAGAGGCTGCCTAAAAAAATGCCTTGCACTTTGAGCAGAGATGGTTTGAACACATACACAAATGTGCTCTGAGCTACTTCTGTGGCACTGTGCCTCCCGCAGCCTTCCTTTGCTCTGCGATTTCTGTGTTTAAGCATCGATCTTGGAGGGGTCTCTAAGAATTTATTCCTTGCTCAAGAACTGGAGCCCCTCTCACCCATTCTATAGGATCCTCCATCAAGCATCATTCTCTAAAACACTTTAATTGGGATAAATAATGATCCCAAACTTCTCCGTCGTTCTCGTGTTCTCAATTGCCCACAGAGAAATGGAATGATTTGAATAGAAATTGGTGGGGAGAAATTGAGTTTTACTCCAAAGGGGAAACCATCTGGCACAGCTTACAAAGGATGGTAACAGCATTTCCTCCTCCATACAGGGGGCAAAATGCTCCTTCTTCAGGAGATGCAAGATCAGGGAGGTGGGGGAGTCCCCATCCCTGGTGATGCTCAGAGGATGCTGATGTGGCAGTGAGGGCCGTGGTTCAGTGCTATGGTGGGGATGGCCTGGTGGCTGGACGTGGTGATCGTAGAGGTCCTTCCAACCTTAACGGTTCTGTGACCTCGAAGGAGGGTTGCAGGGCCTGAGGACAGAGAGCAGGTGTGGGCTGCAGGGTGCAGCTCTGAGATGAGGGCTGTGTCAGAAGTCAAAGGTGAAGGTTGTGGGGAGCAAAGTGGGGGGAGTAACAGCCTTGAGCTGCATCAGCACCTGAAGCATTCTGCTGGGAATGGGAATGCTGGATCTTCGGTCGATGTTTTCACTGGTTGGTAGTACAAGGCACTTAGTGTTATGGAAGTTCCAGCTTCCGAGTGATTTGGCCAAATTAATATTGATTTTGAATAAAGAACTGGTAGTAAAGACCTCGGGGTCATACCAGACACGGCTCTGATTGCTGGCTTTTAACAATTTTCCAACTAAAAACGGCGATAATAGATCTCCGTGTAACCATTTTCAGAAGACGCTTTTGCATTCAGGGCACTCGGTGTTTGCGGCTCGGTGCGTTTGGTTGGTGTGAACGATGCCGAATCTGTTCCAGTGATTTAAATTGATTTACACTCCACTGTGTAAAGCAGAGTGCTGGCATAAATCAGAATCCAATCTCACTCTCGTGCCCGTGCCTTATAAAACCCGACTCTGTTTTATCTATTGTACGTCTGTGTGCTTTATTTAGCCCTGTGCGTACCGGGATCTCCCTCGGGCTGGATGGAGGTTCCTGATTTTACCATCAAGGTACAGCTTTGCCATTGAGTACAACGTGAACATCCAAACTGTTCCACTGGGGAAAGGCGCATGGTAGGTTCTGATGCCTCCTGGAAGCTGCGTTCTTAGAGTTCCTTGAGAGAGATTTTTGGGGTTATCTCCAGAATTCGAAGCGTATTGGATTCAGCAGTTCTCACTGACTTGCCCATGTGCTCTGTGTGGTTGCTGTGTGTGTGCAGAAGGCTGTGTTCATGGCAGATCGGTCTGCTTCCCTGATTTCCTCTGAGTTCTGAGCTGCTGGGCTGTTTCTCCTACTCGCATCCTGGAAGCCCGAGGTACCGGGGGCTCGTGATGGTGCTCCCAGCTGTGGAAGCAGCTCTTCCACCACGCATTCTGGTAAGTCTCAAAATCTAAGCTAAGCTGCCACAAGACATTATTTTCCACCACGTTTTACTGTCCCTAAACAGCGTGTTTTGCTGTCCCTAAACTATCAATAAGCGAGGATGCTTGTACTGCACAGGACCTTGCTCTGGCAGCTCGAGCTGTCTGTTCGTGTCTCCGTGCTGATGTCCATCTCCTGTGCATGTGTAACTTGGCTTGATCCGAACTCGTCTTGCTCATCCCTGCTGTCATCTTCCTCACAGTGTTGGTGACAGACGGGTGCTGCTCTTCGATGTGCCCACGTCCCTCTGCACGCTGCTGAGCTCGGAATCGCCGGGATCACCCTTCCAGCATTCCTCTTTTCCCCTCTCTCTCCTCAGCAAACCCAGGAGCTGTTTGTGTGTGTGTGTGTGTGTAAGTGTGCACAAAAATAGCCCAGCAGAGAGACAGCTCTATTCTGCCTTCCCATCCATATTTTTTTTTTGTTGGTCTAAATACAGCTTTTCAGGACAAGTTTTGTTGCATCCTCCTGCGTTCAGCATCGCTCAGGGAGGTCTCCGTGCATCTCCCTGTGTGCCAATGGCTCCGCTCCTGCAGCCCTGGCTGGGAGGGGAGGAGGGAGCCAGGCACCCCGCACTGGAGGTTTCTCAGGGACTCTCCCAAACACATTACACTGAAGATCACCGTGTTTTGGCCACCCTCTCCAGATTTACATCAGTGACCTAGAAAAGCCTTTGGTGCATCCATATCCACCTTGCAACAGCGTTAGGGGATTAGAAAGTTTGGTTCTTAGGGTTCCAAAGTGACAGAAGCATTGCCCTGAGCTCAAATTTTCGCAGGTGGAGGCAGTGGCAGCACGGGGCTGGGACCAGGTCTGCACGGCCAGGTCATGGAGCTCTTTTTTTTTGTATACCATGGGAATAGCATCACGGACACCTTGAGCAGAGTTCAGAACCCTGGGGTGGGAGGATCCAGAGAGCCCCGGACTGTGCTACAGGTGGATTATGATCCTGGTTCTGGGCCTGCTTGTGCCATGATCCAAGCCAGCAGCCCTGTCCGTCCTGAGCTGTGACAAAACACCTGACATTTAGAGAATCCTGGGTAAGGATTTCTCTGCAGCTTGGAGAATGGGCTTTCCTTTATTCTCCTTCCCTAAGGAGAATAGGAAACATACCTGAATCCAAGCGATTGTCTCATTTGTAACTTAAAAACGGCCTGTTTAACAATTAAACTTCATCAAACCTCATGCCAGGCACCCAAACTGCGGGTAGGGAACAAGGTGTATGTGTCTGGCAGCTTCAAGCACAGCCTACAAAGAGAGCCACAGCCCCAGGGACAGTGGGACCCCTGGGGACAGCAGGAGCACACCCGCTCCCGGCCGCCCACGCAGGGTCTCTGGGCTCACATCTCTGTGTGTTTGCCCTCCAGCCCCCTCCCTTCTTTCTCCCTCCTTTCTCTCCATGTGTATTTTGTCTCCTCCTCCTCCTGCCTGTGTGTGTTTCTGCCTTCGCATCCCCGTTCTCTCCCTCCCCTCCTTCGGGCTGGTGGCCAAGGGACCTCCAAAGGGCTGTCCTTGTCCCCCCGCCCGTGCCCAGCCAAGGGGATCGCGGCGTGCCGGGGAGATGCTGTCGGTGCCGGGGATGTGATCGCATAGCAACACGGCGGCGGAGGAGGCTCAGCCCCAGCATGCAGCCCCGTCACAGGCACCTCTCTGCTGATTCACAGCCCCAGCCCCTGCTCCCGACGCCCGGCTGCTGCCCGCGGCTCCCACCCGGCGCGCTCCCAAGGTAGGCCCCGGCCAAACCCGCGTCCCGGTGGGGCTGGGAAGGGGGAAGCAGCGAGGGATGGTCGTCCTCGGGAACGCAGCCCTGTGCGTCTGTGCATCCATCCCTTCGGAGAGATTTGCCGCTGTCCGTGTGCGTGCGGGTGAGGAAACTCGCGGAGAAGGGAAGAAGGGGGCAGGGGGGACGCGGGGGCAGGAGGGGGGCTGCTCCCCCAGGGAGAGGCTGGGGATGGGGGGGATGCGGGCGCTCGGGGCAGACAATAGCAGCGAGCATCCCTGCTGCACCAGCTGTGGCTCTTCCCCTTCCCCCGGCCGTGTTTGCGGCGGAGCTGGAGGACTGCTCGGAGCAGGGTGTGTGCTGGCCTTCAGCATCCTCCCGAAAGCTGCAGGGCGAGGCAGATGGAGGTACCTCCGGCAGCAGGCTGGGACCAGGCTGCTCCAGCTCTGCTCTTTTTGTTCGCTGCCCTGCCCAGCGCAGCCTGGCTCCTTTGATGTCTCAACCCTCCCGCTCCCAGCTGCCCTCCAGTGCCTTCCTCCTCCTCCTCTCCCAGGGCCCCGTGTTCCACTCCAGACTCCCTACAGCGCAAGTAAAGCCTTCCAGGGCAGCTGGGACACTGCTGCTCCCCAGGCCTGGCACCGTGTGTCCTCCATGGGTCGGTGCCACTGGGCACAACGGGCGGTCACTGATCCCCAGTGCCATCCCTTGGGTCCTCCTTTCTGCACAGCACCGCAGGCACGGGGCTCTGGTGGTGAAATCAGCAGCACTGCCTCCATGGGATCATGCCCTCAGTGCTGGGAGTGCCCCTGTGCTGTCACCCTGTGCTGCCCAAGGGACAGCAGGTGGCATGGTGTGTGGCTGGCTCTTATCACCCAGCCAGATCTCCGGGTGTTTGTGCTTTATCTGTGCCCCAGCACCAGGTCCTTGGCACCTCCTTGCTGTCCTCCTTGCTCCTCTCTCTGGAGCTGTGAGCGTTGCCACTTGGTCACTCTCTTTGGTGGCCTTTATTGCCCATTGCCCCCTACAACCACACCATGTGAAATCCCAGCTGGAGGGCTCGGCTGTGGTGGGTGGGTTTCTGTTTTTGTGCCTGGTGTGTGTGTGTGTGCCTGTTTGATTTTGGGTCCATCTCGCGTTGTCACCTGCCCATCCCCACGCTGAAGGGTGACGGGTGTGTAACAGCACTCCAGAAAGGGAGAAAAATGACGTTCTTGGTGAAAAACAGGATGAGGATGGAACCTTCCTGGGTTCATTCCTGAGACAGATAAATCACGCTCACTGGAGTTGCCCAGGATTGCGAGCGAGGTTGCTCGGGTCGGGGTGAACCTTCTCCACCGAAACAAAGCGGGATGGTGACGGGATTAAATGGACGGCTCCAAACAAAGCCCCGACTCCTGGAGGCGTACGGTGAATTTCCCATTATAATGCCGTTCTCAGAAATGCGTTCAGGGCTTCCACTTCAGGCTGGATGCCTGTGATAAAAGCATGAAAGTGGAATTGCAAAACTCCTGAAACGAGGCACACCGAGCAGGAAGAATTCACTCTTCCAAAAACCTCATTTTCACAGGTGTTTAAAGATCAAACGGCGCTTCAGAAGGAAGCCAAAATAGCTCCATCCCGTCTTCCTCCGCTGTTTCCCCTAGCATAAAAATGAGGGGAAGGGAAGGAAGCGGGACCTCGTGGGTTCTTGGTCCGCTCACAGCACGCTTTGCCTTGGATGGCCGCAGAGCTGGGTGTGGGAGGGGTAAGGACCAGCTCGTCGGGGAGGCAGAACCTTCAGTGCAGAGAACTAGGTACTATTTTAACACCAAGAGCGAGAAACAAAGAGCCAAGGAAGCTGAACGTCAGCCCAGCACTGCTGGTTATCTCTGGGTGTGCTCCCCACACTTGCTCGTGGTGTATGAGCATGGCCAATGGGCGATGGATGTGCTTCTCACCAAGACTTGTTCCTCTGCTACCAGCAGGGAGGGAAAGCACGGATTGTCCGAGGAGAAAGACAAAATGAAGACTCAGGGTTTACAGTGGGTTTAAATAGGCTGGCTTCAAGGCAACAGAGCAGGCAGAGCACTCTGCAACCTTCTTCCAGTCATCAGTTGTTGCCCCCGTGCTGTCCCTGTTGGGGGTGGGGAGGATGCTGCCGTCCTCCCCTGCTCCTTTTGTCACCAGATCAACCAGGCAGCGACTTCTGTGCCCAACACTGCGGAGCTGTGTGCTCATGGCTGGGCTTCAAGGTGCAAGGGTGATGGCATACGGTGCTTGCCTAATTGGAGGAGGAGAGGAGACAGGAAGAATCCCTCAGCCAAGCGAGTTTTGGAGAGAGCAGCTCAAAACCCAGCTGCGAGTCGGGAAGGGCACGTGAAAGAAATTTCAGATTTTCAGTCTTCCTAAATTACCGTGAGTTATTTTTATGCAGAGTGGAGCAGTTGGTTCTGCATGCCCGTGCTGTGGCCACGCACCTCATTGGCTGGGGACATCAAGGTCCCCATTTTCTGGATATAGCTGGTGAAATTCTTCAGCCTGAGCTTTTGTGTGCACATGTGTATTCTTCTGCTTGGGAAAACAGAGAGAGCGAGCCAGCAGAGAGACCCTGCTCCTTTATTAAGACCTATGACACCTGTTTATCCCTTGAATTTAAAAACCGTTTTGGTTGTGAGCTCCGGCTCTAAGTGGTCATCTCAGTAGGTGGGTGTTAGGTGGGAGAGTGCCACTTCACCCACATTTGGTGGATAATCATAGAATCATAGCATCATTCGGGTTGGAAAAGAGCTCTAAGATCACCAAGTCCAACACCAAGCCATCCCACTGTGCCCACTGAGCCATGTCCCCCAGTGCCACATCACTATGTTTATGGAACACCTCCAGGGACAGTGACCCCTCCCACACTCCCTGGGCAGCCCATTCCATCCCCACTCTTTCTAAGATTTTTCCTAATAACCAACCTGCACCTCCCCTGGTGCAACTTGAGGCCATCACCTCTCATCCCGGTCAGGTTCTCCTCTCCCACCTGCCCACCGCCAGATACACCGAATGTTTTATGCCTCTTCTTAAGGACAGCTGCCTAATTGAGGGGCCCTTTGCTGTAATTAACGATGGGGACCTGGCACTGAGGTGGAAGTGTCTGTGAGGACACGTTGTGCCGCAGAGGATGAAGGTTCACCTGGTGTCCTGTTTTGCAGATGGGTTTTTGAGTCCTGGGATGGTGGGGCTCTCAGTGTCTGATGTATGGGAGACTGCTGCTGGCCCTTGTAGGGCAGGAGAAGCGAGAGTCAGGCTGTGGGGTGGCTTTCATGGAGCGGGTTTGGTTATCTGCTCCTGGTCTTAAAGAGAGGAAGGAGCTGTGCTCCAGGAGCTGTGCTGTCTTTAAGCTCATCCCAGCAGGATGAGGACTTGTCTCTCACCAAAGCGTGACCCAGCGGGGTCTTGGGAAGTAGGGCTGCTGGCCCTGGATCTCAGGATCAAGCTATTTACTTACAGATGCAGAAAACGATTTTTTTTGCTGGAACAGGATGTGCTGCTGCACCACCGAGGGAGTCCTGCTGTCTGCCAGCTTGGAATGCTCCCTTTGTCTGTGTGTACATGGGAGCTGAACTTTGAAATATCCGCCAGCCTCCCACCTTTCCCCTTAAAGGACGCTGGGCATGCTGAGCTGAAATGTTATTCCTTCTCTTGTACGCTAAGTTAAACAACAACAAAGTCGTTAACATTTCCAGCAGCAGGGAGTGTGTTTGTATTTCCATTCCCCTCGTGGGATAGAGGCTGAGCTGCTTTGCCTCCAAACGTTACCGTATTTTTTCCTTATAGACCAGGATGTGAAGTGGAAAGTTTCAGTCCAGAAAGAACATTTTGGAGGAAGTTAGCAATTCCAAACATAAGCCTTGTGACAGGGTGACCTCTTGCCCTAGATGCTGTATTTGCTGCTCTTTTATGTAGAGAGAGCTGCAAACTCAACATCTGTGCAGGATTCCAGCTCCCAGGGCAGGTCCCCACCCTGCAGAGATACGGGGCAGCTGCAGGGTGACCCGTGGTGGGAATTCCCAGGTGTTTGTCAGCTTGAATCCGGGTTTCCATCAGAAGGATTTTGAACAATGGGATTAAAATGTGCTCCCAGATGTTGGTACCCACAGATGTGAGGGTTTCCTGATGCTTAGGGTGCAGGATGCAGGGCAGCACCCTTGGGGTTGGTTCCTGCAGCAGGCAGGTACGACAGGCATTAAACAAGTGAAAAGTGGCTGCTGTAGGGGAAGTGTACGTTGGTTCGCTCAGTCGAGCCTCACCGTCTGCTTGTCTCTTCCCTTGAACGTTGTCCCTGCCCAAGGAGGTGAGGAGCCCAGGAGGTGCTGAGGGACTCCATAATGCCAATGGGGCTGACCCTCCCCTTCTGCAGAGCTGCACCAACCCCGTCCACGGAGACCTTTCCTTCAGCAGAATGCAGAAAGATCCATGGCATCAGAAAGCTGAGGCTGCGGTGAGATGTCGCAGAGCCTCATTACCAAAATGATCATCACAGAACGTCATTACCCACATGGTAAATAGGGGAGACCCATGGATCTCCAGGTCAGAGCTCAGCAGGATTCCACTGAGCGAGTTGAGGCAAAGGAACCTCGTGCCCTGAGAATTGTGTTTCCAAGGATGGAGCCTCTTGGCCGGCCTCACCCAGAGGGTGCTTGGGGCAGCTCAGCCCCTAACACAAACATTGAGGCAATAGGAGATGCAGGTGTCTCCTGAAGGCACAAATCAGCCACTGCACCCCTGGAGCTGTGTGGGGTGAGTGCCCAGCGAGGCTCTGACGACCCTGGCCCCGTAACTGCTGCTGTGTGTGATAACTGTGCTGGGATGGAGCGGGGCCGGGGTGCTGCCGTGCACGGGCTGCAGTGCTCATCTGTGCAGGAAGGGGAGAGGGCAGATCCCGGGATTATGGGCATGTTGGAGAGCTCAGCACAGGCTGTTCTGCTGGAGACGGGGAGAATGACAGCAGAAGGGATTAAAAAAAATCCTAACAGGATAAGCTGTCCCCTTAATGTGCTTGATGGAGATGGGAAGGCAGTGCAGTGCTCTGGGGTGGGCAGAGCAATGGGCAGATGCTCTGTGCCCTGACCCTGGGTGCTGGAGCTGCATGGGCAGAGCCTCAGCCCCAGGCAGAGCTGTGGGACAGTGCTTCTGTTCTGCAAAACTTGCTTCTGGTAAAGGCTTACCGTGCGCCTTTCTGCCTGGTTGCTGTTTTCTTGTTGCTTTGTGTCAAGCGGAGACGATGTGGCAATGGGATTAATGACAGTTCTGGCTCAGTCAGGCCCCAGAGAGTAAAAACAAATCAGCAGTGCCCAGAGGTTTGGTTCAGGTGTGCTGAATGCACATGGGGCCGCTGCTCGCCCGCTTTATGGCTCACACAGCTTATAATATTGAATAAAAACGTGGTTTTATAGCTCATGACAAAAACGCATAAAAAGATTTTGTGAGAAGGAGGGAGTGAGGCACTGGGAAATTCCCCTTCTGACTTTGAAAGCAAAAAATAACGTGTTGGAAGCTATCGTGTGCTGTGGGGAGATGTCTGTGATGTCCAGACAGAGGTGGCTGTGTCCTGAGAGCTGTTCCCCTCCGCCTTCAATGTGGGCATCTCCCGCGGTGCAGGAGCCCCAGCTCTGCTTGTGATGCAGCACAACGCGTGGGACTCACGCAGGACATCATTACAGCAAATTATGTAACTAGAAGCAAAAAAAAGAATGGGCCATCCATATGGGGGAAAAAAAAAAAAACAAAAAAAGATTGCAACCTTAGCGCAAAGCCGACTCGAGGTGCAGGCGTTCAGCCCCCGGGCTCTGTGCAGGCAGCAGGGGATGGGTGACATCGCAGGGAGGTGCTGACCCTCGCTCTGCCTTCCAGGTGCTCGCACCCGGGGTCGTCTCCATCCCCATGAACGTTGGTGCTGATGCAGCCCCTGGTGATGCAGGAATGGCCCTATGTCCTCCCGCGGTGTCCTGAGTGGCACGTGGCCAACGCGGCGCTGCCCGGCAGCGCTGCCCTCCCGCTGTCACAGGTAAGAGCTGGGGCTGGAGGCAGCAGTGGGAGCACACCGGGACCCTGCTCCTGGGGAGGGGGAGGGAGGGAAGGCTGCCAGCCCCGGCCCCCCATCGCCTCGTGCTTAATGAGGCCGTCAGCTCTCCTCCAGCGCTTTGGCTGCAAAGCGTTTCCCAAAGTGGAGCAGGGGAGGCAACCCGCAGAGCTGTGCTTCAGACTTCCTCCAGAATCGAGAACGAGAGGCCACCAGCTGCTCTTAGACATGCGCTTGGGTTTACTTTTTCTTGGAAATGTGGAAGGGTGGTAGCTTCTGCTGAGGAGGTGTGTTGCCATCTTCCTTGTTGAGGAGGAAAGCGCATCCCTCAGTGGGAGCTGAGGCTGGGATGCTGCAGGCAGGGGCTGAGGGGTCTCTGTGCCTCCTCCTCTCAGGTGTCCCTCACCATGGAGGGAGCAGCCTTCCCCTGCTGTCCCCGTGCCCCCAGCCCACCCTTGGCTGAGCCTAGCTGGGTGCAGCCCTGGGGCTGGGGGCTTGGGGATGGGAGAGGGCGAGGCGGTGGGTGAGGAGCCCGGCGGGGATGCCAGCGGTCAGATGTGCATGGAGACAGGGAGCTTTTCATTCCCTCCCCGTAGGTGGAGAAGAGCATGGGAACAATGCTGGCCAGCAGGGCTGTGGGGGACACCGGGAGCCAGCCCAGAGCCCGTTGGCAAAAACAAACTCTTTGCACCCAGATGGGCAGCAGCATCCACACCGGCACCCAGTGCTGAGCTGGGGCAAGGAGGGCACCTGGCTCCTCGGGGTTAGGTCTGAAGGGCAGGTTTGCCTTCTGGGTTGCCAAAGTTTGCTGGGACCTGGGTGACCCATGCCCCTAGCCATACCGCCCTGTGTGCCTCCCATCCTTGCAGGGCTTGGCGGCACCCTGGGGGTTAAGGCAGGTTGGAGGCCGCAGGAATGCTGCAGACAAAGCTGGGATTGAGGCCGGTGAGGAGGCACGGCCGCCCCCCTCCAGATTCCTGGGGGGTCAGTGCTGGGGGCAGCCCTGCACCCGGCTCACAGCTGTGCTCGCTGCCTCCCGGGCGGCTGCACGCAGCGGGGCCGCAGGCAATGCCCCATCCAACGGCTGCAGCGAGCGGCCCCGCTGCACCCAGAGCCCGCTGGAGTCCACGTGAGTGTCCCGGGGTGAAAAAAGGGGTGCTCAGGGGATGCTCAGGGGATGCATGGGGGATGCTTGCGGGAAAGGCTCTGCTTTTCCCTCTGCCCGCTTGCAGGGGTCATCCTGGGGAGCGGTGTTCGGCACCTGGCCCGCTCTTGGCCACCATCCCCGGCTTATCTCCAGGTCACAGTCTGTGAGTGGTAGGCTTTTAGCATCACCTGGAGCTGGGTTGGGAGGTCTGTGTTTTCTGGTAGAGCTGATCCTCTCCTTTCGCATCCCCTGGGGCAGAGGGAGGGCCGGGTGCTCCTGGGCAGCGCTGGGGGTAACCCACTTGGGCGCGGGAGGAGACGCGCAGGCAGACCGTTGAGTTTCATTTATTTTTTCCTACGTGCGAGCAGCAGTTTTAGCTCGAATGATTCATTATTCACGGCCCCGAGATTCCTGTGAACTCTGTGGGCGACGCTTTTCTCTGTTTTCCCGATGCTCCTGGCGCAGCAGGGCGGGGGAGCAGCCAGCAGCCTGGCGGTTCACGCTTTAAATGAAGCAAACTTAGCAGTGCTTGGTGATCATTAGACTCGTCCCTGAGAGCCAGCACGAAGCAGGCACTGCTCTACCTGCTGGCCGAACCCTGGGGCTCAGCGTGCAGTGCTGCACGAGGAGCTGGGTACCCCGTGTCGGTGCTGGGATGCTCCTGCAGCCCACGGGCAGAATGGGTGAGGGATATCTGTATCTTGCCCCTGCAAGCGCTGCTGCCTTCCCTGGCAAAGTTTCCCTGTTGCATGTGCCGTTTAGAGAGTGCTAATGCAGTTAATTATGGTTGATTAGTCACCTGGGGATAATTACCCCCCAAACGAGCTCTAGTATGGAAGCAGCATTAGAGCGAAGCGCTGCCTGTGCCCCAACAAAGCGCATTGACTCTCGCTTGTGGCAAGGCGGTGGGTTTGTGTGTTTTGTGTACCAAGTGACTTTTTAGGAGAAGAAATCCCTCCCCTCTCACCAGCTCCTGTGTGAGATGCTGTGGTCCTGCCAGGTGTTGGGGTGGCCGACAGACGCAGTGGCACCTCCATTGCCACTGCAAAAGGGAGCGGGCGCGATACTGCACTATAGAGGCTTAGGACAGGATTGCCCATCCACTGAGGATTTGTGGATCAGCACCCATGTTCCAGGCAGGGTCCCTGGGGGTGTCCAGCTCACCTGTTGGCTGTGCAGGGCTGGGTGGAGGTGTCCACACTGCCATGTGCCTCCTGCATGTGAGCAGGGCGGGTTTGGCTGCCATTTGCTCCACTGGAGCACCCTTGGTGCTGCTGCGGGTCCTGGGGGTGCAGGGAAGCAGCTCAGAGCTGCAGTGCAGACAGAGAGCAGCTGGGTGCTTCTGCAGAGGAGCAGGTGGCAGTCACAGTGCTGTGCATGGGACAGAGGAGGCTGCCAGGTCCCCCTGGTCCCTAGGAACAGCGGAGCCTGCTGTGCCCACCTCCTCTCCAAGCACAGCAGCCCTGCGTGGCACAGCAAGAAATGGCCATTAGCACTGCAGGGACTGTGGCACGCAGTGGCCAGCTCTGATTCAACACATTGCAGTGATGCCGCTCAGCCAGTTCATCACTGAGCAACAGGAGTGCAGAGCAGGAGGGGTGGGGAAGCCCAGAATTGCCACCTTCATTCATGGCACCCTGCCCTTTCTCCAGGCACGGCCGTGACCTCCCTGGAGCAGCTCCTGAGAGCTGAGAAGGGAGGGGTGGTGCTGGCAGAGGGGATGGGTGCACCCAGAGACGGTGCCATGGGTGCAGCATCGCAGCTGGCTCCATTTCTACCCAGGTTAAAGGCTCTCAGGATGGCACAGGACCTTCGTGTGTGACCCCCCGGGCTCCCAGCAGCGCCGCTGGGCCCCAGGCCCCTCTGGAGATGAATCTTTGTTGGAACGAGATCAAAAAGAAATCGCACAGCCTTCGGTAAGAGCCCCTGGCCTGCCAGCCGCATGGGCTGTGCGTGCTCCCAGGGTTTTCTGAGCTCGTCTGCTGCATCACCCCCATGAGCTCAACCTTCAGAGGCTGCAGCTCCCCGGCCAGCAGGATGGAGAGCTTAACTGGGGCATGCTAATCGCCTCTTGCCTCGGCACTGCCTCCTGGAAGCCACCCAGGCACAGAGACACGGAGCCAAGCCCCTGTGCTGCCAGAGCACAGCCCTGCCCAGCCTGGGGATGCGCAGAGCAGCTCTGTGAGCTGCAGAGCAGCCCCTGTGCAGCACCTCCTGCCCCATGACATGGGGTCCCCGCAGCTCAGGGTTCCATGGGGTTGTGTCAAGGTCCTGTCCTGGTGACCCCACGCTGTCCCCTCCCGCAGGGCTCGGCTAGAGGCCTTCTCTGACCACAGTGGGAAGCTGCAGGTGCCTCTGCAGGAGATCATTGACTGGCTGGGGCAGAAGGATGAGGAGCTGTCAGCACAGCTGCCTCTGCGCGGCGATATCCTCCTGGTGCAGCAGGAGAAGGAGACGCATGCGGTATGTCCCCTCCTGCTCCCCGTCTGTGTCCCTGCCTGTACCTTCCACATGTCCCAACTCTGTGATGGGGGGAATTGCCTCTCTCTGGTCTCTATGTCTGCGACCATGGGGGCCAAGGAGGGTGGTGAGGCTAAAGGTGGTGCAATGATGAGGACGTGAGTGGCTCTTGCTGTAGCACATTGTCATCGTGTCTGAAATTGAGGCATGTCCTAGCGGTGCCTATCTGGCAGCACTGCAGCCTCTGCATGTTGCACGTGGTCACGCTGTCCCTGCACAGCAAGAAGGTTTCTCTGGTGACTTCCCTCTGTGCTTCCAGTGAGGGCTGGAAACTTTTTCTCCAGCGATGTTTCCCTGATGTCACTGAGAAGCCTCTGTGGGTGGCTCATTTGGGTACCGGATGAGTAAATCACTGCAGCCCTCGGCGAAAGGGCAGCAGGATGTAATTCTCCAGCTCAGCCAGTTGTCTCCTGTGCCCTGCTCTCCTCTCCAGGCTTTCATGGAAGAAGTGAAGTCCCGGGGGCCGTACATTTACTCTGTCTTAGAGTCAGCGCAGGCTTTCCTTTCCCAGCATCCATTTGAGGAACTGGAAGAACCAACTTCAGAAAGCAAAGGTCTGTGGAGCTCCCGTTCCCTGTTGTCCTACGGCCCCTCCAGGGCTGGACCAGGGAGGATGGAGCAGGGCAATTGGTGCGTGGTGGTGGTCCGCCTCTTGCCATAGTGCATAGGCTGTGTCCAGTCCTTTGGTAGAAAATGAGCTGTGCTTCTGTCCTTGGCTCTCACTGTTGCCCTCCATGCCCTCCTGCTCTGCCTTCACAGATGTCTCTCCCCGGCACCGGATCCAGAACATCAGCCGCTTTGTCTGGAAGCAGGCGAACGTGGCCAGCGAGCTGTGGGAGAAGCTCACGGCCCGCTGCGTGGACCAGCACCGGCACATCGAGCGGACCCTGGAGCAGCTGCTGGAGATCAAAGGGGCCATGGAGGAGCTCAGCACGGCACTGGACCAGGCTGAAAGTGTGCGTGAAACCTGGGAACCCATCGGGGACCTCTTCATCGACTCCTTGCCGGAGCACATCCAGTCAACCAAGGTACTGGTGGCTGCAAGAAGGCTCCAACCAGGGGAGCTCAGCCTGCGGGAGGGTTGGTCAGCAGGCTCTGGCCAGCCACCAGCACTCCTCTGCTCATAGTGGAGGAATCACGCTTGGATATTGACATCTTCCTTGCTGTTTCTCATTCTTTGCCCTGTACTCATTCTCCCTGGGCACGGGACTCCAGCTCTTCAAAGAGGAGCTCTCTCCCATGAAGGATGGGGTGAAGGTGGTCAATGACCTCGCACACCAGCTCGCCATCTCAGATGTCCACCTGTCCATGGAGAACTCGCGCACCCTGGAGCAGATCAACATGCGCTGGAAGCAACTGCAGGTGGGAAGGGGTCAAGGCCACACACCACAAACAAAGCACAGGCGGGGGGAGGCTGTGGGAGGACTGAGCTGTGAGGGTGATGAAGTGAGTCTTGGCGTGGCAGGACATAATGTTCTCCTGGAGGGCGAGACCATCAGTTAAGAGCTGGGGAAGTGGTAAATCTGCAGAGCAGGAAAAGGCAGTGGGAGGAACAAAAGAAGCAGTCTGAGGAGAACTGGGGTCTGATGGGGGTCATTACGTGCTCTGGTTGTGTTGGTGTCTGTGAAAATGTGAATATGGGTGAGGTGGAGATGTGGGTGAGGTGGAGATGTGGCCCATGCTGCCCCAGCCCATGGGAGGAGGTTGAAGGCTGAGCTGTCTGGGCAATGTAGATGTCCCTGTTTGTTGCAGGCAGTTGGACTAGATGACCTTTAAATGTCCCTTCCAACTCTAACAATTCTATAATTCTAAGATCACGTGAATCTGAGGCGAGGAAGGAAGCAGGCCCCGGGTGGCTGGGGCACATCTGAGTCCATCCTCAAGCCTTTCCCAACAGGGCTGCAGTCCGAAATGCCCAACACACTGCCGTCACGCTGTTGTGTCCTTCCTGCAGGCCTCCATAAACGAACGCCTGAAGCAGCTCCAGGATGCGCACCGGGACTTCGGGCCGGGCTCCCAGCACTTCCTCTCCTGTACGTGGGCAGGTCCTGGTGGCTGGGATGGGCTATGGAGCTCCCAAAAACTGGGACAGCACATGGGGAGGTCATGCACCTTGTGCCTGGTGGGAGCAGGAGGCATCTCCCAGAGCTGTGTGCTCCCCTTTAGGGTGCTGTGATGCTCTAGGGTGACACCAGAACAGTGCCAGTGTTGAGGACAGAGTGGGCAAGGCAACAGGTGGCAGAGAAATGCAGTCCCCGTGATCCTGCATTACTCCTTTGGAGGCCAGAAATGCACAAAACAAGGAGGCAGAGAGATGCTGGTGGCTCCCAGAGCTGCAAAGGATGGGCAGATGCTGGGCTCTGTCCTCGGAATTGCTGAGGCCTGCAGGGCCTCCAGCTGCCAGTAGGGTTTGCTGGCCCCAGTGCCCACCTCATCCTCCCCTCTGGGAGGAAGGGCAGTGTTTCCAGTGCCTGAACTGATAAGCTGCCTGTGGCGAGGGAGAAGAGCTGAGAGGCGCCAAAGGGCTTCTGTCCTCTAGATAACGAACACAGGGCTGTACGAGTATGGGGTGAGTCCTTGTCTCCCTCAGATCTCTCCTGGGCAGCGTCTCTCTCCAGCTCCCACAGATGAGGGCCTGGGGGGCACAAACCCATGGCACGGCCTCACCAGGCTCTCACCAGGACCTCAAGGATTGCCCGGTGCTGGCCTGACCTCTGCCCCTCTCTCCTCACAGCCTCTGTCCAGGTGCCCTGGGAGCGAGCCATTTCCCCCAACAAAGTGCCGTACTACATCAAGTGAGTGTGCCCTGCAGTGGGAGCTGGGGCCGGGCCGGGGGAAGCACTGACCCCCACTGGGGCCCATCAGAGCCTTGCAGGCACCCCCTGCTCTGCTGTGCCCTGAGGGGCAGCACCCCAGTGTGTGTGTGACCCCAGCATGTCCCCCATGCTGGGTGCCCAGCCTGACCCCTGCCTTCCCTCTGCTCCCCCAGCCACCAGGCCCAGACGACGTGCTGGGACCACCCGAAGATGACGGAGCTGTACCAGACACTGGGTAAGGAGGCTGCCATGATCCTCCTTTCTCTGCACAGAGTGTGATGTGATGCCTCCATCCCCTCCATGCTCACCCAACAGAGGCAGTGGGGTGCAGGGCCCAGCCAGGCTCATGCTGGGGGGGGGCTGGGAGCAGTGGCCACTGCTTCCTGCCCTGCAGATAAGGATGTTCAGCTGTGGTTTTCTTCTTCTTTTCCTGTGTTCTCGCAGCGGATTTGAACAACATCAAGTTCTCGGCCTATCGGACGGCCATGAAGCTGCGACGGGTGCAGAAGGCCCTGCGACGTGAGTGCAAGTGTTTTCCTGCTGCTGGGTCTCCCTTGGCTGAGGCACTAAATGAACGCTGCCTTCCATCAGGGGCAGGAGCCCTCCAGGGACCTGCTAGGAAGATGGGCCTCTGGCTGGCAAGCTTGGTCATACACTTTGGGAAATTCAGAACTGATAAAGCGTAAATGGGGCCAGACATCAGCTTTCACTGCTGCTCCTGCCCAGCTTGCTGCCCAGCAGTGGTCACAGAAACACCAGGCGTGGCTGGCACGGG
Organism: Penelope pileata; assembly: GCA_013396635.1. Classification (NCBI taxonomy): domain Eukaryota; kingdom Metazoa; phylum Chordata; class Aves; order Galliformes; family Cracidae; genus Penelope; species Penelope pileata. Next base: position 61,928 of record WBMW01002042.1, read on the forward strand.
GACAGGGAACAAAGCAGAGCCCTTCCTGAGCCCCTCGTGCATCTTTGGTTGCCTGTGTCTACGGTCTCAAGTGCTGCACTGGTGACTTCTTCCCATTCTAGAAATGATGTGGAACAACTTAGTGCTTGAATGAGAACTTAGAATTTGGATGAGAACACTCGAGATGTACTCGAGAAGGGTGAAGAGGCTGCCAGGGCAGCTCCCTCCTGGTGGGAGTTTCAGGGCAGCGGGTGCTGGGCAGGGATGCTGCAGAGCCATATGCAGTTGGGTGTGAATTTGGGATCCCTGCTGCAACCATCAGCAGATGGGAGGGAGAAGGGAGGACTTTCCACACTGGGATGTTACCATGTGGAAATGGCACGTGGTCTCTGGGATACCAAGGGCTTTGCTTTCCCATGCCAGCCCTGCAGGCATTGCTGCTTTTGGGAAGGCAAGCTGTCCAGAAAAGTGGCTCCAGAGGCTGATGGGTGGTGGGGTGAGGTTTACAAATGGGAGATCCATTCCAGAAGCTGTGCCCACCCTGCCCATAACCTGCCCACTTCCCCACAGCAGCAGGGCTGTGTCTCCCTCCTCTTGGTCCTCATCCCCACTGTTCTTCCAACTGCCTGTGCTCTCTGCTCAGTGGACATGGTGACCCTGGCCACGGCCCTGGAAATCTTCAACGAGCACGACCTGCAGCCCAGCGACCGGGCCATGGACGTGGTGGAGGTCATCCATTGCCTGACCGCTCTCTATGAGAGGCTGGAGGAGGAGCGGGGCATACTGGTGAACGTGCCGCTCTGCGTGGACATGAGCCTCAACTGGCTGCTCAACGTCTTCGACAGGTACCGGCCCTGCAGCATCCTCCTGCTGTGCTTGGGAGGAAAGCTTGGGGCCGTGCTCCCAGCTGACAGCGCTGCAAAATGGGATGGGGCTGGCTGGGGTGGGCTTGCCTTGCTGACCCCTTGCCCAAAAAACCACCCGTGGACCTGTGCCGTGTCTCGCCTTGCAGTGGCCGCAGTGGGAAGATGAGGGCCCTCTCCTTCAAGACGGGCATTGCATGTCTGTGCGGGACGGAGGTCAAGGAGAAGTTTCAGTGTGAGTCCCTTGGCACTGAGCAACCCAGGGGAAGCAGGAGTGCTTTTGTTTCCCGGCTTAGCCATTCGCTTCCCAGGAAGAGCAGAGAAAGCAGCTTTCATGCAGTGACTCATCTCCCTGCATGCCACCCTCCTTCCCTTCCTCCCTAAATTAGAAGGCATTTTTGCATTGCCCTTGGTGCTGCGGGGTCCTGCTTGCATGGCACTGTCGGGAGCGGTGCAGAGAAGGCCATTGGGCAGCAGTGCTTCAGTGCTTCTCGAGGGAAAACCTGGGGGTGCACGGCTGGGCAGTGAGGGTCACATAAATCAAAGCCCCTTCTGCTGCATTTTAACTGTGGGACAGCCATGGGACACTGGTGGGGGGCTCAGATAAGCAAGGGGTGAAATAAAGAAGTGATGCACGTATAACCTCTGCCTCAAGAAGGCTCTCAGCTCCTGATCACTGGGAGCTGATGAAGGTTATTAAATCACCATTCAGTTCCTTTCCCCCTTATTGGAGCTGCCCCTCAGTGCCAGCTGTGTGTCTGACTGTGCTGTCCCCGCAGATCTCTTCAGCCAAGTGGCCAACGCGGGGGGGCTGTGTGACCAGCGGCACCTGGGGGTGCTGCTCCACGAGGCCATCCAGGTCCCACGGCAGCTGGGCGAGGTGGCAGCCTTCGGGGGCAGCAACGTGGAGCCCAGCATCCGCAGCTGCTTCCGCTTTGTGAGTACCGCCACAGCCATCCCCTCCGTGTCCATGTGAGCGTCCCGTGGTGGTGGGGTCCAGCTCTGAGCATCTCCTCCCATCCCCTCTGCAGAGCCATGGGAAGGCTGCCATCGAGGCGTCACAGTTCCTGGAGTGGGCCAACCTGGAGCCGCAGTCCATGGTGTGGCTGGCGGTGCTGCAGCGTGTCACCATGGCTGAGCAGGTGAAGCACCAGACCAAGTGCTCCGTCTGCCGGCAGTGCCCCATCAAAGGCTTCAGGTAGGAGGGTGTGGGCGGTCCTTGGCCCAGAGGGGAATTTTGCCTGGGATGTGCTGGGTGCTCTCAGGGTGTGAGAGCCGCTCCAACCCCTGCAGAGCTCCTTGTGCCCCAGGATGAAGCAGCCCTGCTGGCTCTCACTTCTCCCTTGGTTCTCTGCAGGTACCGCAGCCTGAAGCAGTTCAACGTGGACATCTGCCAGACCTGCTTCCTCACCGGGCGGGCCAGCAAGGGCAACAAGCTGCACTACCCCATCATGGAGTACTACACCCCGGTATGGAGCCAGGCTCTCCAAGGCAGCAGCCTCACTATGCTGAGGCTGATGCAGTCCCAGCAATGTCCACTTTGCGTGGTTTCCTTCCCCTCTGTTTGCTGGTGTCCCTGCTGCTCTGGGGCTCATAGGACATTGGTGCTGATGGAACAGCCGTGTGCCCCCCTCGCTTCCCCACTTCTCTCTGCCTTCAGTGGGATTGTGCCCAGCCCGGAGGGATTCCCTTCCTGCAGATGCCAACCTATGGCCTGCCAACCTGCCAACCAGTCCTTCTCTCTGCAGACCACCTCCAGCGAGAACATGAGGGACTTTGCCACCACACTGAAGAACAAGTTTCGCTCCAAGCAGTACTTCAGCAAACACCCGCAGAGAGGGTACCTGCCCGTGCAGTCCGTGCTGGAGGCCGACTTCTCTGAGACGTGAGTGTGCTGGGCCCTGGGCTGTGCCACCAACCCTGCAAGTGGTGTGCAAGCAGTGTGTTCTGGGGTGCTGCTCAGGATGGAGGGTGCTGCTCAGGGTGGAGGGTTCTTGCTCCGGGGCTGGCACAGCACTGAGCCCTTGCAGGAGCAGATAGCATCTCCCAGCCTGGGCAGGCAGGCAGCTCCTCCGAGCCCTGGCTGTGAGCGAGGACTGCAGGCTGTGCTGACTGGTGTGTGTCCCTTCCAGCCCAGCCTCCTCCCCGATGCTGCCACACTCCGACACGCACTCCCGGATCGAGCACTTTGCCAGCAGGTAGTGGCATGGAGCGTGGCTGCTGTGGGGTGGGGAGCTCTGGGGACAGGTAGTCCCCAGTATGGCAGCCATTGGCAGTGGCTCTGCTGCTGGGGACAGAGAGAGGTGGTGCAGGGGCTCTGCATCTGGGATGCATTGAGCAGGGTTCATGGTGTCTCTGAGCACGCCTCAAGCCACTTCTATTTCCTCCAGGCTTGCAGAGATGGAAAACCAGAACTGTTCCTTCTTCAGTGACAGTCTGTCCCCTGATGATAGCCTGTGAGTTCTGCCTCCCCTCCCTGCTCCTGTCTCATCCCCACCTACTAGGGCAGCTCCATGGAGCTCTGGGGCACCCTCAGCCACCCAGGGGTGCTGTAGCCACTTCTGAGCTCCAGACCTGGAGCTCCCATAGGAAACCACCTCCCTCCAGACCCAAGGGCCCAGCAGTCCCCAGACTGATGTTCCTCACTGTGTTTCCTCCGTGCACTGCTCTAGGGATGAGGACCAGTACCTGCTGCGGCACTCCAGCCCCATCACTGACCGGGAGCCCGCAGGCAGCCAGCCGGTGCCAGGCAGCCTGCCCATGGATGACAAGGGGGAGCTGGAGCGTGTCCTGGCTCACCTGGAAGATGAAAACAGGTGAGGGGCATGGGCAGCTCTAAAAGAAGGGGCTTGAGACTAAGATGAGGGGTTGGAGAAACCTGGTTTGGCCAAATGCTGGAGCTCAAGGTGGAGTCTGGTTTGGAGGCTGAGTCCTAAAGCCTCTGTGGGAGCACTGAGCTTAGTAAGGATGTGCCCTCCAAGGTTCTGTTCCTGCCCCCATCCCCAGAATGTGTTCCCCTCTTGAGCCCCAAGAACCCCTCCTGAAGTGGCTCAGGTGAGTGCAGGGCATGGCTGCCTCCCTGAGCTTCTGGTGAATGGTGGGGCTGCTGCTGCAGCACAGCTGAGCACTGCAGGAGGGCTCATAGGAAGCAGCTGGGTGTCTTTTCCCTGCCACCCTAATGAGGTGGAGCTGCAGGAAGGAGCACACTGCTCCTCAAACACCCCATGTGGCAAAGCCTCCAGCAAGGGGAGCGGTGCTGCTGACCCGGGCTGCCTTGCAGGATCCTCCAGGGAGAGCTGCGGCGCTTGAAGTGGCAGCACGACGAGGCGGTGGAGTCCCCAACCTTGGCTACAGGCTCCCCGGAATCGGTGCAGGACCCGCGGAATGATGAGCTGCTGGCAGAGGCGAGGATCCTGCGGCAGCACAAGAGCCGCCTGGAGACGCGCATGCAGATCCTGGAGGACCACAACAAGCAGCTGGAGTCCCAGCTGCACCGCCTGAGGGAGCTGCTGCTGCAGGTACGGAGCAGGGGCTGCATCCTGGTCAGAAGGTGTGGGGTGAGGGCAGAGCTTGCAGCGAGCCCCCTTCTCCTTCCAGCCTCCAGCAGAGTCACATGGCAATGGTTCAGCAGCATCTTCCTTGGCTTCATCTCCACACCAGTCTGAAGGCAGCCAGGCCAGGGACAAGGAGCACAACACCCCTGACACTGAGACTGCAGGTGGGCTTGGAGGGGGCCGAGGTCCCTGGGGTGTGGCTGGGGGGGGCACACACTGCTCACCCCACCCCTCCCCATTGGCAGATGAGGTGGAAGCCAAAACACAAGAAGTCAGCGTGTGCCTGGAGGACATCATGGAGAAGCTGCGGAGCGCCTTCCCCAACTCTCGAGGTACTCGAGTGAAATCCCCCTCTCTGGCTTCCTACTGCTCCCTCAGATGAGGTTTCCCCATGGAGCACTGCCCCGGTCCCACCCTCCCCACAACGGCTGAGTCCCCCCTGCACCTGTGGCCGAGAGCCCAGTGGCAGTGGGCCCAGAGAAGATGAGGAGGAGCCCTCGCACCCAGAGCTACGCACAGGACGGAGCAGCTGGGTCCACCCATCCCTGCTGCAGATGGACAGAGCGACAGCAGCAAGGCTGCATGACCACCTCCACCTGCCTCCAGGAGATGAGGTTCTGCCCCAGTTACCCTGCAGAACGGTGACAGTGTGAGCTCTCCTGGCTGCCTGCAGACGGCTCTTCCAGCAGCGATGGTGATGGAGATGCTCTGTGACCAATCCTTGCTGTGACCGAGGGAGATGTCACCCGGTGCCAGCACTAACCCACAGCATGGCACAGCCCCCCCAGCCCCTCACTAGCTTTTTGCCCTGAGCATCCCCTTCTAACCAGTCACCCTCTGACCTCTCCGTCTCTCTTCCAGGTATGACCTCCCTTATCTAACACCTCCCTCGAGCCAGAGGCTTTGCCTAACAGCTGCCCGGCTGCTTCGCCCTCTCCCCTCCCCGCTGTGCTCCCTCGCTTGGGCAGGATGCTGGCAAGCTCCAGGAGATCTCAGGGGAATGGGAGCAGGGCTGCGGGCTCCCCGGGGGCTGGATGGATGGCTCCAGGCTCGGACTCCTTGGACTGCACAGAAAGGCTCAGAAGAAAGAGCCGCAGTGGTGGAAGCTGCGTGCGTCCCCCAGCGCTCGCAGGGTGCAGAGCTCAGCATCCCTCTCCTCTCCGGTTCTGCCCAGGGTCCTGCAGCCACCAAGCAGCCTCCTGGGGTGTAGGCGAACTCTTTCTAACAGCAGCCAGCTGCCAGCCTTATGGATCGGACTCTGTGGCCAGCAAAGCGCGTGCTGCCTGCAGAAGGGGCTGCCAGGTTCGTGGGGTAGGGACAAGAGCTTCAGCCCAGCTAGTAGCCTTATCTCGAGAGGATCTTTATAACAGAGCCTTATCATTTAATTTGCATATATTTCTATATATTATATATATATTCTGTAATTAAATACTCTCACGGACTCACGCCATTAAACCCTAACACTGAGTGTAGTTGCACTTTGCTCTCAGTCCAGCCCCACTCCTGCTCCTGCTGGGATCCTTCCTGTGTCCCCACAGCTGTGGGGATGTCAGGGGGCCAGGCTGGCAGCAAGGCTCGGTCCCCACTGCTTTCCTGGGGAGCAGCTCTGCTGCAAACAGGGGCCTCCAGGATGTTGGACTGTAATGTAGGATGAGTGCTGTGGGCAGAGGGACTCCTCTGTGCCACCCTCCAGGAGCATCTGTACCGCTGCTGCCCCCACCTTGAGCTGGGCTGGGGTCAGAGGCTGGATTGAGGCAGGTGGGTCCCATGGGGTGCTGGGATGGAAGGGGGGCAGAGGAGGCAGCCTGGCTGCCTTGGGCTGTGTTATGTCGAGAAAGATGCAGAGTCAGGTGCTGCAGGTGCCTCGGAGCAGGAGAGGGTTGGGATGGCTCTGCTGCTCCGGGGCTGCAGGGAGAGGAGGTGCTCGAGCCCCTGGGCACGGCAGGGCACAGGGAAGGCTGCTGTCGGTGTGTCCCTGCTGCAGGGACAGGGCTGTTGGCTGGTGTTTGGGGAGGCTGGGACCAAGGCAGGGCACTGGGGACCAGGGAGCTGCATGCTGGGGGTTTGGCACACTGGTGGGGGCATGGAGCGGTGCCCACAGCGTGGAGCAGGAGCTGTGTGCCTGGCTGGGGGGCACTCTGTGCCAGCACCCTGCTGGTCTGTGGGCTGCTGTCCTCGCTGTCCTGGATGGCAGCAGGGTGAGGCTGGAGGTGTCAGAGGAGGCTTTAGGCTGGCAGTGCGAGCTGCTTGCTGTGTGTGCCCCAGGGAGGGGACGCTGACATGGACAGCTGTAGTGGTAAAGCACCATGGGAGTGTGGCTGCTGCACAAGGTCAGGGCTCCAAAAGAAAGAGAAAGGCAGGGTCAGGGCAAACTGGTGCAGGTCCTCACTGCAGGGAGCGGCAGCGGCCGAGCTGTGTGCCCGCTCCATGGCAGGGCTGGGGGTGCTGCAGGACTGGGGGTGCTGGGGGGCAGCAGGGAGGGGAGCGGCTGCTGATGCTCTGTAACCACGTACTGCTGTCCTGGCTGCTTGTCTCCCCCTCTGCTCTGGAAAGAGAATAAATTTGTATTTATACTGAGACCCCTGGTGGGTGCGCTGGCCTCTTCTTTCTGTGCCGGTTTCTGTTCCCTCGGAGCCTGGGCAGTGCCCAGTGCTGTGCCATCCTGGGACAGGTCGTTGTCACCTCTCGCTGCAGGGACAAGGACGTCCTCTGCTCAGTGTCACCCTGGCTGCCTGCTCCGCTGGGGCAGAGCAGAAGCTGTGAGCAGAGCCCCGGGCTCCCTGGCTGCAGCTGCATCCCCTGACCACCATCTGCATTCATTTTCTTCCAGCAGGGTCCGTTCAGGGCCATGTAGCAGCTGAGACACCAGCTGTGCAGGGACAGTTCTTCTTCCTTCTGCAGCCCTCGGGAAGACAAGGTGGCATCAGGATGCTCTGCAGGCATTCTCTGCTTTTTCAGGTTGCAGCCTCTCTCGCTGGTGCTCCATCTCATCTCCAGTGCCCAGGGGTGTCCAGGTGTCATTGTCCCTGTGCCGTTGTCCCCGTGCTTTCTGTATCTGTGCTGCATGAGGTCCCAGCTGAGGACCATCCCAGGACTCTGAGCTCTCTGTCCCCTGCACAGGGTGCAGCCCAGCCCTGGCTGACAGTGAAAGAGTGATGGGTGCAGGGCTGCTGGTGCTGGGCTGTGGCAGGGGAGCGCTGGGGCAGCCCTCACACCAGAGATGTGAGATCTGAGAGTGGTGTGGAATCCTCTGTACCACCCCTTCTCAAGGGCAAAGCGAGCAGCCCGTCCCCACCGCTGTGCTGCAGGCTCCAGAGCACAGCAGGAGCTGTGGGCTGCAATCGGGGATGCCAGGCACGTCCGGGAACAGATCCAGCACGCGGTGCCAGGGAAGGGCCTTTATTTCTCAGCCAGCAGAGCTCAGCATGGCTCGACTGGGGGCTGCTGGAGCTGGTGATTTGGGGCAGGGGCAGCAACAGGAGCACAGAATCCTTCGTGTGTCACTGCCCAGTCCCCAGCCCTTGGGAGCTGGGATCCTGGGGAATGCTCTGGAGCACAGCAGCCCCTCTGCCCCTGCTGTGGCTCCCCTCGGGCAGCCCTGCACCCTTTCCCCCATCCAGCAGCAATCGGCCCCACTCAGGGCTGCCCATGCCCCAGTGCAGTGGCCTCGAACTCTCTGCTTTCTCCTGGCTGCCCAAGGAGTGCCCCTGCCCCTGGGGGTGCATCACCCCTTTCCCCAGCTGGTGTGGGGCAGGGGGGTGCTTCTGCCCCCTCAGCCAGCTCCTTGCCTCTCCCTGACATGGAGTATGTCCCATCAGGGATGGTGTCTGGAGGTGAGTTGTCTGCTTTCTGCCTCCCACAACTGCCCTGGCCCAGCTCCTCCTGGGATGTTCCTTGTCCCAGATATGGGGGCCCTGGCTCTGGATCTCCTCCTGGCTCCTTCTCAGTCATGCTCTCTGCACCAGCTCCCCCTGCCCCACCAGCTCCCTGCTCCAGCCCTTGCACAAGCTCTGCTTCCTCTGCTACCAAACACTGCCCTACAGCCAGCTTTTCCATCTCTGCTGCTGAGTTCTCCTCCTCTTCTTTCTTTTCCTCCTCTTCCTCCACCTTTTCCTCCTCCTCTACTTTCTTCTCCTCCTCCTCCTCCTCCTCCTCCTCTACCTTCTCTTTCTCTTCTACCTTCTCCTCCTCTGCTTTCTTCTCTTCCTTCTCCTTCTCTGCCTTCTCCCCCTCTTTTTCCTCCTCCACTGTCTCCTCCCCTTCCTCCTCCTCTTTCATTGTTCCTTTCTTCCCTTTTTGTTCCTCCTCCGTCTCCTCTTTTTCTTCCACCTCTTCTACCTTTTCCTCCTCCACCTTCTCCATCTCTTCTTCCCCCTCCATTGTCTCATTTTCCTGTTCCTCCTCTTCCACTGCCTCTTTCTTCAGTGCTTCTTCTTCCTCCACTGTCTCCTTCTCTTCCTCCTCCCCCATTACCTTCTCTTCCTCCTCCCCTACTGTCTCCTTTTCTTCCTCCCCTTCCTCCAGCCCCCTCTCTGCTCCACAGCTCTCTGGCTCTGCCCTACAGGCACCCAGGTTTACCTCCTTCCCCTGACTCATCCCATCCCTCACCCCTGTGAGCTCCCCTGGGGCTGCCTCTATTCCTGGTGTTCCCTTTCCATGTCCATCCCCACGATTTCCCCGTTCCCCTTCACCAGTTCCTGCTTCTCCCACTCCCATGCCCTGCTCCCCTCCATGGGCTCCCTCACCCTCCTGCTCCCCGCTGCCAGCCCTCGGCCCCCGGGGCTGCTGGAAGAGCCCCTGGTAGCGCTTCCGATCCTCCACGTGTTTCTTCCTCATCCTCTCCCCCAGCAGCTTCAGCTCCTTCTTCACGGCAGCCGCCATGGCGGGGTCGAGGTGGGCCACGCGCAGGAAGTCCTCCCGCGCCTCCCGCTCGTTCCACACAGCCGCGTGGGCCTTCGCCCGCTTGAAATACGCCTTGGCGTTGTCTGTTGGGACAGAACAGGCCCAAATGGGGTCCTGCAGCTTGGGGGCACAGGAGTGGGAGCCCCCAGGGGACGCGGAGCACAGGTACTGTTGTGAGTGATGGGTGCTAGGGAGGGCAGGGGGACCTGGGGTGGAGGCGGTTTTGGAACAGGCTGCCCAGGGAAGTGCTGGAGTCAATGTCCTTGGAGGTGCTCAAGAACTGTGGAGATGTCGTACTTAGGGACGTGGTTTCGTGAGCAATATTGGTGGTAGGGGAATGGCTGGGCTGGATGATCACAGCATCCTGAGAGTTGGAAGGGACCTTGAAGGTCAGCTGGTCCAACTGCCCTGCAATGGACAGGGATGCCTACAGCTCCATCAGGGTGCTCAGAAAACCTGAGAGGTCTTTTCCAACCTTGACAATCCTATTATTCTATTTGATTCACAGAATCACAGGGGTTGGAAGGGGCCTCTAGAGCTCATCCAGTCCAATGCCTCTGCCAAAGCAGTTCCCTACAGCAGGTCGTACAGGTGGGCATCCAGATGGGCCTTGAATGTCTCCAGGGAAGGAGACTCCACCACCTCCCTGGGCAGCCTGTTCCAGTGCTCCGTCACCAGCACCGTGAATAAGTTCTTATGCGTGTTCTCATGCACATTCGCCTGCAGGTAAGGGTATTTCAGGGATGTGGGTGGCATCAGGCAGAGGGGAACTGGGCACGTGGGTACCTCTGTGGGCAAGGGACCTGAGGGACATGGGGTGGGCACTATCGTGGGCTGGGGCACCAGGGGACACGGGGTGCAGGTATCATTGTGGGCGAGGGAATGTGGATGAAATGGGGCAACAACACGGGCAGGGGGACCCAGAGGACATGGGGTGCAGAGGGAAACCAGAGACATGGGCACTGTCACGGGCATGGGGATCTGGGGGCCACGAGCACACGGTGGGTGGGGGCTGCAGGGTGTGGGTACCGTTGTGTTTCTGCAGGAGCTCCGTTGTGTGCTCCAGCACCTCGTAGTACTCGCCCAGCTCCAGCTGGCACTGGCAGTAGTTGAGCACCAGCGGTGTGACCAGGCTCTCCAGCTTCAGCCAGCCTTCCTCCCACGGCTTCTCCTGCCCCAGAGAGCCCCGGTGGTTGGAGCACGGCCGCAGCCATCCCCCAGTGCCCATGGGGAACCATTTTGCCAGGGAAGCCCCAGCAGGGATGGTGGGAGGCGGGCAGGCCCGCTCACCTTGGCCTGCAGGTTCCTGAGGCAGATGACGGCCTCCTGGTACTTCTCGGCTGCCTGCCGGAATTCCTTGCGGAGCACCAGCCGGTTGCCCTCGCTGTGCAGCACGGGCACGGCCGCCAGCTTCTCCTCCTTGCTCATGGCCCAGGTGTCCCGCTTGTAGGCCGAGGGCTCCTCCACCTGCGTGGGCAGCGGGCACTGAGCTGCCTGCCCCGGCCGTCCCCACGCTGGCAGCCATCGCCCTGCCCTCCCCTCACCCGGAACAGCTCCATGATGAAGATGAGGGGCTGCGGCGTCCGCTGCAGCTCGTCCAGGTCATCGTAGCCTGTGCTGTGGTAGTCGAACATGTTGCCCATGCCACAGCGGTGCTTCTGCCCTTCCAGGGGGTCCCGGCCCTCCGCGATCCTCCGCATGCCCTTGGAGACCAGGGCGTACATGCCTGTGTGCTGCAAGGGGGAGAGGCCTGCTCAGCCGTGCAGGGCCAGCCTGCACCCACCCCTCCTCTGGGGCAGCCCCCGTGGCTACGTGACACCACGACAGGGACAGCCAGCAGGTTGTCCTCCACCAGGCAACGCCACAGCATCTTCAGGGTGCATGGACCCATGCCCTGGCTCCCCCGCCTGCGGGATGCAGATGGGAGACATCGCACCCACCAGCCCCTCACTCACGATGGCGTCGCACCAGAACTCCGCCACCTCCCCGGTCCTCATGGAGCTGAGCAGCGTCTCCCAGATCTCGATCTTGAACATCTTGCCCACGATGATCTCCATGGGGATGCCAGCCTCTCGGCTGTCATCGATCACTGTCCGCTCAAAGTCATCCTTCAGCGTCTGGAAGTGGAAGGTGATCTGCCCCAGAGAAAGTGCAGTGTCGATGGAGGTGGCTCCATGCTTGGCCCTGGGGCAGGTACATGAGGTAGGAGTCCTCAGACCCCTCGCCAGCCCCAAACCCCTCTGCCATGGGGCCAGGACACGAGGACAAGCCAGCTGCCGGCAAGCTGCAGGTTGGATTGGCAGCTCTCCATCCGCAGCAGGGAGACTGTGCCTCCTACCAGCTCATCTTAGACAGAAAGCAGATGGAGGAGCCTCTTAACGCCCAGCAGTGCTATATCTAGCTGCTCGCTTTGGATACCCCTTTATAACCCAGGACAGAGAGCACACCCACAGCATGCTCCACGACCTTGTGGAACCCACACTGATCTGCCCATCGATATGAGCTGGGGACCTCAGAAATCCTGAGGAGTTCCCTGTTGGCACCTCCACTCCTGTTTGATGTGTCAGGAAAAGTAAGAGGATTTCCAGCAAACCATCATGGCCGCTGAGCTCCACGGTGCCTGGCAGCGCAGAGGGAAGAGGCAGGTAATGGCACTGGCAGGTGAATGCAGTGGGCAGTAGCTGCCATCGCTGTGAGGACAACGTGGCTGCCTGTGTCCAGAACAGCCCTTCCTGCAGCCGCCTGGCGAGGGATCTGCTGGAGATGGGATCTTCCTGCAGGTCTGGAGCACAGCTCACAAACCTAACCCTCAGGTAACGGGTAGGGAGATGTCAGATCTGCTCCCTTCTCTCTCAGGGCTCTGGGGAACAACCAACGTAACTTACCTTGCTCCCGTCCTGGAACTTTGGCAGCTCCCCTTGGCCTCCATGCAGGATCTTCTTTCTGACCCCTTCCACGTTCAGCAGGTAGGTCTCCTCCATGCCCCCAGGAGCGGGTCATGCACACACACCCCCGTGTGCACTCCAGCCCTTCCCGAGCTCAGCGTTGTCCTTGGGGCTGCTCCCTTTCTCGACTACGTGGACAGGCATGTCATCTCCCCAAGCTGCTGCCAGCCTTCTGCTTCCTGTGCTGGGTGCTCCCACGCCGTGGCAGCACTTGGAAGCCTTTTCCCTTCCACTGTCCCTCAGGGTGCAACACAACGCTGTCCCACCCTGGCACACCCTCGCTGAAGTCCGTGACGCTCTCCGTTGCATCCTGCCAGCTGCCGACTGGAACTGCCTTTCTAAGCCTCTTCCCGCCTGCTTAGGTTAATCTGGGATTTGCCTGCCTAGGCTGTGAGGAATTAAAGAAACTCCCTAATCAGGGGGACCTCATTCCTTCTGCAGCCTGAGAGCGTGCAGGGTCCCCTTTGCAGGCAATCTCCCTTTGACCCAGTGACGCAAGGAGCATTTCAGTGGAAGCAACAGCCAGGGGCTGCGTGGTCAGGCAGAAGCTGACAAGAGGCAGTGCTAGTCTGTCCCCTGGAGAACATGGAGCAACAGAACAGGGTTGGAAATGGTACTTTATTGAGTCTGGTTTGCAGACACAAGCATTTCCCAAACATAGAGACAAGCTCCCACCAAGCCCCAGCCCATCCAGTCCAAGACTCCATGAGCTGCAGAGCTGCACTGCAATGGCCCAGGGAGAAGTAAATCCCTCAGACAGCGGTCTTGAATATTTACAGTAAATCCCAGCACTTGGCTGCTCTCACAGGCCTAATTCTTTTGCTCCAACAGCCAAGCCCAGCTCAACATATGTAGGAGCAGCTCTGGACACGGAGCCTCTAGCACTGCTCAGAAGCAGCAGAAGAGACTACAGCACGGCTTCGTTTCAGCATGGGGGATGAGCACTTCCAGCTCCACTTGCCAGTAGAGACCTGCTGCTCTGGCCAGGCCCGCTCCTCACTTCTCCATGAGGGACTCCAGCTGCTCCTGCAGGGATGTCATCTGGGAAGAAGGAATGAGGTGTCACAGAAAGGCACAGCTGGGCCTCCTTGCGCTTCAAGCCCAAGTGCTTCATGGAGTTCCTGCAGATCTTCCACCTGCACCAGCAGCTGCTTTGCCTGCACACTGTGGGGAGCCATGCCACCACAGCATGGGCCTGCTTTAGAGAAGCAGGTGCCTTGCAGCCACCTCTGGGGCAGAACTCAGCACTGCCCTCACCATGAAACAGCACGAGGTACCTGAGAGTGGAAACCCCCTGCTGTAGCACCTGGCTGAAACTCAGCAGAGCTGCCTGGGCAGGAAATCTGTCAAGAACCCACAGCTGCTGCCCTTCTTGTTTGTGGGTGCCAGTAATTTTTCACGTCATGTTTTACCCTAGACAGAGATGAGGTACAACAGCACCTCACCTGTAACACTGGGTTTCAAAGCAGGTGGCATGGTACAAGATTCAAGAAACTCTGTCAGAGGACAGACCTGGAACTGTCCTTTAACAACTCAGCCTCATGCTCCAGCCCTTTGCCCTCTACTGTGAGAGCTTCCTCACCTGCTGCTTCTCTCGCTCTTCCTGCTGTTTGAACTCATCCAGCACAGCTTGGAGACGGGTCTGCAGAGACACACACACCAAACCACAATTAGGACTACACTCTGTCAATGGCTGCTGGCACAGTATGTCAAATGGTGCAGCAAGTCCCAAACTGCACCAACCCTCATCTCCTGCACTTTAACAGAATGCTTTGCCTCCATGGGAAAATGCTGGAGCGTATGATCACACCACAACTATTTTTAACCCAGCATGTGAAAGCCCATGGCTTTTGCAGGACAGCACCTGAATCGGTCTGCTGGATCTAATGGCAAGTCAGTGCTAAGCACAAGACTAGAAGAGATCCCAAGAGAGCTCTCACCTTTAGGGCTAGGTTCTCCACTTTCATGATGAGATCTTCCTGGCGCTTCCTCCTGTCCTGGGTCTCCTGGAGTTTACTCTTCAGGTTGTCAATCTGCTTCTGGATCCCCATGACTGGAAGAGAGAGTGAGCTGAGACCTGCCGCAGCAGCAGCAGCTGTGCTGTGAGCATCCCTATGATTTTGCAGCGTTCTGCCACCTGACTCACCTATCTGGTTGGACCCCTCATTCTCCTGCTGTTGCCCATCAGACTCATTGGGCTTGTCCTGCAGCTGCCTCTCCAAGTCCTCCTCGGTGTCCATAATGTTCAGGTCTTCATCGTCGTGATGATCCCGCTCATCTTCATCTTCGCTGCTGCTGCTGATGTCATTAAATATCTCCCGCAGTTCATCATGTTCTAAAGGGTTAAAATGGAAGAGGAAAAACACAGCTGATGAACTCCCCAGCACCCTGTGCGTGCCAGTGACCCCTCAGTATACGCTGTCTGTCTCAACATTGCCCTCTCTCCTTTGGGCACTGCCACCCCCACCTGACTGCAATACATGCTGTGTCTTCCTTGCAGCTGTAATCCACTGCTATGGTAAATGGTATCAGTTCCAGCACTGTGACACACTGGCCTCTGCTTGCATCCAAGCCAATGCTGTTCAGCTTCCATTTGCGAAATCTCTGGTTAGAGCTTACCCCAGAGAGAATGGGTCCACCTGCTTCCTCAGTAGCTAGAAAGAAGACAACACCCTTCCCCAGTGTACCTGAGGAGCCGTGGCCTTGCTTGTGTCCTGACATCCCTGGGGAGGAGATGTCCAGGCTCGTGAGTGAACCATGGTTGTCTACTTCTTTTGTTTCATCTTCAGCAATGACTTCCCAGCCTGACAGTGGGAACAGATGAGTCAAGGAAAAATGAGGAACGTGAAAGGCGCAGTACAATGACAGAAAGCTGAAAACTGCAGATCTTTGCCCTCTCTGACAGGTACAGCCTTGCAGCTATGGGTATCCATGACAAACCACCCCAACTCCCTTTTTTGGAAACCTGCTCTCTACTGTTACTTAAATTCCTGCTCAGTGCAATAGCACAATGTGCAAGGAAGGTCACCACGAAGAAACAATAAGCTTTGAAAAAGGCAAATATAAAGTTCTAAAACTTCAGTGTCACTCGTGCTCATCTCCCAACCTCTAACACCCCCACACAAAGCTGAACTCATCTCTCCTCTTCACAGCCCCCAGATCATGCACACTGCCTCATCCTCCCACCACAGCTTTTTTTTTTTCCTCCTAAAAGGATACGGACACTGACAGCTTCAGCATCTGTGCTCAGGAGACGCTTCACCTCTTTCTCCACATCAGGAGACTCAATATACTGGGCCAGGGAGGGGAGAGAGAACAGACAACCCATTAAACACCTTGGGCAGGTAGCTGCGTGCAGGTCACCTCCTATCCTCAACCTCTGGACAGAGCCCTCTTTCAAGCCCCTCTTCTCTTACCTTTCTGCTTGACCTTTGTTCACACTCCACCCAACAAGTAATTTATGCACCTCCAGAAAGCGATCCATTTTGTTCTGTACAGATCTCCCTGGTGGGCTGTGTGCTCTCACTTTTCTACCACTCTGGCACCCATCAATACCACTCATGAAATAAGACCTCCTATGTGTACAGTGAAAGTGCTCGAGGTGCCATTCACTGATGGATGGTCAACTCAAATGCTTCCTATCTCACTCAAAAGGAGTTTCATTTTTCACTTCTAAATTAGCCATGTATCTTAAGGTAGTGACAGCTAATCTCTCCTGTGGGCT
>WBMW01002042.1:87390-97425 GCA_013396635.1 Penelope pileata
CCGCTCCCTCCTCCCCTCAGGACGAGGCCCGCTCCGCCGCCTCAAGTTCACCGCAGCCGCTGTGCCCTCCCTCGCTCCCTCTCTCGCGGCTCTCGCCGTACCCAGCAGAGCTCGGTCATCTGGTGCACCAGCTGCTGGAAGCGCTGTTTCTGCGTCTCCACCTCGATGAAGCGCTGCAGCTGCGGGTCGGCACCTCCCAGCCCTCCGCCGGACGGCGCCTCCATGCCGCGACCTTCACGTGCCGCGCCGCCCCGCGCCCGCGCATGCGCCCCGCCCTCCCCTTCCGCGCGCGCTGCGCATGCTCAGCTGGGCCCCGGCGGCGGTGGGGAGCGGTTTATTGCGGCCCTGTGAGGGCCCCGGGAGCCCTCAGTGGAGAGCGGGGCCGCCCCCATGGGCAGCGCGGGGCCCGGGTGTTGTCCGATGAGCGTGAGGCAGGGGATCCCCGGCGGTCACGGCTCCTCGTCCGCCATGTCCACGATGCTGCCCAGCAGCGCGGTGAAGGTGGGCCGCTCCTCGGCCTTCTGCGGGGCGAGAGGGGACGGTGGGCGCCTGCGCACCGCTGGGCCCCGGGGACAGCGAGGGACAGCGACGTACCTCGTGCCAGCAGCTGTACATGACGGCGNGGGCCAAATTCATTGAGCAACAAATCAGAATTCACGGCAGGCCGCCCAGCCAGGAGACAATTACACCCCCTCCCTTGTAATTTTGCAAATAAATAGAATCACTGGGAAGGAGGAGGGAGGACAAGGAGGCCAGATTTTCATTTCTCAGCGATCATTTACCTGAACAAAGGAGAATTTCGTATTAAAAATTTGACCCATTTCACATTTATTACATCGACCAGGAGAAAGCAGTGAACGGAGCAAGTCAGGATCGAGAGAGCTGCGCTGCCATTGGAAAGTTTGCCACTTGGCCACATGAATGACTTGAGGGAAGCCTTGAAATGTTTTCCAGCAGTGCCACCGTGCCCCAGCAGCTCTCCTCGCCAGGGCTCTCAGTGCTGCTGCTGTCCTGCTGCTCTCCTCCCAGCCGCGGGAGCTGCACGCTTCGCTGGCACCCACCGAGGAGGGTTTGCTTTGTGCAGCGCTGCGTGAGGCAGCGGTGAGGCTCAGCGCTGGGAGCACCCCGTGCTCAGCACCCCCACCCCTCCCAGCTGCAGGGCTGTGCTCCCATCCCCGCCGCTGGGTGCGTGGCACCCACAGCCACAGAGCCGCCTCCTGGCGAGCGGCGATGGGAGCAGCGCAGCGGAGGGGCGAGTGGGTCCCTTCTGGGCTCTCATCTGGCTGCAACTTTCACTGAACCGGCTTTTAATTGAACCCTGCACCCCGGAGCTGCCCTTGGCTCGCGGCGGTGCCCTGCGTGTGTGCGGGGCTGCTCAGTCGGACAGGCTCTCCGAGAAGGCCGACTTGGATCTCTGCGTCTGCTCCAGCCGGTTCAGGATGAACTGGCTCGTGTCGATGAAGCGCTCCACGCAGTTCACGAAGCACGTCTCGGCCCTGCTGTCCAGCTTCGGCCCGGGTTTGTCCATGCACTTCTCCTGCGGAGCAGGGGCCGCTCTGGGTCCTGGCTGCAGCCCCATCCCCGGGGCTCTGACCCCCCACCCCCCTAGGGCTCCCTGGGGCCGGGTCCCCCAGGGCTCTCCGTCCTCGCTGACCTTTCCCCACTCCCTCCAAGCCCCCTCCCNTCAAGTTCACCGCAGCCGCTGTGCCCTCCCTCGCTCCCTCTCTCGCGGCTCTCGCCGTACCCAGCAGAGCTCGGTCATCTGGTGCACCAGCTGCTGGAAGCGCTGTTTCTGCGTCTCCACCTCGATGAAGCGCTGCAGCTGCGGGTCGGCACCTCCCAGCCCTCCGCCGGACGGCGCCTCCATGCCGCGACCTTCACGTGCCGCGCCGCCCCGCGCCCGCGCATGCGCCCCGCCCTCCCCTTCCGCGCGCGCTGCGCATGCTCAGCTGGGCCCCGGCGGCGGTGGGGAGCGGTTTATTGCGGCCCTGTGAGGGCCCCGGGAGCCCTCAGTGGAGAGCGGGGCCGCCCCCATGGGCAGCGCGGGGCCCGGGTGTTGTCCGATGAGCGTGAGGCAGGGGATCCCCGGCGGTCACGGCTCCTCGTCCGCCATGTCCACGATGCTGCCCAGCAGCGCGGTGAAGGTGGGCCGCTCCTCGGCCTTCTGCGGGGCGAGAGGGGACGGTGGGCGCCTGCGCACCGCTGGGCCCCGGGGACAGCGAGGGACAGCGACGTACCTCGTGCCAGCAGCTGTACATGACGGCGTAGACCCGCTCCGAGGCCTGCTGGGGCCGGTAGAGGCGCAGGCCCTGGATGACGTGCTCCGTCGTCTCGCTGTTGTTGAACCTCTCGTAGGGCATCTTGCCCAGGGAGAACACCTCCCACATCAGCACGCCTGGGGGGGACAGCAGGGACACCCCGTCCGTGTCGGGTTGGGAGGGGCTCACGGGGCCACTCCTGCCCCCTGGGTCGTTAATGCTGTGCTCTTACCAAAAGCCCACACGTCGGACTTGCTGCTGAACTTGCTGTACAGAAGCACCTCCGGAGGAGACCACCGAACGGGGAACTTTGACCCCATAGAGCTTGTGTACTCATCGTCTAGAACGTACCTGCAGCACACAGAGAGATCAGGGCACCTGTCCTCCGAGCTGCAGTGCTGGGACCTCCTGGACCAGAGGCAGTTTGGAGGGGCAACAGGTGCTGGGGTATGGCTCTGTGCCTCAGTTTACCCATCTGGGTAATGGTCAGTGGGATACAGGTCAGTGCCTCAGTTTCCCTGCTCTGAGCAATGGGTCACTGTGAAATGGATCTGTGCCTCAGTTTACCCATGTGGGTATAATGGGACACTGTGGTACAGATCTGTGCCTCAGTTTACCCATCTGAGCAATGGGTCCCTCCTTGCTATGGAGCTGTGCCTCAGTTTTTCTGCTCTGAGCAGGGCTCACTGCAGTACGGAGCTGTGCCTCAGTTTACCCATCTGAGCAGTGGGTAAACTTCACTCCTCCATGAGTGAAGGCTGAGCCAGACAGGTGAAAGCCAGGAGAAGACAAAGGAAAAGCAGATCTGGAGATTGGTGGGGGAGAAAGATGAAAGTGCAGAAGAAACAGAAAGAGGAGATGGGGAATTGAGACAGGAAAGTGACACAGATGTGTCTACCAGACCTGGAAAGGCCAAAATCTGAGACTTTCACAATCCCTTGGTCATTCACCAAGCAGTTGCGAGCAGCCTGTGGGTGGAGAGATGGAGGCAGTCACTCCTACCTGCTCCTGCTTCTCCCACCCCCTGTACCTTCTGCAGCTTCATCTCGCACCCATCCATCTAATGCTTTGCCCCACTTTGTCTGCAGGTTCACCTGGGCTGGGCTAAGCTAAAAAGGTCTCAGCAAAGAAGGCAGGACAGCCCTGTTTATCCATGGAGGGGCAGTTTCCCCAGTGGGATGTTGCCTGGACAAAGCAGCACCAGGAGATCGGATATGGCACACAGCAGGACTGCAAGCTGGCAATGCCAGCCAGAGGCCTGACAGACTGCAGGCTCAGCTTTACATGGGGATCAACGCTCCTTGTCTGAGCTAGTGATGCTGCCTGTGTTGCCTGATGCACAGCCCTGCTAAAAATGCATTTCCTGCCCCCTGGAAAGCTGCCTGGTGCTACTCTTTCTGCTGTCTGCTGACTGACTGCAGAGCAGTGCCTTCAGACATGCCACGGTGGGAATCCCATCCATGCTCAGGTGGGCAGGGAAGTTCAGAGCGATACACTGAAGAGAAGGCTGCAGAGTTGCCTCTCCTCCAGCTGATGAACTCGCAGGACCCTGTCTAGGACATGCTGTGGCTACAACTGAGCTGGCGAGGTGTTGTCAGCCACATCCCTACCAGGTCTCGGTGCAGGAACTGCTTGGATTCCAGGTACTCCATAGCTTCACAGACATCTTTGCACATCTCCAGCAGCTCAGCGGGCTGGAACCGCCGCTGAGTTTCCCTCAGGAAGTTCAGGAGGCAGCCGTTGGCCATGTACTCAGTGATGATGAAGATGGGACGCTGCTTCGTGCAGACCCCATAGAGCTGCACCAGCTTCTCATGAGATAAGTTCCTATGTTGGGAGCAAGAAGGGCATTTCTGAGCATCTGCAAGGCCAAGCTGCAAAAGAAGCATTGCTGAATAAGGAGAGGGAGAATTTGACAGGGGAAGTTGCTCCTGGAAAGCTCACTGGCAAACCAGCACAAAGGGAGCGGGTTCTTGTAGTATGGATTCATCTTGCAGTGTGTGAAGCTGCCTGATGCTGTCCCTCCCAACCCATCTGAGTGCAGACATTCTGACCAGACGTGCTGCACTGACCTGGGGGCTGCTCACCACTTACATCATGACTTTGGCTTCATCGATAAACTCGTCCTCTGACATGGAGCCTTCCCTGATCATCTTGATGGCAACGTTGTATTGGCCTCTCCATTTCCCGTACTTCACCACACCAAACTGCCCCGTCCCCAGTTCCTTCAGGAAGGTCAGGTCCTTCGGGTCGATCTCCCATGACCCTAGAACAGAGAGCGTGAGTGTGATGAGGGTGCAGGTGCCCTCGCCACAGGATGCTCCCAGTCATCTGATCTAGGAAGAGCTGACAAGCATGTGCTGCCTGAAAAAACATGCTGAAAAATCATGAGCATGCCTGAAAAACCATCACAGAAAACCCGTGAAATCCAAGACCTATTCCTCCAGGGGATGGGGAGCAAAGTAGCTTGCATGTGTCTTGGTCAGTACTGTCCCAGAGGGCCAATGGGTATTGAGGAGTGATTCCTGGGAACACTGTGGGCCCTGCTGTGGTGGAGCTGCCAGGATCCCAGCTCTGACAAGTTCCTGCAGGTACAGAGCCCAAGCTGGGTGCCCCCCAGGCCCTGCAGCCAGGGACAGCTTACCATAGCCCAGGCCAGCTGTGGAAGGGGCACTTTTCTGGTGTCGAGACACGGGGTACTTCAGTCTGGATATGAGCCCTGAAACACAAAATGTGCATTACCACCATTACTGCTCAGTGCAAGGTGAGGATGCTGTGATGTCAGTAAAACTGGTGGCCTCACTCTGTCCCTGTCCTCTCTTTGAGCTTGTCATAACTTCTTCTTACAAAGGAACATTCTTGTTCCAGCTTTCCCTGTGCTGCATTCTCCTCTCTTCGTTCCCTATTTGAGAGGTGCTTTATCATCTGGGAACCATCACTGTTGAGTGGGTTAAGAGGGATAGGTTCATATTTTACTTCTGTCCAGAACAGGATTGATTGAAAATTGCATCAATAAAAGAGAACAATGTTGCTTGCAGCCTGGTTTACAGCTACACGTGCTGGTGAGGGCAGCAGACTGGAGAGCAAAGCATTACTGAAAGATATGTGGTGGGTGCAGAGAGGCGTGTGATGAGTGCTGCCCTCCAGGAATCCAGGGGCAGGGATGATCAGGGGATGTGAGGTTCCTTGGGCTTCAGCCATGCTAAACAGAGATGTGTTTCCAAGATGTTTTGCCTTGCTGGGGCTGCACTGGGCTGTCCCAGTGCAGGGAGCTGCTGACTGTGCACCCTGGGTGGGACAGAGCCAGCACCAGGTGCTGGAGCCCAGGTCCTACCACTTTATGAAGGGCACTGGGTGCAGGCTACTGCTGCAAGTTCTGCCCGTGAGCACTCACCAGCAGAGTTGTGCTGATGGTACGTGATGAGCTCCGGGATGGTGTTGAACAGGTGCTTCTCTGCCAGGTAATACTGATTCTGGGGGGTGCAGCATACAACGTAATGGCGGATCGTGCCTTGGGGGTCTCTGGAAGGACAGTACGTGGGGTGAGCAGCTTGGGAAGGGCAGGCAGAGGGTGAGAGGTGCCCAGAAGGGCCCTCCAAGATGGCAAGAAGCTACTCTTAGATCCACTTACACAGAGGACTTGGCATAAACGGAGACAGTGTATTTCCCTGTCTTGCTGGTAGAGTCTCGGACAATGAAGCCTCCTTCCTTACCCTAAAAAAAAAATAAGGGAAGATAGGATGGGGTGTTTGTGAGGAGGAGACTATAGCAGGCAAGGCCCTCCCTTTCTTTTCCAGCTTTGAACACTGAAGGAGCTGTGGGCACTGGCCTGTTGTCTGGTGGCTTACAGATGTGCCCAGCACTCCCTTCCCAGTGCAAGCCAAGGGTTGGCCCATGCTGGACACGATGTGACAGCAGCCTGTGGAGGTCATGTGTGTAGAAGACCCAGTCCCAGGAGTCAGCACTTACCTCCTGCTTCAGCAGTTGCTCTGCTTGGCTCCGGGTGATATTCTTTGAGTACCACCTGGAAGAGGGATGCAACCATCAGGGAGATCCCCAGCTCACCACTGTCCCCATCCTGGCGTGATCCTGGCCCAGAACTGAAGGTAAAAGGTCTCCAACCAAGCACAGCTTGCCACGTCCCCACACTTTCTCCTACTCACTCAAAAATCTCCAGGGAATTGCTGGTTTCGGTGACATAGTTGCTTGGGATGTATCCTTCCCTCCTGCAGGAGAAAACAGGCTGAGAGCCTGGGACTGGTGAGGGCTGCCCCAGGAGTGATGCTGGGAGAGAACACAGCTACGGGGTGAGTGCCACAGGTGGTGGGAGCTCTTACCCATTCTTGTCACGGGCCTTCCACCAGGGCAGGTGGCTTTCCTCCAGGATGAAGTACTCCTCGCCCTTCTGCAGCTGCAGGTCCTGCGCGTTCATCGGCACGTAGTCATACAGGGCCACCACCTTCTTCATCTCGCCTGCTGCACTGGGGGCTGGCTCAGGGGGCAGGGGCTTCATCACCATCTTCCTCAGAGCAAGGGAGAGCACAGAGCACGGTGAGGCTGGCAGATGTGCTGTTTCCCAGGCCAGACCCTCCTCAGGCCTGGCCAGGTCAGAACAGCATTCATCTCAGCTCCCACGTGTAATTCCACTTAGAGAACGATCCACCCCAGTGCTTTTTATTGCAATATTTCCTCTTTGGGGACCTGTCTTCACCAAAACTAAGTTTTTCCTCTGTACCTTTGCACTTTACCTGTGACTCCTCCACCCTGTATCAGGGCTTCTCTTTCTTCCCACCTCCCCCTGGCAACCCTTGGGGGTGAGATCTTTTGACTTTTCTCCAGGCTCCATCCCCTGGTTCAAGCCCCTTTGGGGCACTACCTTGACATCCCCCTCCAGAGCTGAGCACTGGTCTGTAAGCCTCTGCCTGATGCAGGCATTGGACACATTGGCTTTTCCCAGGCAGACCTTTCCTTAAACACCTTGGAGCGAATCCACGTTCACTGGCCCTTACCTTATCCTCCTCAGGAGTGGGGGGAAGAGGCTTCTTTGTTTTGCGATGTGACCGCCCAGCTTTTAAACCTTCACAACAACAACAGAGGTGAGAACAGATCCCTGCAGGGCAGGTGGGAGGTGGTCCCCTGGTTTGGGGATGAGCAAGGGGAGGGTGCCCGGTGTCTTACTGCCGTTCCTGCTCTCCAGGATCTTGCAGCCCATGGCGTTCTTGGCTGTCTGGGAGCAGCACAGGTACTGCCCGTCGATCCAGAAGCAGGGGTGGTACTTCTGCACCAGGTCGCTGTTGTACCGGATCACTGGGGCCGAGGAGGGGAGATGGGGGTGACCCAGTGCTCCTGCCCGCTGCCGGGACCTTTGCGCTCCCCGATGCAGATGATCAGCCCCAGTAAATCATTTCATTCCCTGCTCTGCTACTGATACGCAGTCACATGGCCCTGCTGCTTGGGTTTCCCCCCGCTAGCTGCTCTCATCTCTGTGCCACAGTGATGTGAACCCTGTGCTATCTAGCTCCCAGCTAGGGGAGGGCCTGCCCTTCCCTCTCAGATTTGATCAAAACTCTTCAGCAGCTCTGCAGAGGGACACGAGCATGCTTGGAGGGCCAGGTCCTGCTGCAGCCGATCCTCCTGCCAGCTGGAATGTCCTGCAAACCCCAGGCTGTTGAGACCCATGATTCACAGCTCTTTTGAGCCTCTTTTTCAGAAGTGCTGGACCTGGCTTCCTGTGGGCAGAGCAGGACGTTTCTACCCCTGCCTGCTTGGGGACCTTCCCTGCAGCGGGGCTGCACCCCCGCCCTGACCGGCTTCCTGCTGCTCCTCCCCAAGCCAGGGGACACACGGATGTGCCCAAATGCCACCTCAGCGTGGTGCTGGCCCACACCACCTCCAGCACCTGCAGAGAGCCCTGTCTCTCCAGGGAGCAGGATGTGGGCATCCCAGCATTTTCTCTCAACAGCCAGCATTTTCTCTCTGTTTCCCTGTGGATTCTACATCAGCTTCAGCTGCCACAGCATCAGCCTCCTGAGTGGGGAAGTGGGGCCGGGGCTGGCTGCTGGGCAGAGCAGGGCTCTCGTGAGATAACTGACTTCCCCGTTATCAGCCCGCTCTGCTTCCTCCTCGCTCGGGCAAACTTCCCTGTGTCAATTTGAGCAGCTAATCTAACCCTACCAGCACAAAGCCACAGAAAGATACACACACACACACCAAGAGACACACAGGCAGCTCCATCAGATTTTGGCTGACCACAAGCAGCCCAGCCCTCGGTGCAGCATTGCTGCAACACGCTCCCAGCTCGAGGAGAGAGCAGCAGAGCATCAGCTCAGCAGCACCATGCAAGGCTTGGGATGGGCTGGGAGATGCTCCTGGGCTCTGAGCTGGCTTTTTGTCCTCGTTTCCTTCCTAATGCAATGGGGGATCCTCTCTCCTCATGTGCTGGAGTGGCTGTGTCTGCCCTCAATAACTTCTGTGGCTGCTTGAGCTGATCTGGAGCAGGTTTGTGGGAGGACAAGAAGCCTCAGACAGTGCTGTAGGGATCAGCAGGAGGCAAGTGCTCATCTCCTGGTGCAGGAGCAGCTCGTGTCAGCGCAGGGATGCTACAAACCATGCACATAGGGGCATGGCCTTATGACTGCGCTCGTCATGGGAGCAGTTGCTGATAGAGCTCTTCCACAGATATGGGATATTGTAACCACGAGGTAACGAGCCCCCGGAAACCCGGCGCTCTGAGTCATGCTGCGCACGCAGCCGGGTGCCCCCAAACTCACCGCTTTTCAGCTGATGGATCCAGCGTTTGCGCAGCTCCTCTGTCGGGGAGAAGACATAGAGGGGCCCCTCGTCGTACACCACCTGCAGACAGCATGCTCAGCTCCATGGGCACACAGGGTGAAATGGGGGAGCAGAGGCTTGTGCCCACCCGGAGCAGCCGGTGCAGAGCACGAGCCGTGCCGGTGTGCGCTGGCCCCGTGGTGCTCGTGGAACCGTGACAGAGATGTTATAAATAAGCCCCTTCCCCCGAGACTTTCCACTTCCTTCTCTGACTTTCAGCGTGCTGGGGGCCGCGCTGGGTGCCAGCGAGGGCGGGCAGCTGGGCTGGGGGCTGAGCGAGCAGAGAGCATCCACCTCTCTGGCATCAGCCAGGGGACCAGAAAGCTCAGAGCTCGTTTCCATCTCCCCTCACAGAAAGCTGCCCAATTTCCCAGTGCCCACAGAGGCTCACCAGCCTGCTCTAGCAGCAGGGTGTCCCAGAATGATACTCTGCTTGTCCCCATGTCCCCTTGCTGTCCTCCCCCCGGTGCAATGCCAGCCCCCGGTGCCCTATAGCCATGCAGAGCAGGCTGAGAAAGGGAGCACGATGAGGACTCACCTGAAAGGGGTAGGGGAACCGTTCGATGATGGAGATCTGCTCCATGTTGTTGTGATCCTCCCCTTTCCTCTGGAAGAGAGATGGACACTGACACCCCGCTGCTTGGCTGCAGGACCCACAGCCCTTGCCTTTCCCCTGCCCCCTGCTCCATGGTGGGCTGCAGCCTGATATGACTGGGGCCACAGAGCCCCTGTGCCAGGCAGCACCGTCCCCAGCTCCCCCTGCCCCAGGGAGGGGACAGGGATACCAGCAGGGACCCTCACCGGGACCTGCCGCTCGGGGGGAGGGTTGTGTTCGGGCACCACTGTCTCCACGCAGGTGATCTTCTCAATGTCCACCGAGCCCTTCTTGCTGCCTCGGCGCTGCAAGAGACGAGATCGGTTTGAACGATTCCCAAAGCGGGGACAA